>CP137685.1:233623-293008 GCA_037976565.1 Mesocentrotus franciscanus
AGTGATCTGTCATTGACAGATCACCTATTAATTTGTCATAAATTTTCTTTCTTTATTAAATTTGATCTGTCATTGACAGATCACCTATTCGTCAGGGTGATTTTCTTTCTTTATTATTTTATTTATTTATTTATTTATTTATTTATTTTATTTCATCCGTACACTTTTTTTGTGTTAACGTTTACTCGAAATCGACATGGTCAATTTCCTTCGAATTTCTGTAAGTCATCAGGCCCTATAATATCAAGTTCTAGTAACTTTCTCAAGGTCATGGGGTCATCGTGACGTCATCCAGACGCCATTTGTAAACATCAGGTCATTATCTTATCTCGATAACGGTCATCAAAAAATCAACCATGTTTGGTATACATCAATTTTAGGTCAAGGTCAACAAAAATGTCTGACAAAATCCGCGTGCGCACCTCGACGCGCGTAAACGCTTGTGCATCAAAATTTCAAATGTCAATTCGTCCCAAATTTTGTTTGCACACGTTTCAGGCCATTTAAGCATTTTCAAAATTTGCGCGCGCGCCACTGCACGCGCGTTTTCGCGCGTATTGATTTTACAACATCAAATCGCAAATTTTTCTGTCATCATATTTGGCACATTTTCAAGCATTTTGATACCTTGTTGCTTTTCTGACCAGTAATAACGCAGGCGTCCGTCAAAGTATAACAGCACCGCGACCGCGCTATCTCTAATCCACAATACATAGGCAAAACATGCCTATACAAAATTCATTGTAACTCTTCAGAATGGATGGAACTCCCAATTTTTTTCATATTTGGATAGATTATGAGTCGGAGATATGATTTCATGTCTCATTTGACCCTCAATTAACTCATGACGTCATCATAATGGCCTCCGAACTCAAAATTTCAATTTGCATATTATGACGTCAGCATATTTTTGGAAAATTGATTGTATCTCTGTAAATATTGATCGATTTTCTTCCAAATTTTGATATGTTCTAGCTGAGACAATTCTCTACAAATGCAGTCACCACGATTTTTCATTTTGACAAAGGCATCATGGCGTATTTTTGCGATTAAAGGAGGCATGTCAATTTTTCACATTTTGCGTGTATTCTCTATGGGACATGACTTTTTCTCAAACTGGATTCTACATTCCCGTCTTTCGCGAGCAATATCTCCGTCGTTTTAGCTTCGTTTTCGCTGAGCTTTGAGTATGTTGTAGCTGAGACAATAAGCTATCACAAGTGTGGACTTTATTTTCGATCAGATGCCGGGATCATGCTCATATTTCACTTGCAAAGTGGGATTTGAGAATTCCATTTTCCGTTCACGTAATGTCTATGTGGATTATTTTGGTATAGTGGTCATAGCACTTGCCTCCCATTCCGGCGACCCAAGTTCGATTCCTGGTGGGTCATTTTTTTTTTTTTTTTTTGCCGTCGTTTTAAATTTGATTTTATGATCTTCTTCGACTATTATAACATATTATCATATACAATCACAAACAATGTAATAAATTCCTAATTTTGCGTGTTATATCTATGGGGAAGAATGTCAATCGTTTGAGTACAACCCTATGGGAAATCTGATTCCTTGTCGTATTAAACCTATAGGTTAATCTCCGTCTGTTGAATATATCAAATCATCCCATTTTCATGATGTTTAGTCTCCTTCCCAGACGTTTATACTTTCCAGTAATTCAGCCTAGGTATATGCAATCTTTACGTCTCTCCGCGGACATAGAATTGTTTACATGTCTATAACTTCTCTCTTTCTCTATAATATAGTAAATATTCAATTCTATTTATGCTGGAAATATTAAGCATCGTTCTCCATTGCATCTCTTTCTCTTGCTCTGTCTCTCCTCTCTCTCTTGCTCTGTTTCCTTCCCTCTCTTGATCTGCCCTCTATCCTTCTCTTGCTCTCTCATTGCATCTCTCTCTACTCTTTCACTCTCTCCCTATCTCAGTCCCCTCTCTTGCTCTGCCTAGCTCCCTCTGTCTCTGCCTCTCATTGTATACTCTCTCACCCTCTCCCTTTCCCTGCCTCTGGTTCTCGTTCTCCTCCGATATCTATTGTAATTTTCTTTAATTTCCACTAGCTCTTCATTTTGCCCTTTGTATTCTTATTTCACCCCTACCATGTCCTCTCTCCTTCAAAGTGTATGCATTCTGATTCCTCTTTCTTCCCTCGGTCCAGCTCATGTATTTTTACATGTCAATAACTCGTCTCCCTCTCTCCTTCTCTATATCTATATTTTCATTAAATTTCATTATGATCATGATTTTGATCATAATCATTTCTCAATATTTTGTTCATCAGTTAAGTTATCACTTCAGTTCAGGTCACAGTTCAATCTATCAGTTCATTCATCAGTTCATCAGTTTAGCTCATCAATTCAGTTCATTTCACATCAGTTCAATCTATCAGTTCATCAGTACTTCATTCATCAGTTCATATCTTAATACATCATTTTACATTAACATCATTAAATTGGATCATTGAATTGAAGATTAGCATGATCATAAGAATTGAAGACAGATCACCTAATTCGTCCTGATGACGAATTACTTTTCTAATTATTTATTTTTATTTCATCCGTACACTTTTTGTGTAACGTTTACTCGAAATCGACATGGTCAATTTCCTTCAATTTCTGTCAGTCATCAGGCCCTATAATATCAAGTTCAGTAACTTTTTCAAGGTCATGGGGTCATCGTGACGTCATCCAGGCGCCATTTTGTAAACATCAGGTCATTATCTTATCTCGATAACGAGTCATCAAAAATCAACCATATTTGGTATACATCAATTTTAGGTCAAAGGTCAACAAAAAATGTCGACAAAATCCGCGTGCGCACTCGACGCGCGCGTACGCATCAAAATTTCAAAATGCTCCAATTCGTCCCAAATTTTGTTTGCACACGTTTCAGGCCATTTTAAGCATTTTCAAAATTTGCGCGCGCACTTATGCGCGTTTTCGCGCGTATTGGCATTTTGCAACATCAAATCACCGAATTTTTCTAGCATCATATTTGGCACATTTTTCCAAGCATTTTGATACCTTGTTCACTTTTTCTGACCAGTAATAACGCAATGAGCGTCCGTCAAAGTATAACAGCACCCGCGGACCGCGCTATCTCTATCCACAATACATAGGCAAAAACATGCCTATACAAAACTCATTGTAACTCTTCAGAATGGATGGATACCCCCAATTTTTTTCATATTTGGATAGATTATGAGTCGGAGATATGATTTCATGTCTCATTTGACCCTCAATCAACTCATGACGTCATCATATCGGCCTCCGAACTCAAAATTTCAATTTGCATATTATGACGTCAGCATATTTTTGGAAAATTGATTGTATCTCTGTAAATATTGATCGATTTTCTTCCAAATTTTGATATGTTCTAGCTGAGACAATTCTCTACAAATGCAGTCACCACGATTTTTCATTTTGACAAAGGCATCATGACGTATTTTTGCAATTAAAGGAGGCATGTCAATTTTTCACATTTTGCGTGTATTCTCTATGGGACATGACTTTTTCCTAAACTGGATTCTACATTCCCGTCTTTCGCGAGCAATATCTCCGTCGTTTTAGCTTTGTTTTCGCTGAGCTTTGAGTATGTTGTAGCTGAGACAATAAGCTATCACAAGTGTGCCCTTTATTTTTCGATCAGATGCCGGGATCATGCTCATATTTCACTTGCAAAGTGGGATTTGAGAATTCCATTTTCCGTTCACGTGTAATGTCTATGTGGATTATTTTGGTATAGTGGTCATAGCACTTGCCTCCCATTCCGGCGACCCAAGTTCGATTCCTGGTGGGTCATTTTTTTTTTTTTTTTGCCGTCGTTTTAAATTTGATTTTATGATCTTCTTCGACTATTATAACATATTATCATATACAATCACAAACAATGTAATAAAATGCCTAATTTTGCGTGTTATATCTATGGGGAAGAATGTCAATCGTTTGAGTACAACCCTATGGGAAATCTGATTCCTTGTCGTGTATTAAACCTATAGGGTTAATCTCCCAAGTCTGTTGGAATATATCAAATCATCCCATTTTCATGATGTTTAGTCTCCTTCCCAGACGTTTATACTTTCCAGTAATTCAGCCTAGGTATATGCAATCTTTACGTCTCTCCGCGGACATAGAATTGTTTACATGTCTATAACTTCTCTCTTTCTCTATAATATAGTAAATATTCAATTCTATTTATGCTGGAAATATTAAAAGCATCGTTCTCCATTGCATCTCTTTCTCTTGCTCTCTCTTGCTCTGTTTCCCTTCCCTCTCTTGATCTGCCCTCTATCCTTCTCTTGCTCTCTCATTGCATCTCTCTCTCTACTCTTTCACTCTCTCCCTATCTCTGTCTCCCTCTCTTGCTCTGCCTAGCTCCCTCTGTCTCTGCCTCTCATTGTATACTCTCTCACCCTCTCCCTTTCCCGGCCTCTGGTTCTCGTTCTCCTCCGATATCTATTGTAATTTTCTTTAATTTCCTCTAGCTCTTCATTTTGCCCTTTGTATTCTTATTTCACCCCTACCATGTCCTCTCTCCTTCAAAGTGTATGCATTCTGATTCCTCTTTCTTCCCTCGGTCCAGCTCATGTATTTTTACATGTCAATAACTCGTCTCCCTCTCTCCTTCTCTATATCTATATTTTCATTAAATTTCATTATGATCATGATTTTGATCATAATCATTTCTCAATATTTTGTTCATCAGTTAAGTTATCACTTCAGTTCAGGTCACAGTTCAATCTATCAGTTCATTCATCAGTTCATCAGTTTAGCTCATCAATTCAGTTCATTTCACATCAGTTCAATCTATCAGTTCATCAGTACTTCATTCATCAGTTCATATCTTAATACATCATTACATGATCTGTCATTGACAGATCACCTATTGATTGTCAGAATTTTCTTTCTTTATTTATTATTTATTATTTATTATTTATTTATTTTTATTTCATCCGTACACTTTTTTGTGTAAACGTTTACTCGAAATCGACATGTTCAATTTCCTTCGAATTTCTGTCAGTCATCAGGCCCTATAATATCAAGTTCAAGTAACTTTTTCAAGGTCATGGGTCATCGTGACGTCATCCAGGCGCCATTTTGTAAACATCAGGTCATTATCTTATCTCGATAACGAGTCATCAAAAATCAACCATATTTGGTATACATCAATTTTAGGTCAAAGGTCAACAAAAATGTCGACAAAATCCGCGTGCGCACCTCGACGCGCGCGTACGCGCATCAAAATTTCAAAATGCTCCAATTCGTCCCAAATTTTGTTTGCACACGTTTCAGGCCATTTTAAGCATTTTCAAAATTTGCGCGCGCACTTATGCGCGCGTTTTCGCGCGTATTGGCATTTTGCAACATCAAATCACCAAATTTTTTCTGCATCATATTTGGCACATTTTTCCAAGCATTTTGATACCTTGTTTACTTTTTCTGACCAGTAATAACGCAATGAGCGTCCGTCAAAGTATAACAGCACCCGCGGACCGCGCTATCTCTATCCACAATACATAGGCAAAAACATGCCTATACAAAACTCATTGTAACTCTTCAGAATGGATGGATACCCCAATTTTTTTCATATTTGGATAGATTATGAGTCGGAGATATGATTTCATGTCTCATTTGACCCTCAATCAACTCATGACGTCATCATAATGGCCTCCGAACTCAAAATTTCAATTTGCATATTATGACGTCAGCATATTTTTGGAAAATTGATTGTATCTCTGTAAATATTGATCGATTTTCTTCCAAATTTTGATATGTTCTAGCTGAGACAATTCTCTACAAATGCAGTCACCACGATTTTTCATTTTGACAAAGGCATCATGGCGTATTTTTGGGATTAAAGGAGGCATGTCAATTTTTCACATTTTGCGTGTATTCTCTATGGGACATGACTTTTTCAAAACTGGATTCTACATTCCCGTCTTTCGCGAGCAATATCTCCGTCGTTTTAGTTTTGTTTTTGCTGAGCTTTGAGTATGTTGTAGCTGAGACAATAAGCTATCACAAGTGTGCCCTTTATTTTTCGATCAGATGCCGGGATCATGCTCATATTTCACTTGCAAAGTGGGATTTGAGAATTCCATTTTCCGTTCACGTGTAATGTCTATGTGGATTATTTTGGTATAGTGGTCATAGCACTTGCCTCCCATTCCGGCGACCCAAGTTCGATTCCTGGTGGGTCATTTTTTTTTTTTTTTTGCCGTCGTTTTAAATTTGATTTTATGATCTTCTTCGACTATTATAACATATTATCATATACAATCACAAACAATGTAATAAAATGCCTAATTTTGCGTGTTATATCTATGGGAGAAGAATGTCAATCGTTTGAGTACAACCCTATGGGAAATCTGATTCCTTGTCGTGTATTAAACCTATAGGGTTAATCTCCCAAGTCTGTTGGAATATATCAAATCATCCCATTTTCATGATGTTTAGTCTCCTTCCCAGACGTTTATACTTTCCAGTAATTCAGCCTAGGTATATGCAATCTTTACGTCTCTCCCGCGGACATAGAATTGTTTACATGTCTATAACTTCTCTCTTTCTCTATAATATAGTAAATATTCAATTCTATTTATGCTGGAAATATTAAAAGCATCGTTCTCCATTGCATCTCTTTCTCTTGCTCTCTCTTGCTCTGTTTCCTTCCCCTCTCTTGATCTGCCCTCTATCCTTCTCTTGCTCTCTCATTGCATCTCTCTCTACTCTTTCACTCTCTCCCTATCTCTGTCTCCCTCTCTTGCTCTGCCTAGCTCCCTCTGTCTCTGCCTCTCATTGTATACTCTCTCACCCTCTCCCTTTCCCGGCCTCTGGTTCTCGTTCTCCCTCCGATATCTATTGTAATTTTCTTTAATTTCCACTAGCTCTTCATTTTGCCCTTTGTATTCTTATTTCACCCCTACCATGTTTCCTTATACTATCCTCTCTACTTCAAAGTGTATGCATTCTGATTCCTCTTTCTTTCCTCGGTCCAGCTCATGTATTTTTACATGTCAATAACTCGTCTCCCTCTCTCCTTCTCTATATCTATATTTTCATTAAATTTCATTATGATCATGATTTTGATCATAATCATTTCTCAATATTTTGTTCATCAGTTAAGTTATCACTTCAGTTCAGGTCACAGTTCAATCTATCAGTTCATTCATCAGTTCATCAGTTTAGCTCATCAATTCAGTTCATTTCACATCAGTTCAATATATCAGTTCATCAGTACTTCATTCATCAGTTCATATCTTAATACATCATTTTACATTAACATCATTAAATTGGATCATTGAATTGAAGATTAGCATGATCATAAGAATTGAAGACAGATCACCTAATTCGTCCTGATGACGAATTACTTTTCTAGTTTTACATTAACATCATTAAATTGGATCATTGAATTGAAGATTAGCATGATCATAAGAATTAAAGACAGATCACCTAATTCGTCCTGATGACGAATTACTTTTCTAGTTATTATTAGGTGATCTGTCATTGACAGATCACCTATTGATTTCGTCAGAATTTTCTTTCTTTATTATTATTTATTTATTTATTTATTTATTTATTTTTATTTCATCCGTACACTTTTTTGTGTAAACGTTTACTCGAAATCGACATGGTCAATTTCCTTCGAATTTCTGTCAGTCATCAGGCCCTATAATATCAAGTTCTAGTAACTTTTCAAGGTCATGGGGTCATCGTGACGTCATCCAGGCGCCATTTTGTAAACATCAGGTCATTATCATATCTCGATAACGAGTCATCAAAAATCAACCATATTTGGTATACATCAATTTTAGGTCAAGGTCAACAAAAATGTCGACAAAATCCGCGCGCGCCTCGACGCGCGTACGCGCGCATCAAAATTTCAAAATGCTCCAATTCGTCCCAAATTTTGTTTGCACACGTTTCAGGCCATTTTAAGCATTTTCAAAATTTGCGCGCGCGCAT
The DNA here is from genome assembly GCA_037976565.1 of Mesocentrotus franciscanus. Taxonomy (NCBI): domain Eukaryota; kingdom Metazoa; phylum Echinodermata; class Echinoidea; order Camarodonta; family Strongylocentrotidae; genus Mesocentrotus; species Mesocentrotus franciscanus. The sequence continues at coordinate 241,602 of CP137685.1, forward strand.
ATACGCGCGCGTTTTCGCGCGTTTGGCATTTTGCAACATAGAATCGCCAAATTTTTTCTGTCATCATATTTGGCACATTTTTCCAAGCATTTTGATACCTTGTTCACTTTTTCTGACCAGTAATAACGCAATGAGCGTCCGTCAAAGTATAACAGCACCCGCGGACCGCGCTATCTCTATCCACAATACATAGGCAAAAACATGCCTATACAAAACTCATTGTAACTCTTCAGAATGGATGGATACCCCAATTTTTTTCATATTTGGATAGATTATGAGTCGGAGATATGATTTCATGTCTCATTTGACCCTCAATTAACTCATGACGTCATCATAATGGCCTCCGAACTCAAAATTTCAATTTGCATATTATGACGTCAGCATATTTTTGGAAAATTGATTGTATCTCTGTAAATATTGATCGATTTTCTTCCAAATTTTGATATGTTCTAGCTGAGACAATTCTCTACAAATGCAGTCACCACGATTTTCATTTTGACAAAGGCATCATGGCGTATTTTTGCGATTAAAGGAGGCATGTCAATTTTCACATTTTGCGTGTATTCTCTATGGGACATGACTTTTTCTAAACTGGATTCTACATTCCCGTCTTTCGCGAGCAATATCTCCGTCGTTTTAGCTTTGTTTTCGCTGAGCTTCGAGTATGTTGTAGCTGAGACAATAAGCTATCACAAGTGTGCCCTTTATTTTTCGATCAGATGCCGGGATCATGCTCATATTTCACTTGCAAAGTGGGATTTGAGAATTCCATTTTCCGTTCACGTGTAATGTCTATGTGGATTATTTTGGTATAGTGGTCATAGCACTTGCCTCCCATTCCGGCGACCCAAGTTCGATTCCTGGTGGGTCATTTTTTTTTTTTTTGCCGTCGTTTTAAATTTGATTTTATGATCTTCTTCGACTATTATAACATATTATCATATACAATCACAAACAATGTAATAAAATGCCTAATTTTGCGTGTTATATCTATGGGAGAAGAATGTCAATCGTTTGAGTACAACCCTATGGGAAATCTGATTCCTTGTCGTGTATTAAACCTATAGGGTTAATCTCCCAAGTCTGTTGGAATATATCAAATCATCCCATTTTCATGATGTTTAGTCTCCTTCCCAGACGTTTATACTTTCCAGTAATTCAGCCCAGGTATATGCAATCTTTACGTCTCTCCCGCGGACATAGAATTGTTTACATGTCTATAACTTCTCTCTTTCTCTATAATATAGTAAATATTCAATTCTATTTATGCTGGAAATATTAAAAGCATCGTTCTCCATTGCATCTCTTTCTCTTGCTCTCTCTTGCTCTGTTTCCCTTCCCCTCTCTTGATCTGCCCTCTATCCTTCTCTTGCTCTCTCATTGCATCTCTCTCTCTACTCTTTCACTCTCTCCCTATCTCTGTCTCCCTCTCTTGCTCTGCCTAGCTCCCTCTGTCTCTGCCTCTCATTGTATACTCTCTCACCCTCTCCTTTCCCGGCCTCTGGTTCTCGTTCTCCCTCCGATATCTATTGTAATTTTCTTTAATTTCCTCTAGCTCTTCATTTTGCCCTTTGTATTCTTATTTCACCACTATGTTTCCTTATACTATCCTCTCTCCTTCAAAGTGTATGCATTCTGATTCCTCTTTCTTCCCTCGGTCCAGCTCATGTATTTTTACATGTCAATAACTCGTCTCCCTCTCTCCTTCTCTATATCTATATTTTCATTAAATTTCATTATGATCATGATTTTGATCATAATCATTTCTCAATATTTTGTTCATCAGTTAAGTTATCACTTCAGTTCAGGTCACAGTTCAATCTATCAGTTCATTCAGTTTCAGCTCATCAATTCAGTTCATTTCACATCAGTTCAATCTATCAGTTCATCAGTACTTCATTCATCAGTTCATATCTTAATACATCATTTTACATTAACATCATTAAATTGGATCATTGAATTGAAGATTAGCATGATCATAAGAATTGAAGACAGATCACCTAATTCGTCCTGATGACGAATTACTTTTCTAGTTATTTATTATTTATTAGGTGATCTGTCAACGACAGATCACCTTTTGATTTCGTCAGAATTTTCTTTCTTTATTTATTTATTATTTATTTATTTATTTATTTATTTTTATTTCATCCGTACACTTTTTTGTGTAAACGTTTACTCGAAATCGACAATGTCAATTTCCTTCGAATTTCTGTAAGTCATCAGGCCCTATAATATCAAGTTCAAGTAACTTTCTCAAGGTCATGGGGTCATCGTGACGTCATCCAGGCGCCATTTTGTAAACATCAGGTCATTATCATATCTCGATAACGAGTCATCAAAAATCAACCATATTTGGTATACATCAATTTTAGGTCAAATGTCAACAAAAATGTCGACAAAATCCGCGCGCACCTCGACGCGCGCGTACGCGCGCATCAAAATTTCAAAATGCTCCAATTCGTCCCAAATTTTGTTTGCACACGTTTCAGGCCATTTTAAGCATTTTCAAAATTTGCGCGCGCACTTATGCGCGCGCGCGTTTTCGCGCGTTTGGCATTTTGCAACATCGAATCACCAAATTTTTTCTGTCATCATATTTGGCACATTTTTCCAAGCATTTTGATACCTTGTTTAACTTTTTCTGACCAGTAATAACGCAATGAGCGTCCGTCAAAGTATAACAGCACCCGCGGACCGCGCTATCTCTATCCACAATACATAGGCAAAAACATGCCTATACAAAACTCATTGTAACTCTTCAGAATGGATGGATACCCCCAATTTTTTTCATATTTGGATAGATTATGAGTCGGAGATATGATTTCATGTCTCATTTGACCCTCAATCAACTCATGACGTCATCATATCGGCCTCCGAACTCAAAATTTCAATTTGCATATTATGACGTCAGCATATTTTTGGAAAATTGATTGTATCTCTGTAAATATTGATCGATTTTCTTCCAAATTTTGATATGTTCTAGCTGAGACAATTCTCTACAAATGCAGTCACCACGATTTTCATTTTGACAAAGGCATCATGACGTATTTTTGGGATTAAAGGAGGCATGTCAATTTTTCACATTTTGCGTGTATTCTCTATGGGACATGACTTTTTCCTAAACTGGATTCTACATTCCCGTCTTTCGCGAGCAATATCTCCGTCGTTTTAGCTTTGTTTTCGCTGAGCTTCGAGTATGTTGTAGCTGAGACAATAAGCTATCACAAGTGTGCCCTTTATTTTTCGATCAGATGCCGGGATCAAGCTCATATTTCACTTGCAAAGTGGGATTTGAGAATTCCATTTTCCGTTCACGTGTAATGTCTATGTGGATTATTTTGGTATAGTGGTCATAGCACTTGCCTCCCATTCCGGCGACCCAAGTTCGATTCCTGGTGGGTCATTTTTTTTTTTTTTTTGCCGTCGTTTTAAATTTGATTTTATGATCTTCTTCGACTATTATAACATATTATCATATAGTCTATAATCACAAACAATGTAATAAAATGCCTAATTTTGCATGTTATATCTATGGGAGAAGAATGTCAATCGTTTGAGTACAACCCTATGGGAAATCTGATTCCTTGTCGTGTATTAAACCTATAGGGTTAATCTCCCAAGTCTGTTGGAATATATCAAATCATCCCATTTTTATGATGTTTAGTCTCCTTCCCAGACGTTTATACTTTCCAGTTATTCAGCCCAGGTATATGCAATCTTTACGTCTCTCCCGCGGACATAGAATTGTGTACATGTCTATAACTTCTCTTTCTCTATAATATAGTAAATATTCAATTCTATTTATGCTGGAAATATTAAAAGCATCGTTCTCCATTGCATCTCTTTCTCTTGCTCTGTCTCTCCTCTCTCTCTTGCTCTGTTTCCCTTCCCCTCTCTTGATCTGCCCTCTATCCTTCTCTTGCTCTCTCATTGCATCTCTCTCTCTACTCTTTCACTCCCTCTCTTGCTCTGCCTAGCTCCCCCTGTCTCTGCCTCTCATTGTATACTCTCTCACCCTCTCCCTTTCCCGGCCTCTGGTTCTCGTTCTCCCTCCGATATCTATTGTAATTTTCTTTAATTTCCACTAGCTCTTCATTTTGCCCTTTGTATTCTTATTTCACCCCTACCATGTTTCCTTATACTATCCTCTCTCCTTCAAAGTGTATGCATTCTGATTCCTCTTTCTTCCCTCGGTCCAGCTCATGTATTTTTACATGTCAATAACTCGTCTCCCTCTCTCCTTCTCTATATCTATATTTTCATTAAATTTCATTATGATCATGATTTTGATCATAATCATTTCTCAATATTTTGTTCATCAGTTAAGTTATCACTTCAGTTCAGGTCACAGTTCAATCTATCAGTTCATTCATCAGTTCATCAGTTTAGCTCATCAATTCAGTTCATTTCACATCAGTTCAATCTATCAGTTCATCAGTTCATCAGTACTTCATTCATCAGTTCATATCTTAATACATCATTTTACATTAACATCATTAAATTGGATCATTGAATTGAAGATTAGCATGATCATAAGAATTGAAGACAGATCACCTAATTCGTCCTGATGACGAATTAAATTTCTAGTTTATTTTTATTTCATCCGTACACTTTTTGTGTAAACGTTTACTCGAAATCGACATGGTCAATTTCCTTCAATTTCTGTCAGTCATCAGGCCCTATAATATCAAGTTCAAGTAACTTTTTCAAGGTCATGGAGTCATCGTGACGTCATCCAGGCGCCATTTTGTAAACATCAGGTCATTATCTTATCTCGATAACGAGTCATCAAAAATCAACCATATTTGGTATACATCAATTTTAGGTCAAAGGTCAACAAAAATGTCGACAAAATCCGCGTGCGCACCTCGACGCGCGCGTACGCGCGCATCAAAATTTCAAAATGCTCCAATTCGTCCCAAATTTTGTTTGCACACGTTTCAGGCCATTTTAAGCATTTTCAAAATTTGCGCGCGCACTTATGCGCGCGCGTTTTCGCGCGTTTTGGCATTTTGCAACATCAAATCACCAAATTTTTTAGCATCATATTTGGCACATTTTTCCAAGCATTTTGATACCTTGTTCTCTTTTTTCTGACCAGTAATAACGCAATGAGCGTCCGTCAAAGTATAACAGCACCCGCGGACCGCGCTATCTCTATCCACAATACATAGGCAAAAACATGCCTATACAAAACTCATTGTAACTCTTCAGAATGGATGGATACCCCAATTTTTTTCATATTTGGATAGATTATGAGTCGGAGATATGATTTCATGTCTCATTTGACCCTCAATTAACTCATGACGTCATCATAATGGCCTCCGAACTCAAAATTTCAATTTGCATATTATGACGTCAGCATATTTTTGGAAAATTGATTGTATCTCTGTAAATATTGATCGATTTTCTTCCAAATTTTGATATGTTCTAGCTGAGACAATTCTCTACAAATGCAGTCACCACGATTTTTCATTTTGACAAAGGCATCATGGCGTATTTTTGCGATTAAAGGAGGCATGTCAATTTTTCACATTTTGCGTGTATTCTCTATGGGACATGACTTTTTTCCAAAACTGGATTCTACATTCCCGTCTTTCGCGAGCAATATCTCCGTCGTTTTAGTTTTGTTTTTGCTGAGCTTTGAGTATGTTGTAGCTGAGACAATAAGCTATCACAAGTGTGCCCTTTATTTTTCGATCAGATGCCGGGATCATGCTCATATTTCACTTGCAAAGTGGGATTTGAGAATTCCATTTTCCGTTCACGTGTAATGTCTATGTGGATTATTTTGGTATAGTGGTCATAGCACTTGCCTCCCATTCCGGCGACCCAAGTTCGATTCCTGGTGGGTCATTTTTTTTTTTTTTGCCGTCGTTTTAAATTTGATTTTATGATCTTCTTCGACTATTATAACATATTATCATATACAATCACAAACAATGTAATAAAATGCCTAATTTTGCGTGTTATATCTATGGGAGAAGAATGTCAATCGTTTGAGTACAACCCTATGGGAAATCTGATTCCTTGTCGTGTATTAAACCTATAGGGTTAATCTCCCAAGTCTGTTGGAATATATCAAATCATCCCATTTTCATGATGTTTAGTCTCCTTCCCAGACGTTTATACTTTCCAGTAATTCAGCCTAGGTATATGCAATCTTTACGTCTCTCCCGCGGACATAGAATTGTTTACATGTCTATAACTTCTCTCTTTCTCTATAATATAGTAAATATTCAATTCTATTTATGCTGGAAATATTAAAAGCATCGTTCTCCATTGCATCTCTTTCTCTTGCTCTGTCTCTCCTCTCTTGATCTGCCCTCTATCCTTCTCTTGCTCTCTCATTGCATCTCTCTCTCTACTCTTTCACTCTCTCCCTATCTCTGTCTCCCTCTCTTGCTCTGCCTAGCTCCCTCTGTCTCTGCCTCTCATTGTATACTCTCTCACCCTCTCCCTTTCCCGCCTCTGGTTCTCGTTCTCCCTCCGATATCTATTGTAATTTTCTTTAATTTCCACTAGCTCTTCATTTTGCCCTTTGTATTCTTATTTCACCCCTACCATGTTTCCTTATACTATCCTCTCTACTTCAAAGTGTATGCATTCTGATTCCTCTTTCTTTCCTCGGTCCAGCTCATGTATTTTTACATGTCAATAACTCGTCTCCCTCTCTCCTTCTCTATATCTATATTTTCATTAAATTTCATTATGATCATGATTTTGATCATAATCATTTCTCAATATTTTGTTCATCAGTTAAGTTATCACTTCAGTTCAGGTCACAGTTCAATCTATCAGTTCATTCATCAGTTCATCAGTTTAGCTCATCAATTCAGTTCATTTCACATCAGTTCAATATATCAGTTCATCAGTACTTCATTCATCAGTTCATATCTTAATACATCATTTTACATTAACATCATTAAATTGGATCATTGAATTGAAGATTAGCATGATCATAAGAATTGAAGACAGATCACCTAATTCGTCCTGATGACGAATTACTTTTCTAGTTTATTTTTATTTCATCCGTACACTTTTTGTGTAAACGTTTACTCGAAATCGACATGGTCAATTTCCTTCAATTTCTGTCAGTCATCAGGCCCTATAATATCAAGTTCTAGTAACTTTCTCAAGGTCATGGGGTCATCGTGACGTCATCCAGGCGCCATTTTGTAAACATCAGGTCATTATCTTATCTCGATAACGAGTCATCAAAAATCAACCATATTTGGTATACATCAATTTTAGGTCAAAGGTCAACAAAAATGTCGACAAAATCCGCGTGCGCACCTCGACGCGCGTACGCGCGCATCAAAATTTCAAAATGCTCCAATTCGTCCCAAATTTTGTTTGCACACGTTTCAGGCCATTTTAAGCATTTTCAAAATTTGCGCGCGCGCACATATGCGCGCGCGTTTTTGCGCGTTTGGCATTTTGCAACATCGAATCACCAAATTTTTCTGTCATCATATTTGGCACATTTTTCCAAGCATTTTGATACCTTGTTCACCTTTTTCTGACCAGTAATAACGCAATGAGCGTCCGTCAAAGTATAACAGCACCCGCGGCCTGCGCTATCTCTATCCACAATACATGGGCAAAAACATGCCTATACAAAACTCATTGTAACTCTTCAGAATGGATGGATACCCCCAATTTTTTTCATATTTGGATAGATTATGAGTCGGAGATATGATTTCATGTCTCATTTGACCCTCAATTAACTCATGACGTCATCATAATGGCCTCCGAACTCAAAATTTCAATTTGCATATTATGACGTCAGCATATTTTTGGAAAATTGATTGTATCTCTGTAAATATTGATCGATTTTCTTCCAAATTTTGATATGTTCTAGCTGAGACAATTTCTACAAATGCAGTCACCACGATTTTTCATTTTGACAAAGGCATCATGGCGTATTTTTGCGATTAAAGGAGGCATGTCAATTTTTCACATTTTGCGTGTATTCTCTATGGGACATGACTTTTTCAAAACTGGATTCTACATTCCGTCTTTCGCGAGCAATATCTCCGTCGTTTTAGCTTTGTTTTCGCTGAGCTTCGAGTATGTTGTAGCTGAGACAATAAGCTATCACAAGTGTGCCCTTTATTTTTCGATCAGATGCCGGGATCATGCTCATATTTCACTTGCAAAGTGGGATTTGAGAATTCCATTTTCCGTTCACGTGTAATGTCTATGTGGATTATTTTGGTATAGTGGTCATAGCACTTGCCTCCCATTCCGGCGACCCAAGTTCGATTCCTGGTGGGTCATTTTTTTTTTTTTTGCCGTCGTTTTAAATTTGATTTTATGATCTTCTTCGACTATTATAACATATTATCATATACAATCACAAACAATGTAATAAAATGCCTAATTTTGCGTGTTATATCTATGGGAGAAGAATGTCAATCGTTTGAGTACAACCCTATGGGAAATCTGATTCCTTGTCGTGTATTAAACCTATAGGGTTAATCTCCCAAGTCTGTTGGAATATATCAAATCATCCCATTTTTATGATGTTTAGTCTCCTTCCCAGACGTTTATACTTTCCAGTTATTCAGCCCAGGTATATGCAATCTTTACGTCTCTCCCGCGGACATAGAATTGTTTACATGTCTATAACTTCTCTCTTCTCTATAATATAGTAAATATTCAATTCTATTTATGCTGGAAATATTAAAAGCATCGTTCTCCATTGCATCTCTTTCTCTTGCTCTCTCTTGCTCTGTTTCCCTTCCCCTCTCTTGTTCTGCCCTCTATCCTTCTCTTGCTCTCTCATTGCATCTCTCTCTCTCTACTCTTTTACTCTCTCCCTATCTCTGTCTCCCTCTCTTGCTCTGCCTCCCTCTGTCTCTGCCTCTCATTGTATACTCTCTCACCCTCTCCTTTCCCGCCTCTGGTTCTCGTTCTCCCTCCGATATCTATTGTAATTTTCTTTAATTTCCTCTAGCTCTTCATTTTGCCCTTTGTATTCTTATTTCACCCCTACCATGTTTCCTTATACTATCCTCTCTCCTTCAAAGTGTATGCATTCTGATCATGATTCTTCTTTCTTCCCTCGGTCCAGCTCATGTATTTTTACATGACAATAACTCGTCTCCCTCTCTCCTTCTCTATATCTATATTTTCATTAAATTTCATTATGATCATGATTTTGATCATAATCATTTCTCAATATTTTGTTCATCAGTTAAGTTATCACTTCAGTTCAGGTCACAGTTCAATCTATCAGTTCATTCATCAGTTCATCAGTTTAGCTCATCAATTCAGTTCATTTCACATCAGTTCAATCTATCAGTTCATCAGTTCATCAGTACTTCATTCATCAATTCATATCTTAATACATCATTTTACATTAACATCATTATATTGGATCATTGAATTGAAGATGAGCATGAACAATAAGAATTAAAGACAGATCACCTAATTCGTTCTCATGACGAATTAAAGTCTAGTTTATTATTATTATTAGGTGGTCTGTCGGTATCGACAGATCACCTATTAATTTCGTCAGAATTTTCTTTCTTCTTTATTTATTTATTTATTTATTTATTTATTAGGTGGTCTGTCAACGACAGACTACCTATTGATTTCGTCAGAATTTTCTTTCTTTATTATTTCTTCCGTACACTTTTTTGTGTAAACGTTTACTCGAAATCGACATGGTCAATTTCCTTCAATTTCTGTCAGTCATCAGGCCCTATAATATCAAGTTCCAGTAACCTTCTCAAGGTCATGGAGTCATCGTGACGTCATCCAGGCGCCATTTTGTGATATTTTCTGAAAATCACAAACGATCATAACTTCATAACAGAAAGTCATTTCTCATTCATATTTACCATGATCAAGGTCAATATCCGTCCGGTCAATTTCAGGTCAATAAACGCGCGCGCGCGCAAATTTAAAAATGCTCAAAATCGTCTCAAATTCATTTTGCATACGTTTCAGGTCATTTTAAGCATTTCGCAAAAAAGCGCGCGAATTTTCGCGCGTTTTCGTTCGTGACGGCCGAACGAAAATAATTCCTCCTAGTTTATTTTTGACATGATGTTCCTCATTTTTTCTGAACAATTTGATACCATGTTTATCCTTTTATGACCATTAATAACGGAATGAGCGTCCGTTCAAGAAACATGTCCGTGCGCGCGAGCTCTTGTAATACATAGCATATATGGGCAAAAACATGCCTATACAAAATCCATTATAGCTCTTTGGGATGCATGGGACCTTCAATTTTTTTCATATTTGATAGATCATGAGTCGGAGATATGATTTCTGTCTCATTTGGCCATTATATATATCGTGACATCATCATAATGGCCTTGGAACTCAAAAACGAATTTGCATATTATGACGTCAGCATATTTATGGAAAATTGATCGTATCTCTGTAAATATTGATCAATTTTCTTTAAATTTCGATATGATGTAGTTAAGACAATTCTCTACAAGATTAGTGCACATCATTTTTCATTTTGATGACGTTATCATGGTGAAAATTTCATTTGAAGATGACATGTCAGAATTTTCTTAATTTGCGTGTTATGTCTATGGACGGTGAATTTCGTTCACATCATGAATCTACATGACATTAATCTTTGAGCACTATCTAGCTTATTTGTGCTCTATTTTCTCCCAAATTTGGGTATGTTATAGCTGAGACTATGGGCTATAAAAACCGTGCTTTTGGTTTTTGATCAGATGTTGGGATCATGTCAAAACTTTCAATTGAAAGTTGAAATTGCGAATTCGGTAGAACTTTGCAGGAACCATGCATTAGGTATACGTACGTATTATTAGGTGGTCTGTCAACGACAGACTACCTATTGATTTCGTCAGAATTTTCTTTCTTTATTATTTCTTCCGTACACTTTTTGTGTAAACGTTTACTCGAAATCGACATGGTCAATTTCCTTCAATTTCTGTCAGTCATCAGGCCCTATAATATCAAGTTCCAGTAACCTTCTCAAGGTCATGGAGTCATCGTGACGTCATCCAGGCGCCATTTTGTGATATTTTCTGAAAATCACAAACGATCATATCTTCATAACGGAAAATCATTTCTCATTCATATTTACCATGATCAAGGTCAATATCCGTCCGGTCAATTTCAGGTCAATAAACGCGCGCGCGCGTACGTCCGCGCGCAAATTTAAAAATGCTCAAAATCGTCTCAAATTCATTTTGCATACGTTTCAGGCCATTTTAAGCATTTCGCAAAAAACGCGCACACGCGAATTTTCGCGCGTTTTCGTTCGTGAACGAAAAATAATTCGCCTAGTTTTTTTGACATGATATTCCTCATTTTTTCTGAACAATTTGATACCATGTTTATCCTTTTATGACCATTAATAACGGAATGAGCGTCCGTTCAAGAAACATGTCCGTGCGCGCGAGCTCTTGTAATACATAGCATATATGGGCAAAAACATGCCTATACAAAATTCATTGTAACTCTTCAGAATGGATGGGAACTCCCAATTTTTTTCATATTTGGATAGATTATGAGTCGGAGATATGATTTCATGTCTCATTTGACCCTCAATTAACTCATGACGTCATCATAATGGCCTCCGAACTCAAAATTTCAATTTGCATATTATGACGTCAGCATATTTTTGGAAAATTGATTGTATCTCTGTAAATATTGATCGATTTTCTTCCAAATTTTGATATGTTCTAGCTGAGACAATTCTCTACAAATGCAGTCACCACGATTTTTCATTTTGACAAAGGCATCATGGCGTATTTTTGCGATTAAAGGAGGCATGTCAATTTTTCACATTTTGCGTGTATTCTCTATGGGACATGACTTTTCTCAAAACTGGATTCTACATTCCGTCTTTCGCGAGCAATATCTCCGTCGTTTTAGTTTTGTTTTGCTGAGCTTTGAGTATGTTGTAGCTGAGACAATAAGCTATCACAAGTGTGCCCTTTATTTTTCGATCAGATGCCGGGATCATGCTCATATTTCACTTGCAAAGTGAGATTTGAGAATTCCATTTTCCGTTCACGTGTAATGTCTATGTGGATTATTTTGGTATAGTGGTCATAGCACTTGCCTCCCATTCCGGCGACCCAAGTTCGATTCCTGGTGGGTCATTTTTTTTTTTTTTTTTGCCGTCGTTTTAAATTTGATTTTATGATCTTCTTCGACTATTATAACATATTATCATATACAATCACAAACAATGTAATAAAATGCCTAATTTTGCGTGTTATATCTATGGGAGAAGAATGTCAATCGTTTGAGTACAACCCTATGGGAAATCTGGTATTAAACCTAATATAGGGTGTATCTCCCAACTCTGCTACAATATCAAATCACCTTGCTAGTCTCCTTCCCAGACGTTTTTACTTTTCCAGTTATTCAGCCCAAGGTATATGCATGTTTACGTCTCTCCCGTGGACATAGAATTGTTTACTTGTCTATACTTCTCTCTTTCTCTATATTAAATTCTATTTATGCTGGATATATTGAATGCATCGTTCTCCATTGCATCTCTCTCTTTCTCCTCTCTCTTGCTCTGTTTCCCTTCTCCTCTCTTATTTTGCCCCTCTCCTTCTCTTGCTCTGTCTCTGCATATATATCTCTCTCTACTCTTTTACCCTCTCCCTCTCTCTCTGCCTCCCTCTACCTCGACCTCTTGCCTTGCCTCCCTCTTATTCTCTTGCTCTGTCTCCCTCTGCCTCTGCCCTTCTCTTTTCTTCTCTCTCACCCTCTACCTCTCCCGCCTGCTCTGGTTCTCGTTCTCCTTCTATTATGTCTTGTAATGTTCCTTAATTTTCTATAGCTCTGCCCTTTGCCCTTTGGCCTTGGAACTCAAAATACGAATTTGCATATTATGACGTCAGCATATTTATGGAAAATTGATTGTATCTCTGTAAATATGGATCGATTTTCTTCCAAATTTTGATATGTTGTAGCTAAGACAATTTTCTACAAGATCAGTTATTCAGATTACATAACAGACCACCTAATTCGTCCTCATGACGAATTACATTTCTAGTTAGGTCTGTCTTCACCTATTAATTTCGTCAGAATTTTCTTTTTATTTATTTATTTATTTTTTATTAGGTGGTCTGTCGTAATCGACAGATCACCTATTAATTTCGTCAGAATTTTCTTTTTATTATTATTTATTTTTATTTCCTCCACTTTTTGTTCCGACGATAACTCAAGATCGGTTTTGTCAATTTCTTTCAATTTTTGGACAGTCATGGGTCATTGTCATTAAACGTGACAGGAACATTTTCAAGGTCATCAGGTCATCGTGACGTCATCCAGGCGCCATTTTGTGAAATCACATGATCAATCATATCTTCATGATGCGTCATCAAAGGTCATTCATATTCATATCACATATAATTCAGGTCAAGGGTCAACAGGTCATGTCGTCAAAAATCACATAAAGGTCATGACGCGCGTACGCGCGTCAAAATTTTAAAATGCTCAAAATCACTTAACTATTAATTGAGAGTACGAATCAGGTCATTTTAAGCATTTCAAAATTTCCGTCCGTGCGCGTCCGCGCGCGCATTATGCGCGCGCATCGCGTACACATCGTAAAACGCCTTTTTCGCATGGTTTTTATTTCTGACACTATTTTTGACAATTTCCAACTATTTCCAGTAATTCTCGACCTTCCATAATGCCACGCGCGTGCGTCAAACTTTAAAATTCGTGCGCGCGTCAATGGGCAATATAATGTAAAAAGTGGTAAAAACATGTCTATATAAAATCCGCCATAGCTCGTCAGAATGCCTAAATACCCCCAAATTTTTAACATTTTCTGGAAGCCCATGAAATGTTTATGTGATTTCATGTATAATTTTGTCCAATCGTATGTTCTGACGTCGTCATATTTGCATATGAACTCAAAAATTTGATTTTGAAAATATGACATCATAATTTTTGTATTCATTTGATAATATTGCAGTAATCGGTTGTCGATTTTCTTCCAAATTTTGATATGTTCTAGCTGAGACAATTCTCTACAAATGCAGTACACACGAATTTTCATTTTGACAAAGACATCATGGCGTATTTTTGCGATTAAAGGAGGCATGTCAATTTTTCACATTTTGCGTGTATTCTCTATGGGACATGACTTTTTCTCAAAACTGGATTCTACATTCCGTCTTTCGCGAGCAATATCTCCGTCGTTTTAGTTTTGTTTTCGCTGAGCTTCGAGTATGTTGTAGCTGAGACAATAAGCTATCACAAGTGTGCCCTTTATTTTTCGATCAGATGCCGGGATCATGCTCATATTTCACTTGCAAAGTGGGATTTGAGAATTCCATTTTCCGTTCACGTGTAATCGCTATGGGAAATGTTTTTATATCGGTAACGCACTTGTTTATTTTTATTTTCCCACCACTTTCTTGTGAGCGTGATTGCTCAAATTCGGCTCCATCAATTTTCATCAAATTTTGTCAGTCATCAGGCTTATCAAATTCAAGTGCCACCATTTTTTCAAGGTCATCAGGTCATCGTGACGTCATCCAGGCGCCATTTTGTGAAATCACATTATCAATCATATCTTCATGATGCGTCATCAAAGGTTATTTATATTCATATCACATATACTTTACCTCAAGGGTCAACAGGTCATGTCATCAAAGGTCACATAAAGGTCATGACGCGCGCGTACGCGCGTCAATTTTAAAATGCTCAAAATCACTTAACTATTAAACGAAAGTACGAATCAGGTCATTTTAAGCATTTCAAAATTTCCGTCCGTGCGCGTCCGCGCGCGCGCAGCACGTACACATCGTAAACACGCCGTTTTTTCGCATGGTTTGTATTCCTGACACTATTTTTGACAATTTTCAACTATTTCCAGTCATTCTCGACCTTCTATAATGCCCTACGCGTGCGTCAAACTTTTAAATTCGTGCGCGTCAATGGGCAATATAATGTAAAAAGTGGTAAAAACATGTCTATATAAAATCCGCCATAGCTCGTCAGAATGCCTGAATTCCTCTCAATTTTTTTCATATTTGGATAGAGTATGAATTGGAGATATGATTTCATGTCTCATTTTGCCAGTACAAATATCGTGACGTCATCATAAAGGCCTTGGAACTCAAAATACGAATTTGCATATTATGACGTCAGCATATTTATGGAAAATTGATTGTATCTCTGTAAATATTGATTGTTTTTCTTCCAAATTTAGATATGTTGTAGCTAAGACAATTCTCTACAAGATAAGTTACCTCACTTTTCGTTTTGATGACGTCATCAAAGTGAAAATTTCAATTAAAGGCGACATGTCAGAATTTTCTTAACGTGCGTGTTATGTCTATGAAAGTGAATTTCGTTCACATCATATGAATCTACATAACATTAATCTTTGAGCACCATCTAGCTTATTTGTGCTCTTTTTCTTCCAAATTTTGATATGTTGTAGCTAAGACAATTCTCTACAAGATAAGTCACTCTCACTTTTCGTTTTGATGACGTCATCATAGTGAAAATTTCAATTAAAGGCGACATGTCAGAATTTTCTTAATTTGCGTGTTATGTCTATGAAAGTGAATTTCGTTCACATCATATGAATCTACATAACATTAATCTTTGAGCACCATCTAGCTTATTTGTGCTCTTTTTCTTCCAAATTTTGATATGTTGTAGCTAAGACAATTCTCTACAAGATAAGTCACCCTCACTTTTCGTTTTGATGACGTCATCATAGTGAAAATTTCAATTAAAGGTGACATTATGTTATGTTATGCTATGTCTACGGAAGTCGAATTTCGTTCACATAATGAATCTACATGACATTGTTCTGTGAGTAGTATCTCGCTTATTTTTGCTCTAATCCCCCGCACCCCCAATTTAAGTATGTTATAGCTGATACTATGAGCTATCGGAAGTGCGCCTTCCGTTTTTGATCAGATGTTTGAATCATGTAGAAATTTTTAATTGAAAGTTGAAATAGCGAATATGCCAAGGCCGTTTGTCAGCTTTGCATCGCTCTCTCTCTCTCTTCTATTTCACCCTCTCCCTCTCTTGTTCTGCCTCCCTCTTCTTCTAGCTCTGATGTCTCCCTAGCTGTCTCTGCCTCTCTCTTTCTCTACTCTCTCACCCTCTCCTTTTCCCGCCTTTGGCTCCTCTCCCTCTTTTATGTCTTATAGGATGTTCCTTAATTTCCTCTAGCTCTTTGCTGTGCCCTTTGTATTCTTATTTCACCCCTACCATGTTTCCTTGTACTTTCCTCTCTCCTTCCAAGTGTATGCATTCTGATTCCTCTTTCATCCCTCGGTCCAGCTCATGTATTTTTACATGACTATAACCAGTCTCCCTCTCTCCTTCTCTATCTCTATATTTTCATCAAATTTCATTATGATCATGATCTTGATCATAATCATTTCTCAATATTTTGTTCATCAGTTGAGTTATTACTTCAGTTCAGGTCACAGTTCAATATCAGTTCATCAGTTCATTCATCAGTTCATCAGTTTAGCTCATCAATTCAGTTCATTTCACATCAGTTCAATCTATCAGTTCATCAGTACTTCATTCATCAATTCATATCTTAATACATCATTTTACATTAACATCATTATATTGGATCATTGAATTGAAGATGAGCATGATCATAAGAATTGTAGACAGATCACCTAATTCGTCCTCATGACGAATTAAATGTCTAGTTAGGTGGTCTGTCGGCATCGACAGATCACCTATTGTTTTTGTCAGAATTTTCTTTCTTTATTATTATTATTATTATTTATTTTTATTTATTTCTACCCCTTTTTTTGTTCCGAGGATAACTCAAGATCGGTTTTGTCAATTTCTTTCAATTTTGGCACAGTCATGGGTCATTGTCATGAGACGTGACAGGAACATTTTCAAGGTCATCAGGTCTTCATGACGTCATCCAGGCGCCATTTTGTGTTTTTTTACTTTCAACTCATGATCATATCTTCATAACGGAAAGTCATTTCTCATTCATATTTATCATGATCAAGGTCAATATCCGTCCGGTCAATTTCAGGTCAAAAACGCGCGCGCATGCGTACGTCCGCGCGTCAGCGCGCGCGCAAAATTTCAAAATGCTCCAAATCGTCTCAAATTCATTTTGGATACGTTTCAGGCCATTTTAAGCATTTCGCAAAAACGCGCACACGCACATGCGCGCGTTTTCGCGCGTAACACCATTACACAACATAAAATCGCCATTTTTTTCTTTCATGATATTTCCCATATTTTTTCAAACAATTTGATACCATGTTTATCTCTTATTGACCATTAATAACAAGATGAGCGTCCATTCAAGATAAATGTCCGTGCGCGCGAGCTCTTGTAATACATAGCATATATGGGCAAAAACATGCCTATACAAAATTCATTGTAACTCTTCAGAATGGATGGGAACTCCCAATTTTTTTCATATTTGGATAGATTATGAGTCGGAGATATGATTTCATGTCTCATTTGACCCTCAATTAACTCATGACGTCATCATAATGGCCTCCGAACTCAAAATTTCAATTTGCATATTATGACGTCAGCATATTTTTGGAAAATTGATTGTATCTCTGTAAATATTGATCGATTTTCTTCCAAATTTTGATATGTTCTAGCTGAGACAATTCTCTACAAATGCAGTCACCACGATTTTTCATTTTGACAAAGGCATCATGGCGTATTTTTGCGATTAAAGGAGGCATGTCAATTTTTCACATTTTGCGTGTATTCTCTATGGGACATGACTTTTTCTCAAAACTGGATTCTACATTCCGTCTTTCGCGAGCAATATCTCCGTCGTTTTAGTTTTGTTTGCTGAGCTTTGAGTATGTTGTAGCTGAGACAATAAGCTATCACAAGTGTGCCCTTTATTTTTCGATCAGATGCCGGGATCATGCTCATATTTCACTTGCAAAGTGGGATTTGAGAATTCCATTTTCCGTTCACGTGTAATGTCTATGTGGATTATTTTGGTATAGTGGTCATAGCACTTGCCTCCCATTCCGGCGACCCAAGTTCGATTCCTGGTGGGTCATTTTTTTTTTTTTTTGCCGTCGTTTTAAATTTGATTTTATGATCTTCTTCGACTATTATAACATATTATCATATACAATCACAAACAATGTAATAAAATGCCTAATTTTGCGTGTTATATCTATGGGAGAAGAATGTCAATCGTTTGAGTACAACCCTATGGGAAATCTGGTATTAAACCTAATATAGGGTGTATCTCCCAACTCTGCTACAATATCAAATCACCTTGCTAGTCTCCTTCCCAGACGTTTTTACTTTTCCAGTTATTCAGCCCAAGGTATATGCATGTTTACGTCTCTCCCGTGGACATAGAATTGTTTACTTGTCTATACTTCTCTCTTTCTCTATATTAAATTCTATTTATGCTGGATATATTGAATGCATCGTTCTCCATTGCATCTCTCTCTTTCTCTCTCTCTTGCTCTGTTTCCCTTCTCCTCTCTTATTTTGCCCCTCTCCTTCTCTTGCTCTGTCTCTGCATATATATCTCTCTCTACTCTTTTACCCTCTCCCTCTCTCTCTCTGCCTCCCTCTACCTCGACCTCTTGCCTTGCCTCCCTCTTATTCTCTTGCTCTGTCTCCCTCTGCCTCTGCCCTTCTCTTTTTCTTCTCTCTCACCCTCTACCTCTCCCGCCTGCTCTGGTTCTCGTTCTCCTTCTATTATGTCTTGTAATGTTCCTTAATTTTCTATAGCTCTGCCCTTTGCCCTTTGGCCTTGGAACTCAAAATACGAATTTGCATATTATGACGTCAGCATATTTATGGAAAATTGATTGTATCTGTAAATATGGATCGATTTTCTTCCAAATTTTGATATGTTGTAGCTAAGACAATTTTCTACAAGATCAGTTATTCAGATTACATAACAGACCACCTAATTCGTCCTCATGACGAATTACATTTCTAGTTATTTATTTATTAGGTGGTCTGTCGTAATCGACAGATCACCTATTAATTTCGTCAGAATTTTCTTTTTTATTATTATTATTATTTATTATTTATTTATTTTTATTTCCTCCAATTTTTTGTTCCGACGATAACTCAAGATCGGTACAGTCAATTTCTTTCAATTTTGGCACAGTCATGGGTCATTGTCATGAGACGTGACAGGAACATTTTCAAGGTCATCAGGTCATCGTGACGTCATCCAGGCGCCATTTTGTGAAATCACATGATCAATCATATCTTCATGATGCGTCATCAAAGGTCATTCATATTCATATCACATATACTTCAGGTCAAGGGTCAACAGGTCATGTCATCAAAGGTCACATAGGTCATGACGCGCGCGTACGCGCGTCAAAATTTTAAAATGCTCAAAATCACTTAACTATTAATGGAGAGTACGAATCAGGTCATTTTAAGCATTTCAAAATTTCCGTCCGTGCGCGTCCGCGCGCGCGTTATGCGCGCGCAGCGCGTACACATCGTAAAAACGCCTTTTTCGCATGGTTTTTATTTCTGACACTATTTTTGACAATTTCCAACTATTTCCAGTCATTCTCGACCTTCCATAATGCCACACGCGTGCGTCAAACTTTAAAATTCGTGCGCGCGTCAATGGGCAATATAATGTAAAAGTGGTAAAAACATGTCTATATAAAATCCGCCATAGCTCGTCAGAATGCCTAAATACCCCCAAATTTTTAACATTTTCTGGAAGCCCATGAAATGTTTATGTGATTTCATGTATAATTTTGTCCAATCGTATGTTCTGACGTCGTCATATTTGCATATGAACTCGAAAATTTGATTTTGAAAATATGACATCATAATTTTTGTATTCATTTGATAATATTGCAGTAATCGGTTGTCGATTTTCTTCCAAATTTTGATATGTTGTAGCTGAGACAATTCTCTACCAATGCAGTCATCACGATTTTTCATTTTGACAAAAGCATCATGGCGTATTTTTGCGATTAAAGGAGGCATGTCAATTTTTCACATTTTGCGTGTATTCTCTATGGGACATGACTTTTTCAAAACTGGATTCTACATTCCGTCTTTCGCGAGCAATATCTCCGTCGTTTTAGTTTTGTTTTGCTGAGCTTCGAGTATGTTGTAGCTGAGACAATAAGCTATCACAAGTGTGCCCTTTATTTTTCGATCAGATGCCGGGATCATGCTCATATTTCACTTGCAAAGTGGGATTTGAGAATTCCATTTTCCGTTCACGTGTAATGTCTATGTGGATTATTTTGGTATAGTGGTCATAGCACTTGCCTCCCATTCCGGCGACCCAAGTTCGATTCCTGGTGGGTCATTTTTTTTTTTTTGCCGTCGTTTTAAATTTGATTTTATGATCTTCTTCGACTATTATAACATATTATCATATACAATCACAAACAATGAATAAAATGCCTAATTTTGCGTGTTATATCTATGGGAGAGAATGTCAATCGTTTGAGTACAACCCTATGGGAAATCTGGTTCCTTGTCGTGTATTAAACCTAATATAGGGTTTATCTCCCAACTCTGCTACAATATCAAATCACCTTGCTAGTCTCCTTCCCAGACGTTTTTACTTTTTCCAGTTATTCAGCCCAGGTATATGCATGTTTACGTCTCTCCCGTGGACATAGAATTGTTTACTTGTCTATACTTCTCTCTTTCTCTATATTAAATTCTATTTATGCTGGATATATTGAATGCATCGTTCTCCATTGCATCTCTCTCTTTCTCTCTCTCTTGCTCATGTTTCCCTTCTCCTCTCTTATTTTGCCCCTCTCCTTCTCTTGCTCTGTCTCTGCATATATATCTCTCTCTCTCTCTTTACCCTCTCCCTCTCTCTCTGCCTCCCTCTACCTCGACCTCTTGCCTTGCCTCCCTCTTATTCTCTTGCTCTGTCTCCCTCTGCCTCTGCCCTTCTCTTTTTCTTCTCTCTCACCCTCTACCTCTCCCGCCTCTGGTTCTCGTTCTCCTTCTATTATGTCTTGTAATGTTCCTTAATTTTCTATAGCTCTGCCCTTTGCCCTTGGAACTCAAAATACGAATTTGCATATTATGACGTCAGCATATTTATGGAAAATTGATTGTATCTCTGTAAATATGGATCCATTTTCTTCCAAATTTTGATATGTTGTAGCTAAGACAATTTTCTACAAGATCAGTTATTCAGATTACATAACAGACCACCTAATTCGTCCTCAATGACGAATTAATTTTTATTATTTATTTTTATTTATTTCTACCCCTTTTTTTGTTCCGAGGATAACTCAAGATCGGTTTTGTCAATTTCTTTCAATTTTGGCACAGTCATGGGTCATAGTCAGGAGACGTGACAGGAACATTTTCAAGGTCATCAGGTCATCGTGACGTCATCCAGGCGCCATTTTGTGAAATCACATGATCAATCATATCTTCATGATGCGTCATCAAAGGTCATTCATATTCATATCACATATACTTCAGGTCAAGGGTCAACAGGTCATGTCGTCAAAAATCACATAAAGGTCATGACGCGCGCGTACGCGCGTCAAAATTTTAAAATGCTCAAAATCACTTAACTATTAATTGAGAGTACGAATCAGGTCATTTTAAGCATTTCAAAATTTCCGTCCGTGCGCGCGCGCGCGCAGCGCACACATCGTAAAACGCCTTTTTCGCATGGTTTTTATTTCTGACACTATTTTTGACAATTTCCAACTATTTCCAGTCATTCTCGACCTTCCATAATGCCACACGCGTGCGTCAAACTTTAAAATTCGTGCGCGCGTCAATGGGCAATATAATGTAAAAAGTGGTAAAAACATGTCTATATAAAATCCGCCATAGCTCGTCAGAATGCCTAAATACCCCAAATTTTTAACATTTTCTGGAAGCCCATGAAATTTTATGTGATTTCATGTATAATTTTGTCCAATCGTATGTTCTGACGTCGTCATATTTGCATATGAACTCGAAAATTTGATTTTGAAAATATGACATCATAATTTTTGTATTCATTTGATAATATTGCAGTAATCGGTTGTCGATTTTCTTCCAAATTTTGATATGTTGTAGCTGAGACAATTCTCTACCAATGCAGTCAACACGATTTTTCATTTTGACAAAAGCATCATGGCGTATTTTTGCGATTAAAGGAGGCATGTCAATTTTTCACATTTTGCGTGTATTCTCTATGGGACATGACTTTTGTCAAAACTGGATTCTACATTCCCGTCTTTCGCGAGCAATATCTCCGTCGTTTTAGCTTCGTTTTCGCTGAGCTTTGAGTATGTTGTAGCTGAGACAATAAGCTATCACAAATGTGCCCTTTATTTTTCGATCAGATATCGGGATCATGCTCATATTTCACTTGCAAAGTGGGATTTGAGAATTCCATTTCCGTTCACATGTAAACGCTATGGGAAATGTTTTGATATATCGGTAACACACTTGATTCCCGACGTCGAGATCCCTGGTTCGAGTCCGGGCGTCTCCCAAAAAAATTTCTTCACTTTTTTTTCTTCATGACCTTTCACTGATCATAAGAATTGAAGACAGACCACCTAATTCGTCACCATGACGAATTAAATGTCTAGTTTTTATTTATTTCCTCCAATTTTTTGTTCCGACGATAACACGAGATCGGGACAGTCAATTTCTTTCAATTTTGGCACAGTCATGGGTCATTGTCATAAAACGTGACAATAACATTTTCAAGGTCATCAGGTCATCGTGACGTCATCCAGGCGCCATTTTGTGAAATCACATGATCAATCATATCTTCATGATGCGTCATCAAAGGTCATTCATATTCATATCACATATACTTCAGGTCAAGGGTCAACAGGTCATGTTTTCAAAGGTCACATAAGGTCATGACGCGCGTACGCGCGTCAAAATTTTAAAATGCTCAAAATCACTTAACTATTAAACGAGAGTACGAATCAGGTCATTTTAAGCATTTCAAAATTTCCGTCCGTGCGCGTCCGTGCGCGCGTTATGCGCGCGCAGCGTACACATCGTAAAAACGCCGTTTTTTCGCATGGTTTTTATTCCTGACACTATTTTTGACAATTTCCAACTATTTCCAGTCATTCTTGACCTTCCATAATGCCACACGCGTGCGTCAAACTTTAAAATTCGTGCGCGCGTCAATGGGCAATATAATGTAAAAAGTAGTAAAAACATGTCTATATAAAATCCGCCATAGCTCGTCAGAATGCCTAAAACCCCCAAATTTTTAACATTTTCTGGAGCCCATGAAATGTTTATGTGATTTCATGTAAAATTTTGTCCAATCGTATGTTCTGACGTCGTCATATTTGCATATGAACTCGAAAATTTGATTTTGAAAATATGACATCATAATTTTTGTATTCATTTGACAATATTGCGGTAATAGGTTGTCGATTTTCTTCCAAATTTTGATATGTTGTAGCTGAGACAATTTTCTACCAATGCAGTCACCACGATTTTTCATTTTGACAAAAGCTTCATGGTGCATTTTTGCGATTAAAGGAGGCGTGTCAATTTTTCACATTTTGCGTGTAATCTCTATGGGAAATGACTTTTGTCAAAACTGGATTCTACATTCCTGTATTTCGCGAGCAATATCTCCGTCGTTTTAGCTTCGTTTTCGCTGAGCTTTGAGTATGTTGTAGCTGAGACAATAAGCTATCACAAGTGTGCCCTTTATTTTTCGATCAGATATCGGGATCATGCTCATATTTCATTGCAAAGTGGGATTTGAGAATTCCATTTCCGTTCACATGTAAACGGTATGGGAAATGTTTTGATATATCGGTAACACACTTGATTTCCGACCTCGAGATCCCTGGTTCGAGTCCGGGCGTCTCAAAAAAATTTCTTCACTTTTTTTTTTATGACCTTTCACTGATCATAAAATTGAAGACAGACCACCTAATTCGTCTCCATGACGAATTAAATGTCTAGTTTTTATTTATTTCCTCCACTTTTTTGTTCCGACGATAACTCAAGATCGGTACAGTCAATTTCTTTCAATTTTGGCACAGTCATAGGTCATTGTCATAAAACGTGACAGGAACATTTTCAAGGTCATCAGGTCATCGTGACGTCATCCAGGCGCCATTTTGTGAAATCACATGATCAATCATATCTTCATGATGCGTCATCAAAGGTCATTCATATTCATATCACATATACTTGAAATCAAGGTCAACAGGTCATGTCATCAAAGGTCACATAAAGGTCATGACGCGCGCGTATGCGCGCGTCAAAATTTAAAATGTTCAAAATCACTTTTTATTCAAATGAGAGTACGTTTGAGGCCATTTTAAGCATTTTGCAAAAAAACGCGCACGCGCGAATGCGCGCGCGTTTTCGCGCGTTTTGGCATTTTGCAACATAGAATCGCCAAATTTTCTCTGCCATCATGTTTGGCATATTTTTTCCAAGCATTTTGATACCTTGTTCATCTTTTTCTAACCAGTAATAACGCAATGAGCGTCCGTCAAAGTTAACAGCACCCGCGACCGCGCTATCTCTATCCACAATACATGGGCAAAAACATGCCTATACAAAACTCATTGTAACTCTTCAGAATGGATGGATACCCCAATTTTTTTCATATTTGGATAGATTATGAGTCGGAGATATGATTTCATGTCTCATTTGACCCTCAATTAACTCATGACGTCATCATATGGCCTCCGAACTCAAAATTTCAATTTGCATATTATGACGTCAGCATATTTTTGGAAAATTGATTGTATCTCTGTAAATATTGATCGATTTTCTTCCAAATTTTGATATGTTCTAGCTGAGACAATTCTCTACAAATGCAGTCATCACGATTTTTCATTTTGACAAAGGCATCATGGCGTATTTTTGCGATTAAAGGAGGCATGTCAATTTTTCACATTTTGCGTGTATTCTCTATGGGACATGACTTTTTTCAAAACTGGATTCTACATTCCCGTCTTTCGCGAGCAATATCTCCGTCGTTTTAGTTTTGTTTTCGCTGAGCTTCGAGTATGTTGTAGCTGAGACAATAAGCTATCACAAGTGTGCCCTTTATTTTTCGATCAGATGCCGGGATCATGCTCATATTTCACTTGCAAAGTGGGATTTGAGAATTCCATTTTCCATTTTCCGTTCACGTGTAATCGCTATGGGAAAAGTTTTGGTATATCGGTAACGCAATTGTTTATTTTTATTTTTCCACCACTTTCTTGTGAGCGTGATTGCTCAAATTCGGCTCAATCAATTTTCATCAAATTTTTGTCAGTCATCAGGCGTATCAAGTTCAAGTGCCAGCATTATTATCAAGGTCATCAGGTCATCGTGACGTCATCTAGGCGCCATTTTGTGAAATCACATTATCTAACAAATCTTCATGATGCGTTATCAAAGGTCATTCATATTCATATCACATATACTTCAGGTCAAGGGTCAACAGGTCATGTCATCAAAGGTCACATAAACGTCATGGCGCCGTAGCGCCAAAATTTTAAATTGCTCAAAATCACTTAACTATTAAACGAGTGCGAATCAGGTCATTTTAAGCATTTCAAAAATTTCCGTCCGTGCCCGTCCCCGCGCGCGTTATGCGCGCGCACAGCGCGTACAAAACGTAAAACGCCGTTTTTTTGCATGGTTTGTATTCCTGACACTATTTTTGACAATTTCCAACTATTTCCAGTCATTCTCAACCTTCTATAATGCCACACGCGTGCGTCAAACTTTAAAATTCGTGCGCGCGTCAATGGGCAATATAATGTAAAAAGTGGTAAAAACATGTCTATATCAAATCCGCCATAGCTCGTCAGAATGCCTGAATACCCCTCAATTTTTTTCATATTTAGATAGAGTATGAGTTGGAGATATGATTTCATGTCTCATTTTGCCATTACAAATATCGTGACATCATCATAAAGGCCTTGGAACTCAAAATACGAATTTGCATATTATGACGTCAGCATATTTTTGGAAAATTGATTGTATCTCTGTAAATATGGATCGATTTTCTTCCAAATTTTGATATGTTGTAGCTAAGACAATTTTCTACAAATTCAGTTATTCAGATTACTAAGATTACTTAATAACAGACCACCTAATTCGTCCTCATGACGAATTACATTTCTAGTTTTTATTTATTTCTCCCCCCTTTTTTGTTCCTACGATAACTCAAGATCGGTTTTGTCAATTTCTTTCAATTTTGGCACAGTCATGGGTCATTGTCATAAGACGTGACAGGAACATTTTCAAGGTCATCAGGTCTTCATGACGTCATCCAGGCGCCATTTTGTGTTTTTTTGTACTTTCAACTCATGATCATATCTTCATAACGGAAAGTCATTTCTCATTCATATTTATCATGATTAAGGTCAATATCCGTCCGGTCAATTTCAGGTCAAAAAAACGCGCGCACATGCGTACGTCCGCGCGTGCGCGCGCAAAATTTCAAAATGTTCAAAATCACTTTTATTCAAATGAGAGTACGTTTCAGGCCATTTTAAGCATTTTGCAAAAATGCGCACGCGCATGCATGCGCGCGTTTTCGCGCGTACTGGCATTTTGCAACATAGAATCGCCAAATTTTCTCTGTCATCTTATTTGGCATATTTTTCCAAGCATTTTGATACCTTGTTTACCTTTTTCTAACCAGTAATAACGCAATGAGCGTCCGTCAAAGTTGACAGCACGCGCGACCTGCGCTATCTGTATCCACAATACATGGGCAGAAACATGCCTATACAAAATTCATTGTAACTCTTCAGAATGGATGGGAACTCCCAATTTTTTTTCATATTGGATAGATTATGAGACGGAGATATGATTTCATGTCTCATTTGACCCTCAATTAACTCATGACGTCATCATAATGGCCTCCGAACTCAAAATTTCAATTTGCATATTATGACGTCAGCATATTTTTGGAAAATTGATTGTATCTCTGTAAATATTGATCGATTTTCTTCCAAATTTTGATATGTTCTAGCTGAGACAATTCTCTACAAATGCAGTCATCACGATTTTTCATTTTGACAAAGGCATCATGGCGTATTTTTGCGATTAAAGGAGGCATGTCAATTTTTCACATTTTGCGTGTATTCTCTATGGGACATGACTTTTTCAAAACTGGATTCTACATTCCCGTCTTTCGCGAGCAATATCTCCGTCGTTTTAGTTTTGTTTTCGCTGAGCTTCGAGTATGTTGTAGCTGAGACAATAAGCTATCACAAGTGTGCCCTTTATTTTTCGATCAGATGCCGGGATCATGCTCATATTTCACTTGCAAAGTGGGATTTGAGAATTCCATTTTCCATTTTCCGTTCACGTGTAATCGCTATGGGAAAAGTTTTGGTATATCGGTAACGCAATTGTTTATTTTTATTTTTCCACCACTTTCTTGTGAGCGTGATTGCTCAAATTCGGCTCAATCAATTTTCATCAAATTTTTGTCAGTCATCAGGCGTATCAAGTTCAAGTGCCAGCATTATTATCAAGGTCATCAGGTCATCGTGACGTCATCTAGGCGCCATTTTATGAAATCACATTATCTAACAAATCTTGATGATGCGTTATCAAAGGTCATTCATATTCATATCACATATACTTCAGGTCAAGGGTCAACAGGTCATGTCATCAAAGGTCACATAAACGTCATGACGCGCGCGTAAGCGCGCGTCAAAATTTTAAATTGCTCAAAATCACTTAACTATTAAACGAGAGTGCGAATCAGGTCATTTTAAGCATTTCAAAAATTTCCGTCCGTGCCCGTCCCCGCGCGCGTTATGCGCGCGCACAGCGCGTACAAAACGTAAAACGCCGTTTTTTTGCATGGTTTGTATTCCTGACACTATTTTTGACAATTTCCAACTATTTCCAGTCATTCTCAACCTTCTATAATGCCACACGCGTGCGTCAAACTTTAAAATTCGTGCGCGCGTCAATGGGCAATATAATGTAAAAAGTGGTAAAAACATGTCTATATCAAATCCGCCATAGCTCGTCAGAATGCCTGAATACCCCTCAATTTTTTCATATTTAGATAGAGTATGAGTTGGAGATATGATTTCATGTCTCATTTTGCCATTACAAATATCGTGACATCATCATAAAGGCCTTGGAACCCAAAATACGAATTTGCATATTATGACGTCAGCATATTTTTGGAAAATTGATTGTATCTCTGTAAATATGGATCGATTTTCTTCCAAATTTTGATATGTTGTAGCTAAGACAATTTTCTATAAATTCAGTTATTCAGATTACTAAGATTACTTAATAACAGACCACCTAATTCGTCCTCATGACGAATTACTTTTCTAGTTTTTATTTATTTCTCCCCCCTTTTTTGTTCCTACGATAACTCAAGATCGGTTTTGTCAATTTCTTTCAATTTTGGCACAGTCATGGGTCATTGTCATAAGACGTGACAGGAACATTTTCAAGGTCATCAGGTCTTCATGACGTCATCCAGGCGCCATTTTGTGTTTTTTTGTACTTTCAACTCATGATCATATCTTCATAACGGAAAGTCATTTCTCATTCATATTTATCATGATTAAGGTCAATATCCGTCCGGTCAATTTCAGGTTAAAAAAACGCGCGCACATGCGTACGTCCGCGCGTGACGGCGCGCGCAAGATTTCAAACTGTTCAAAATCACTTTTTATTCAAATACGTTTCAGGCCATTTTAAGCATTTTGCAAAAAATGCGCACGCGCACATGCGCGCGTTTTCGCGCGTACTGGCATTTTGCAACATAGAATCGCCAAATTTTCTGTCATCATATTTGGCATATTTTTCCAAGCATTTTGATACCTTGTTTACCTTTTTCTAACCAGTAATAACACAATGAGCGTCCGTCAAAGTTGACAGCACGCGCGACCTGCGCTATCTGTATCCACAATACATGGGCAGAAACATGCCTATACAAAATTCATTGTAACTCTTCAGAATGGATGGGAACTCCCAATTTTTTTTCATATTGGATAGATTATGAGACGGAGATATGATTTCATGTCTCATTTGACCCTCAATTAACTCATGACGTCATCATAATGGCCTCCGAACTCAAAATTTCAATTTGCATATTATGACGTCAGCATATTTTTGGAAAATTGATTGTATCTCTGTAAATATTGATCGATTTTCTTCCAAATTTTGATATGTTCTAGCTGAGACAATTCTCTACAAATGCAGTCACCACGATTTTTCATTTTGACAAAGGCATCATGGCGTATTTTTGCGATTAAAGGAGGCATGTCAATTTTTCACATTTTGCGTGTATTCTCTATGGGACATGACTTTTTCTCAAAACTGGATTCTACATTCCGTCTTTCGCGAGCAATATCTCCGTCGTTTTAGTTTTGTTTTTGCTGAGCTTTGAGTATGTTGTAGCTGAGACAATAAGCTATCACAAGTGTGCCCTTTATTTTTCGATCAGATGCCGGGATCATGCTCATATTTCACTTGCAAAGTGAGATTTGAGAATTCCATTTTCCGTTCACGTGTAATGTCTATGTGGATTATTTTGGTATAGTGGTCATAGCACTTGCCTCCCATTCCGGCGACCCAAGTTCGATTCCTGGTGGGTCATTTTTTTTTTTTTGCCGTCGTTTTAGATTTGATTTTATGATCTTCTTCGACTATTATAACATATTATCATATACAATCACAAACAATGTAATAAAATGCCTAATTTTGCGTGTTATATCTATGGGAGAAGAATGTCAATCGTTTGAGTACAACCCTATGGGAAATCTGGTATTAAACCTAATATAGGGTGTATCTCCCAACTCTGCTACAATATCAAATCACCTTGCTAGTCTCCTTCCCAGACGTTTTTACTTTTTCCAGTTATTCAGCCCAAGGTATATGCATGTTTACGTCTCTCCCGTGGACATAGAATTGTTTACTTGTCTATACTTCTCTCTTTCTCTATATTAAATTCTATTTATGCTGGATATATTGAATGCATCGTTCTCCATTGCATCTCTCTCTTCTCCTCTCTCTTGCTCTGTTTCCTTCTCCTCTCTTATTTTGCCCCTCTCCTTCTCTTGCTCTGTCTCTGCATATATATCTCTCTCTACTCTTTTACCCTCTCCCTCTCTCTCTGCCTCCCTCTACCTCGACCTCTTGCCTTGCCTCCCTCTTATTCTCTTGCTCTGTCTCCCTCTGCCTCTGCCCTTCTCTTTTCTTCTCTCTCACCCTCTACCTCTCCCGCCTGCTCTGGTTCTCGTTCTCCTTCTATTATGTCTTGTAATGTTCCTTAATTTTCTACAGCTCTGCCCTTTGCCCTTTGGCCTTGGAACTCAAAATACGAATT
Organism: Mesocentrotus franciscanus; assembly: GCA_037976565.1. Lineage (NCBI taxonomy): Eukaryota > Metazoa > Echinodermata > Echinoidea > Camarodonta > Strongylocentrotidae > Mesocentrotus > Mesocentrotus franciscanus. The sequence continues at coordinate 271,870 of CP137685.1, forward strand.
TGCATATTATGACGTCAGCATATTTATGGAAAATTGATTGTATCTGTAAATATGGATCGATTTTCTTCCAAATTTTGATATGTTGTAGCTAAGACAATTTTCTACAAGATCAGTTATTCAGATTACATAACAGACCACCTAATTCGTCCTCATGACGAATTACATTTCTAGTTATTATTATTATTAGGTGGTCTGTCGGAATCGACAGATCACCTATTGTTTTTGTCAGAATTTTCTTTCTTTATTTATTATTATTATTTATTTTTATTTATTTCTCCCCCCTTTTTTGTTCAGAGGATAACTCAAGATCGGTACAGTCAATTTCTTTCAATTTTGGCACAGTCATAGGTCATTGTCATGAGACGTGACAGGAACATTTTCAAGGTCATCAGGTCTTCATGACGTCATCCAGGCGCCATTTTGTGTTTTTTTGGTACTTTCAACTCATGATCATATCTTCATAACGGAAAGTCATTTCTCATTCATATTTATCATGATTAAGGTCAATATCCGTCCGGTCAATTTCAGGTCAAAAAAACGCGCGCACATGCGTACGTCCGCGCGTGAGCGCGCGCGCAAAATTTCAAAATGCTCCAAATCACTTTTTATTCAAATGAGAGTACGTTTCAGGCCATTTTAAGCATTTTGCAAAAAAACGCGCACGCGCACATGCGCGCGCGTTTTCGCGCGTACTGGCATTTTGCAACATAGAATCGCCAAATTTTTTCTGTCATCATATTTGGCATATTTTTCCAAGCATTTTGATACCTTGTTCACCTTTTTCTGACCAGTAATAACGCAATGAGCGTCCGTCAAAGTTGACAGCACGCGCGGACGCGCTATCTGTATCCACAATACATGGGCAAAAACATGCCTATACAAAATTCATTGTAACTCTTCAGAATGGATAGGAACTCCCAATTTTTTTCATATTTGGATAGATTATGAGTCGGAGATATGATTTCATGTCTCATTTGACCCTCAATTAACTCATGACGTCATCATAATGGCCTCCGAACTCAAAATTTCAATTTGCATATTATGACGTCAGCATATTTTTGGAAAATTGATTGTATCTCTGTAAATATTGATCGATTTTCTTCCAAATTTTGATATGTTCTAGCTGAGACAATTCTCTACAAATGCAGTTATCACGATTTTTCATTTTGACAAAGGCATCATGGCGTATTTTTGCGATTAAAGGAGGCATGTCAATTTTTCACATTTTGCGTGTATTCTCTATGGGACATGACTTTTTCTCAAAACTGGATTCTACATTCCCGTCTTTCGCGAGCAATATCTCCGTCGTTTTAGTTTTGTTTTCGCTGAGCTTTGAGTATGTTGTAGCTGAGACAATAAGCTATCACAAGTCTGCTCTTTATTTTTCGATCAGATGCCGGGATCATGCTCATATTTCACTTGCAAAGTGGGATTTGAGAATTCCATTTTCCGTTCACGTGTAAACGCTATGGGAAATGTTTTGATATATCGGTAACACACTTGATTCCCGACGTCGAGATCCCTGGTTCGAGTCCGGGCGTCTCCCAAAAAAATTTCTTCACTTTTTTTTCTTCATGACCTTTCACTGATCATAAGAATTGAAGACAGACCACCTAATTCGTCACCATGACGAATTAAATGTCTAGTTAGGTGGTCTGTCGGAATCGACAGATCACCTATTGTTTTTGTCAGAATTTTCTTTCTTTATTTATTTATTATTATTAGGTGGTCTGTCGTATCGACAGATCACCTATTAATTTCGTCAGAATTTTCTTTTTTAAACATCGTAAAAACGCCTTTTTTCGCATGGTTTTTATTTCTGACACTTTTTTTGACAATATCAACTATTTCCAGTAATTCTCGACCTTCCATAATGCCAAACGTGCGCGTCAAACTTTAAAATTCGTGCGCGCGTCAATGGGCAATATAATGTAAAAAGTGGTAAAAACATGTCTATATAAAATCCGCCATAGCTCGTCAGAATGCCTAAATACCCCCAAATTTTTAACTTTTTTCTGGAAGCCCATGAAATGTTTATGTGATTCCAGGTATAATTTTGTCCAATCGTATGTTCTGACGTCGTCATATTTGCATATGAACTCGAAAATTTGATTTTGAAAATATGACATCATAATTTTTGCATTCATTTGACAATATTGCAGTAATAAGTTGTCGATTTTCTTTCAAATTTTGATATGTTCTAGCTGAGACAATTCTCTACAAATGCAGTCAGCACGATTTTTCATTTTGACAAAGGCATCATGGCGCATTTTTGCGATTAAAGGAGGCATGTCAATTTTTCACATTTTGCGTGTAATCTCTATCGGGATCATGCTCATATTTCACTTGCAAAGTGGGATTTGAGAATTCCATTTCCCGTTCACATGTAAACGCTATGGGAAATGTTTTGATATATCGGTAACACACTTGATTTCCGACCTAGATCCCTGGTTCGAGTCCGGGCGTCTCCAAAAAAAAATTCTTCACTTTTTTCTTCTTTATGACCTTTCACTAATCATAAGAATTGAAGACAGACCACCTAATTCGTCCTCATGACGAATTAAATGTCTAGTTTATTATTATTATTAGGTGGTCTGTCGTATCGACAGATCACCTATTAATTTCGTCAGAATTTTCTTTTTTATTATTATTAGGTGGTCTGTCGTAATCGACAGATCACCTATTAATTTCGTCAGAATTTTCTTTTTAGGTGGTCTGTCGTAATCGACAGATCACCTATTAATTTCGTCAGAATTTTCTTTTTTATTTTTTATTAGGTGGTCTGTCGTATCGACAGATCACCTATTAATTTCGTCAGAATTTTCTTTTTTATTCTTTATTCTTTATTTTTATTTATTTCCTCCACTTTTTTGTTCCGACGATAACTCAAGATCAGTACAGTCAATTTCTTTCAATTTTGGCACAGTCATGGGTCATTGTCATAAGACGTGACAATAACATTTTCAAGGTCATCAGCTCATCGTGACGTCATCCAGGCGCCATTTTGTGAAATCACATGATCAATGATATCTTCATGATGCGTCACTAAAGGTCATTCATATTCATATCACATATACTTCAGGTCAAGGGTCAACAGGTCATGTCGTCAAAGGTCACATAAAGGTCATTACGCGCGCGTACGCGCTTCAAAATTTTAAAATGCTCAAAATCACTTAACTATTAAACGAGAGTACGAATCAGGTCATTTTAAGCATTTCAAAATTTCCGTCCGTGCGCGTCCGCGCGCGCGTGCGTCGCGCGCGCAGCGCGCGCACACATCGTAAAACGCCGTTTTTCGCATGGTTTTTATTCCTGACACTATTTTTGACAATTTCCAACTATTTCCAGTCATTCTCGACCTTCCATAATGCCACACGCGTGCGTCAAACTTTAAAATTCGTGCGCGTCAATGGGCAATATAATGTAAAAAGTGGTAAAAACATGTCTATATAAAATCCGCCATAGCTCGTCAGAATGCCTAAATACCCCCAAATTTTTAACATTTTCTGGAAGCCCATGAAATGTTGATGTGATTTCATGTATAATTTTTCCAATCGTATGTTCTGACGTCGTCATATTTGCATATGAACTCGAAAATTTGATTTTGAAAATATGACATCATAATTTTTGTATTCATTTGACAATATTGCAGTAATAGGTTGTCGATTTTCTTCCAAATTTTGATATGTTGTAGCTGAGACAATTTTCTACCAATGCAGTCATCACGATTTTTCATTTTGACAAAGGCATCATGGCGTATTTTTGCGATTAAAGGAGGCATGTCAATTTTTCACATTTTGCGTGTATTCTCTATGGGACATGACTTTTTGTCAAAACTGGATTCTACATTCCGTTTTTCGCGAGCAATATCTCCGTCGTTTTAGCTTCATTTTCGCTGAGCTTTGAGTATGTTGTAGCTGAGACAATAAGCTATCACAAATGTGCCCTTTATTTTTCGATCAGATATCGGGATCATGCTCATATTTCACTTGCAAAGTGGGATTTGAGAATTCCATTTCCCGTTCACATGTAAACGCTATGGGAAATGTTTTGATATATCGGTAACACACTTGATTTCCGACCTCGAGATCCCTGGTTCGAGTCCGGGCGTCTCCAAAAAAAAGTTCTTCACTTTTTTTTCTTTATGACCTTTCACTAACCATAAGAATTGAAGACAGACCACCTAATTCGTCCTCATGACGAATTAAATGTCTAGTTAGGTGGTCTGTCGGCATCGACAGATCACCTATTGTTTTTGTCAGAATTTTCTTTCTTTATTTATTTATTTATTTATTCTTTATTAGGTGGTCTGTCGGCATCGACAGATCACCTATTGTTTTTGTCAGAATTTTCTTTCTTTATTTATTTAGGTGGTCTGTCGTAATCGACAGATCACCTATTAATTTCGTCAGAATTTTCTTTTTTATTTATTTATTCTTTATTTTTATTTATTTCCTCCACTTTTTTGTTCCGACGATAACTCAAGATCGGTACAGTCAATTTCTTTCAATTTTGGCACAGTCATAGGTCATTGCCATAAAACGTGACAGGAACATTTTCAAGGTCATCAGGTCATCGTGACGTCATCCAGGCGCCATTTTGTGAAATCACATGATCAATCATATCTTCATGATGCGTCATCAAAGGTCATTCATATTCATATCACATATACTTCAAATCAAAGGTCAACAGGTCATGTCATCAAAGGTCACATAAAAGGTCATGACGCGCGCGTATGCGCGCGTCAAAATTTAATGTTCAAAATCACTTTTATTCAAATGAGAGTACGTTTCAGGCCATTTTAAGCATTTTCAAAAACGCGCACGCGCGAATGCGCGCGCGTTTTCGCGCGTTTTGGCATTTTGCAACATAGAATCGCCATATTTTCTCTGCATCATATTTGGCATATTTTTCCAAGCATTTTGATACCTTGTTCATCTTTTTCTGACCAGTAATAACGCAATGAGCGTCCGTCAAAGTTAACAGCACCCGCGACCGCGCTATCTCTATCCACAATACATGGGCAAAAACATGCCTATACAAAACTCATTGTAACTCTTCAGAATGGATGGATACCCCAATTTTTTTCATATTTGGATAGATTATGAGTCGGAGATATGATTTCATGTCTCATTTGACCCTCAATTAACTCATGACGTCATCATATGGCCTCCGAACTCAAAATTTCAATTTGCATATTATGACGTCAGCATATTTTTGGAAAATTGATTGTATCTCTGTAAATATTGATCGATTTTCTTCCAAATTTTGATATGTTCTAGCTGAGACAATTCTCTACAAATGCAGTCATCACGATTTTTCATTTTGACAAAGGCATCATGGCGTATTTTTGCGATTAAAGGAGGCATGTCAATTTTTCACATTTTGCGTGTATTCTCTATGGGACATGACTTTTTTCAAAACTGGATTCTACATTCCCGTCTTTCGCGAGCAATATCTCCGTCGTTTTAGTTTTGTTTTCGCTGAGCTTCGAGTATGTTGTAGCTGAGACAATAAGCTATCACAAGTGTGCCCTTTATTTTTCGATCAGATGCCGGGATCATGCTCATATTTCACTTGCAAAGTGGGATTTGAGAATTCCATTTCCGTTCACATGTAAACGGTATGGGAAATGTTTTGATATATCGGTAACACACTTGATTTCCGACCTCGAGATCCCTGGTTCGAGTCCGGGCGTCTCCAAAAAAAATTTCTTCACTTTTTTTTCTTTATGACCTTTCACTGATCATAAAAATTGAAGACAGACCACCTAATTCGTCTCCATGACGAATTAATTATTCTTTATTTTTATTTATTTCTACCCCCTTTTTTGTTCCGAGGATAACTCAAGATCGGTTTTGTCAATTTCTTTCAATTTTGGCACAGTCATGGGTCATAGTCATGAGACATGACAGGAACATTTTCAAGGTCATCAAGTCTTCATGACGTCATCCAGGCGCCATTTTGTGTTTTTTGGTACTTTCAACTCATGATCATATCTTCATAACGGAAAGTCATTTCTCATTCATATTTATCATGATCAAGGTCAATATCCGTCCGGTCAATTTCAGGTCAAAAACGCGCGCATGCGTACGTCCGCGCGTTAGCGCGCGCAAAATTTCAAAATGCTCCAAATCGTCTCAAATTCATTTTGATACGTTTCAGGCCATTTTAAGCATTTCGCAAAAACGCGCACACGCACATGCGCGTGCGTTTTCGCGCGTAACACCATTACACAACATAAAATCGCCATTTTTTTTCTTTCATGATATTTCCCATATTTTTTCAAACAATTTGATACCATGTTTATCTCTAATTGACCATTAATAACAAGATGAGCGTCCATTCAATATAAATGTCCGTGCGCGCGAGCTCTTGTAATACATAGCATATATGGGCAAAAACATGCCTATACAAAATTCATTGTAACTCTTCAGAATGGATGGGAACTCCCATTTTTTTTCATATTTGGATAGATTATGAGTCGGAGATATGATTTCATGTCTCATTTGACCCTCAATTAACTCATGACGTCATCATAATGGCCTCCGAACTCAAAATTTCAATTTGCATATTATGACGTCAGCATATTTTTGGAAAATTGATTGTATCTCTGTAAATATTGATTGATTCTCTTCCAAATTTTGATATGTTCTAGCTGAGACAATTTTCTACAAATGCAGTCATCACGATTTTTCATTTTGACAAAGGCATCATGGCGTATTTTTGCGATTAAAGGAGGCATGTCAATTTTTCACATTTTGCGTGTATTCTCTATGGGACATGACTTTTTCTCAAAACTGGATTCTACATTACCGTCTTTCGCGAGCAATATCTCCGTCGTTTTAGTTTTGTTTTAGCTGAGCTTTGAGTATGTTGTAGCTGAGACAATAAGCTATCACCAGTGTGCCCTTTATTTTTCAATCAGATGCCGGGATCATGCTCATATTTCACTTGCAAAGTGAGATTTGAGAATTCCATTTTCCGTTCACGTGTAATGTCTATGTGGATTATTTTGGTATAGTGGTCATATAGTAGAGTCAAAGTGTGTAGACCCCGCTGATATTTTTCGGGGACAAAGGTTTTTAAGTGTTTTTGAGTTGTTTGGAGGTCAATGATTAAAATTAGCTTGGGTAGTCCCCTCCTAACCCCCGGCAACTCTTGTAGGGGTCAAAATAAGGTCAAAATGGGGTCAATAGGGGGTCAATTTTTTTAAATGCCCTGATTATGTTAAGAGACATGTCAAATTGTTTGTCTCGTCATACTGAACAAAAAAGTGTACATGATCATATACCCCTGACCTCCCGTTAAGAAATTATGGCCGGAAAAGTCAAAAGGTCAACGAACTTTCATTTGAGGGCAAAATACACTAAAAGTGTTAGGATCGATCAATTTTCATGTTTTTGTGTCTATTTATATGTATTTTGATTTAGAAATTTGAATGAGACAATTTCTACTTAAGAAGACCGTATTCAAAAGATATAAGGGGTCAAAATAAGGTCATTTGGGGTCAAATGAGCTCCTTTGGGATCAAAATACACTAACAGACTTAGGAGTTATTTGTGTCAAATTATGTGTAAATTGATGAATAATAGTGAATGAATTTTTTTTTTTTTAAATTTAGAAAACCATATTCAATTGATGTAAGGAGTCATTATAAGGCCAAAATGGGGTCATTTGGGGTCAAAAATGTTTAATTGACCTAAATTGTGCTGTAATGCACTCTCACACTGAATGAGAAAGAGCAGTTTCATTCTAGGGTTAAAATACGATAGGAGTGACAACAAAGCCATGTTCATTTTTTTAAGTGTCACAATGCAGTTTACATGTAATTTAACTGGTGGCCACAATGTCAAATTAGCTTGATTGTTTTTATCTGCCCATCAGTTACATACACAACCCTGCGCTCTCTTACTAGGTATGGTAAATGTCTTAATTTGTTGCAACATACCTTTAAGGACGGATAGATGTGACAAATCAGAGGTTCTACGCATAGTCGGAATCTTCAGAGACAGAGTCTTGATCATTATCGATATCCGAATCGGAGTCAGACTGTGGAGATTGGTCATCTGCTGGTATTAGGTTGGTCAAACGTGTAGGCAATGCAGGCTTGGTGTATCGAAGTGGGATGCAGTTGCCATCTTTCATGTGCCATCCATGGTGGAGAGGTGATGGAGGAGCATCTGGACTCCTGAAGTTCAGGAAGATGTATGCCTGATAGTTGGCTCGTCTGACCTTCATCTGATGTGAGTCGCAATCAGGTGGCATTCTCTGTGTTGCTTTTTCTTCATACTCTCCCACTTCTTTGCTCTTGCCTCTGCTAAACTTGTACTAGTTTTGTCTTTGTAGATGAACTTAATTGTGAATTGCTCCATGTCGATTTGGGTGTCTTCTGATACAGGCAGCTGTTTCCCAAGTCCTTGGAGCAAACTCCTTCCTTCCTCTGACTTCATTGCCGATTCAAAGATGGATGGTTTGCCATGGCCATAGAAGCCAGAGACAGCGTCTGCACCAGTATGAACATGAAAGGGGACAATGACATCTGCCACTTCAGGACTGCAAAGCTTCTTACAGTCATAGACGAAGCCCTTCCTCTTGATGCCTAATGGTCCTTCAATCTGATGGGCTGCGTATGCTGCTAGAACCATAACATCTGTGTCTTCTGCATCGATAACAACAGTGTCTTCCACACCTGACTGTCTTAGTTGGTAATACACATAGAGAAGGATGGTGTCCGCTTCTGTGTGTTAGCATGTGAATTGCTCTAATTCTGTGCCCTTCTGCAGATCTGAGCAACGATCTCTCACTGAGTATATATAAGTCGTCTCTGGGTGTTCTAATGACATGATCTTGAACTCTGCATTCAGAAACTGTTGGAGCCGAACTTTGTTGCCTGGATTTTTGAACATATCATTGAACAGCCTGGATGTTGGCAGTGGATCATCTCTTCTCATAAATACATTTCGGCTACCTCCTACATAAGTAACGCCTGTACGCCTCTGATGTTCACTATCCTTGATACTCTCATCTAGGTCATAGGGATCATTCACAAAGAAAATTGTGGTCGCCTTTCTGTGACGACCTGCAACAATGTTGTAAATCTTGTTTGCATAATCGCCCCACGTGTAATCTGTACCATCCTGCTTCTCTCTATCCTCTGCTGATGGAGTACTAAGTCTCCAAATGAATCCCATGTCGACGAGTGCAATGTAGTTGTTAAGCGAGTTTATCTCCTCAAGATTGAGCTTGTCAACCAACTTTGATTTCATCACCTTTCTCAGTGTTCTGTTCACGTTAAAGATAGGTAGACATTCATCTGTAACACGATATTGCATTACATCGCTCAGTCGAAATGTGTCCTCAAAGACTCTTCCAAGGATCACAGAGAAAATTGCAAGAAGAGACTGCAGAGAGATGAGAAAGGGGTTCAAGATCTGGACAAATGCCTGGGTGAGTTTGACTGTGACCCGTTTGATGAGACCAAGCCAACATTGAGGTCTCTGCAGTCTGGTATGATGGCATCCGATCAGCTGGTCGTTGACTTTGAGAATGCGCACAAAGATGGTGAAGTGCTTGTTCAATCATTTTTCAAAGAGAGGATGTTTTCCGATGAGAAGAACTTTGATGACACGATGCACAGGAATTCACGCTGCAGTTTCACCAAGCCACCAATTGTTAAAGGAACATCTCGGGTTACAAAGACTGATGCAATGGAGAACAAGGCCATGACAGAGGTAATCTCTCTTGCTCAGAAATGTGAGGACACATTTCGACTGAGCGATGTAATGCAATGTAATGCAAGTCTGTTAGTGTATTTTGATCCCAAAGGAGCTCATTTGACCCCAAATGACCTTATTTTGACCCCTTATATCTTTTGAATACGGTCTTCTTAGTAGAAATTGTCTCATTCAAATTTCTAAATCAAAATACATATAAATAGACACAAAAAACATGAAAATTGATCGATCCTAACACTTTTAGTGTATTTTGCCCTCAAATGAAAGTTCGTTGACCTTTTGACTTTGCCGGCCATAACTTCTTAACGGGAGGTCAGGGGTATATGATCATGTACACTTTTTGTTCAGTATGACGAGACAAACAATTTGACATGTCTTTTAACATAATCAGGGCATTTAAAAAATTGACCCCTATTGACCCCATTTTGACCTTATTTTGACCCCTACAAGAGTTGCCGGGGGTTAGGAGGGGACTACCCAAGCTAATTTTAATCATTGACCTCCAAACAACTCAAAAACACTTAAAAAACCTTTGTCCCCGAAAAATATCAGCGGGGTCTACACACTTTGACTCTACTAATAGCACTTGCCTCCCATTCCGGCGACCCAAGTTCGATTCCTGGTGGGTCATTTTTTTTTTTTTTTTTGCCGTCCTTTTAAATTTGATTTTATGATCTTCTTCGACTATTATAACATATTATCATATACAATCACAAACAATGTAATAAAATACCTAATTTTGCGTGTTATATCTATGGGAGAAGAATGTCAATCGTTTGAGTACAACCCTATGGGAAATCTGGTATTAAACCTAATATAGGGTGTATCTCCCAACTCTGCTACAATATCAAATCACCTTGCTAGTCTCCTTCCCAGACGTTTTTACTTTTTTCAGTTATTCAGCCCAAGGTATATGCATGTTTACGTCTCTCCCGTGGACATAGAATTGTTTACTTGTCTATACTTCTCTCTTTCTCTATATTAAATTCTATTTATGCTGGATATATTGAATGCATCGTTCTCCATTGCATCTCTCTCTTTCTCCTCTCTCTTGCTCTGTTTCCCTTCTCCTCTCTGTCTCTGCATATATATCTCTCTCTACTCTTTTACCCTCTCCCTCTCTCTCTGCCTCCCTCTACCTCGACCTCTTGCCTTGCCTCCCTCTTATTCTCTTGCTCTGTCTCCCTCTGCCTCTGCCCTTCTCTTTTTCTTCTCTCTCACCCTCTACCTCTCCCGCCTGCTCTGGTTCTCGTTCTCCTTCTATTATGTCTTGTAATGTTCCTTAATTTTCTACAGCTCTGCCCTTTGCCCTTTGGCCTTGGAACTCAAAATACGAATTTGCATATTATGACGTCAGCATATTTATGGAAAATTGATTGTATCTGTAAATATGGATCGATTTTCTTCCAAATTTTGCTATGTTGTAGCTAAGACAATTTTCTACAAGATCAGTTATTCAGATTACATAACAGACCACCTAATTCGTCCTCATGACGAATTACATTTCTAGTTTTTATTTATTTCTACCCCTTTTTTGTTCCGAGGATAACTCAAGATCGGTTTTGTCAATTTCTTTCAATTTTGCACAGTCATAGGTCATAGTCATGAGACGTGACAGGAACATTTTCAAGGTCATCAGGTCTTCATGACGTCATCCAGGCGCCATTTTGTGTTTTTTTGTACTTTCAACTCATGATCATATCTTCATAACGGAAAGTCATTTCTTATTCAAATTTATCATGATGAAGGTCAATATCCGTCCGGTCAATTTCCGGTCAAAAAACACGCGCGCATGCGTACGTCCGCGCGTCTGCGCGCGTGCAAAATTTCAAAATGCTCCAAATCGTCTCAAATTCATTTTGGATACGTTTCAGGCCATTTTAAGCATTTCGCAAAAAACGCGCACACGCACATGCGCGTGCGTTTTCGCGCGTAACACCATTACACAACATAAATCGCCATTTTTTTCTTTCATGATATTTCCCATATTTTTTCAAACAATTTGATACCATGTTTATCTCTTATTGACCATTAATAACAAGATGAGCGTCCATTCAATATAAATGTCCGTGCGCGCGAGCTCTTGTAATACATAGCATATATGGGCAAAAACATGCCTATACAAAATTCATTGTAACTCTTCAGAATGGATGGGAACTCCCAATTTTTTTCATATTTGGATAGATTATGAGTCGGAGATATGATTTCATGTCTCATTTGACCCTCAATTAACTCATGACGTCATCATAATGGCCTCCGAACTCAAAATTTCAATTTGCATATTATGACGTCAGCATATTTTTGGAAAATTGATTGTATCTCTGTAAATATTGATCGATTTTCTTCCAAATTTTGATATGTTCTAGCTGAGACAATTCTCTACAAATGCAGTCATCACGATTTTTCATTTTGACAAAGGCATCATGGCGTATTTTTGCGATTAAAGGAGGCATGTCAATTTTTCACATTTTGCGTGTATTCTCTATGGGACATGACTTTTTCAAAACTGGATTCTACATTCCCGTCTTTCGCGAGCAATATCTCCGTCGTTTTAGTTTTGTTTTTGCTGAGCTTTGAGTATGTTGTAGCTGAGACAATAAGCTATCACAAGTGTGCCCTTTATTTTTCGATCAGATGCCGGGATCATGCTCATATTTCACTTGCAAAGTGAGATTTGAGAATTCCATTTTCCGTTCACGTGTAATGTCTATGTGGATTATTTTGGTATAGTGGTCATAGCACTTGCCTCCCATTCCGGCGACCCAAGTTCGATTCCTGGTGGGTCATTTTTTTTTTTTTTTTTGCCGTCGTTTTAAATTTGATTTTATGATCTTCTTCGACTATTATAACATATTATCATATACAATCACAAACAATGTAATAAAATGCCTAATTTTGCGTGTTATATCTATGGGAGAAGAATGTCAATCGTTTGAGTACAACCCTATGGGAAATCTGGTATTAAACCTAATATAGGGTGTATCTCCCAACTCTGCTACAATATCAAATCACCTTGCTAGTCTCCTTCCCAGACGTTTTTACTTTTTCCAGTTATTCAGCCCAAGGTATATGCATGTTTACGTCTCTCCCGTGGACATAGAATTGTTTACTTGTCTATACTTCTCTCTTTCTCTATATTAAATTCTATTTATGCTGGATATATTGAATGCATCGTTCTCCATTGCATCTCTCTCTTTCTCCTCTCTCTTGCTCTGTTTCCCTTCTCCTCTCTTATTTTGCCCCTCTCCTTCTCTTGCTCTGTCTCTATATATCTCTCTCTACTCTTTTACCCTCTCCCTCTCTCTCTGCCTCCCTCTACCTCGACCTCTTGCCTTGCCTCCCTCTTATTCTCTTGCTCTGTCTCCCTCTGCCTCTGCCCTTCTCTTTTCTTCTCTCTCACCCTCTACCTCTCCCGCCTCTGGTTCTCGTTCTCCTTCTATTATGTCTTGTAATGTTCCTTAATTTTCTATAGCTCTGCCCTTTGCCCTTTGGCCTTGGAACTCAAAATACGAATTTGCATATTATGACGTCAGCATATTTATGGAAAATTGATTGTATCTGTAAATATGGATCGATTTTCTTCCAAATTTTGATATGTTGTAGCTAAGACAATTTTCTACAAGATCAGTTATTCAGATTACATAACAGACCACCTAATTCGTCCTCATGACGAATTACATTTCTAGTTATTTATTTCTCCCCTTTTTGTTCAGAGGATAACTCAAGATCGGTTTAGTCAATTTCTTTCAATTTTGGCACAGTCATAGGTCATTGTCATGAGACGTGACAGGAACATTTTCAAGGTCATCAGGTCTTCATGACGTCATCCAGGCGCCATTTTGTGTTTTTTTGTACTTTCAACTCATGATCATATCTTCATAACGGAAAGTCATTTCTCATTCATATTTATCATGATCAAGGTCAATATCCGTCCGGTCAATTTCAGGTCAAAAAACGCGCGCATGCGTACGTCCGCGCGTGAGCGCGCGCGCAAAATTTCAAAATGCTCAAAATCACTCAAATTCAAATGAGATACGTTTCAGGCCATTTTAAGCATTTTCAAAAAACGCGCACGCGCACATGCGCGCGCGTTTTCGCGCGTACTGGCATTTTGCAACATAGAATCGCCAATTTTTTCTGTCATCATATTTGGCATATTTTTCCAAGCAATTTGATACCTTGTTCACTTTTTCTGACCAGTAATAACGCAATGAGCGTCCGTCAAAGTTAACAGCACGCGCGACGCGCTATCTGTATACACAATATATGGGCAAAAACATGCCTATACAAAATTCATTGTAACTCTTCAGAATGGATGGAACTCCCAATTTTTTTCATATTTGGATAGATTATGAGTCGGAGATATGATTTCATGTCTCATTTGACCCTCAATTAACTCATGACGTCATCATAATGGCCTCCGAACTCAAAATTTCAATTTGCATATTATGACGTCAGCATATTTTTGGAAAATTGATTGTATCTCTGTAAATATTGATCGATTTTCTTCCAAATTTTGATATGTTCTAGCTGAGACAATTCTCTACAAATGCAGTCACCACGATTTTTCATTTTGACAAAGGCATCATGGCGTATTTTTGCGATTAAAGGAGGCATGTCAATTTTTCACATTTTGCGTGTATTCTCTATGGGACATGACTTTTTCTCAAAACTGGATTCTACATTCCGTCTTTCGCGAGCAATATCTCCGTCGTTTTAGTTTTGTTTTCGCTGAGCTTTGAGTATGTTGTAGCTGAGACAATAAGCTATCACAAGTGTGCCCTTTATTTTTCGATCAGATGCCGGGATCATGCTCATATTTCACTTGCAAAGTGGGATTTGAGAATTCCATTTTCCGTTCACGTGTAATGTCTATGTGGATTATTTTGGTATAGTGGTCATAGCACTTGCCTCCCATTCCGGCGACCCAAGTTCGATTCCTGGTGGGTCATTTTTTTTTTTTTTTTTGCCGTCGTTTTAAATTTGATTTTATGATCTTCTTCGACTATTATAACATATTATCATATACAATCACAAACAATGTAATAAAATGCCTAATTTTGCGTGTTATATCTATGGGAGAAGAATGTCAATCGTTTGAGTACAACCCTATGGGAAATCTGGTATTAAACCTAATATAGGGTTTATCTCCCAACTCTGCTACAATATCAAATCACCTTGCTAGTCTCCTTCCCAGACGTTTTTACTTTTTCCAGTTATTCAGCCCAAGGTATATGCATGTTTACGTCTCTCCCGTGGACATAGAATTGTTTACTTGTCTATACTTCTCTCTTTCTCTATATTAAATTCTATTTATGCTGGATATATTGAATGCATCGTTCTCCATTGCATCTCTCTCTCTCTCTCTTGCTCTGTTTCCCTTCTCCTCTCTTATTTTGCCCCTCTCCTTCTCTTGCTCTGTCTCTGCATATATATCTCTCTCTACTCTTTTACCCTCTCCCTCTCTCTGCCTCCCTCTACCTCGACCTCTTGCCTTGCCTCCCTCTTATTCTCTTGCTCTGTCTCCCTCTGCCTCTGCCCTTCTCTTTTTCTTCTCTCTCACCCTCTACCTCTCCCGCCTCTGGTTCTCGTTCTCCTTCTATTATGTCTTGTAATGTTCCTTAATTTTCTATAGCTCTGCCCTTTGCCCTTTGGCCTTGGAACTCAAAATACGAATTTGCATATTATGACGTCAGCATATTTATGGAAAATTGATTGTATCTCTGTAAATATGGATCGATTTTCTTCCAAATTTTGATATGTTGTAGCTAAGACAATTTTCTACAAGATCAGTTATTCAGATTACATAACAGACCACCTAATTCGTCCTCATGACGAATTACATTTCTAGTTAGGTGGTCTGTCGGTATCGACAGATCACCTATTGTTTTTGTCAGAATTTTCTTTATTTATTATTCTTTATTTTTATTTATTTCTCCCCCTTTTTTGTTCCGAGGATAACTCAAGATCAGTTAAGTCAATTTCTTTCAATTTTGGCACAGTCATAGGTCATTGTCATGAGACGTGACAGGAACATTTTCAAGGTCATCAAGTCTTCATGACGTCATCCAGGCGCCATTTTGTGTTTTTTTGTACTTTCAACTCATGATCATATCTTCATAACGGAAAGTCATTTCTCATTCATATTTATCATGATCAAGGTCAATATCCGTCCGGTCAATTTCAGGTCAAAAACGCGCGCGCATGCGTACGTCCGCGCGTCAGCGCGCGCAAAATTTCAAAATGCTCCAAATCGTCTCAAATTCATTTTGGATACGTTTCAGGCCATTTTAAGCATTTCGCAAAAAACGCGCACACGCACATGCGCGCGCGTTTTCGCGCGTAACACCATTACACAACATAAAATCGCCATTTTTTTCTTTCATGATATTTCCCATATTTTTTCAAACAATTTGATACCATGTTTATCTCTTATTGACCATTAATAACAAGATGAGCGTCCATTCAATATAAATGTCCGTGCGCGCGAGCTCTTGTAATACATAGCATATATGGGCAAAAACATGCCTATACAAAATTCATTGTAACTCTTCAGAATGGATGGGAACTCCCAATTTTTTTCATATTTGGATAGATTATGAGTCGGAGATATGATTTCATGTCTCATTTGACCCTCAATTAACTCATGACGTCATCATAATGGCCTCCGAACTCAAAATTTCAATTTGCATATTATGACGTCAGCATATTTTTGGAAAATTGATTGTATCTCTGTAAATATTGATCGATTTTCTTCCAAATTTTGATATGTTCTAGCTGAGACAATTCTCTACAAATGCAGTCACCACGATTTTTCATTTTGACAAAGGCATCATGGCGTATTTTTGCGATTAAAGGAGGCATGTCAATTTTTCACATTTTGCGTGTATTCTCTATGGGACATGACTTTTCTCAAAACTGGATTCTACATTCCGTCTTTCGCGAGCAATATCTCCGTCGTTTTAGTTTTGTTTTGCTGAGCTTTGAGTATGTTGTAGCTGAGACAATAAGCTATCACAAGTGTGCCCTTTATTTTTCGATCAGATGCCGGGATCATGCTCATATTTCACTTGCAAAGTGAGATTTGAGAATTCCATTTTCCGTTCACGTGTAATGTCTATGTGGATTATTTTGGTATAGTGGTCATAGCACTTGCCTCCCATTCCGGCGACCCAAGTTCGATTCCTGGTGGGTCATTTTTTTTTTTTTTTTTGCCGTCGTTTTAAATTTGATTTTATGATCTTCTTCGACTATTATAACATATTATCATATACAATCACAAACAATGTAATAAAATGCCTAATTTTGCGTGTTATATCTATGGGAGAAGAATGTCAATCGTTTGAGTACAACCCTATGGGAAATCTGGTATTAAACCTAATATAGGGTGTATCTCCCAACTCTGCTACAATATCAAATCACCTTGCTAGTCTCCTTCCCAGACGTTTTTACTTTTTCCAGTTATTCAGCCCAAGGTATATGCATGTTTACGTCTCTCCCGTGGACATAGAATTGTTTACTTGTCTATACTTCTCTCTTTCTCTATATTAAATTCTATTTATGCTGGATATATTGAATGCATCGTTCTCCATTGCATCTCTCTTTCTCCTCTCTCTTGCTCTGTTTCCCTTCTCCTCTCTTATTTTGCCCCTCTCCTTCTCTTGCTCTGTCTCTGCATATATATCTCTCTACTCTTTTACCCTCTCCCTCTCTCTCTGCCTCCCTCTACCTCGACCTCTTGCCTTGCCTCCCTCTTATTCTCTTGCTCTGTCTCCCTCTGCCTCTGCCCTTCTCTTTTCTTCTCTCTCACCCTCTACCTCTCCCGCCTGCTCTGGTTCTCGTTCTCCTTCTATTATGTCTTGTAATGTTCCTTAATTTTCTACAGCTCTGCCCTTTGCCCTTTGGCCTTGGAACTCAAAATACGAATTTGCATATTATGACGTCAGCATATTTATGGAAAATTGATTGTATCTGTAAATATGGATCGATTTACTCCCAAATTTTGCTATGTTGTAGCTAAGACAATTTTCTACAAGATCAGTTATTCAGATTACATAACAGACCACCTAATTCGTCCTCATGACGAATTACATTTCTAGTTATTATTAGGTGGTCTGTCGGTATCGACAGATCACCTATTAATTTCGTCAGAATTTTCTTTCTTCTTTATTTATTTATTTATTTATTAGGTGGTCTGTCGGTATCGACAGATCACCTATTGTTTTCGTCAGAATTTTCTTTTTAGGTGGTCTGTCGTCTTCGACAGATCACCTATTGTTTTCGTCAGAATTTTCTTTTTTATTTATTATTCTTTATTTTTATTTATTTCCTACACTTTTTTGTTCCGACGATAACTCAAGATCGGTAAAGTCAATTTCTTTCAATTTTGGCACAGTCATAGGTCATTGTCATAAAACGTGACAGGAACATTTTCAAGGTCATCAGGTCATCGTGACGTCATCCAGGCGCCATTTTGTGAAATCACATGATCAATCATATCTTCATGATGCGTCATCAAAGGTCATTCATATTCATATCACATATACTTCAGGTCAAGGGTCAACAGGTCATGTCGTCAAAAATCACATAAGGTCATGACGCGCGCGTACGCGCGTCAAAATTTTAAAAAGCTCAAAATCACTTAACTATTAATTGAGAGTACGAATCAGGTCATTTTAAGCATTTCAAAATTTCCGTCCGTGCGCGTCCGCGCGCGCGTTATGCGCGCGCGCAGCGTACACATCGTAAAAACGCCTTTTTCGCATGGTTTTTATTTCTGACACTATTTCTGACAATTTCCAACTATTTCCAGTCATTCTCGACCTTCCATAATGCCACACGCGTGCGTCAAACTTTAAAATTCGTGCGCGCGTCAATGGGCAATATAATGTAAAAAGTGGTAAAAACATGTCTATATAAAATCCGCCATAGCTCGTCAGAATGCCTAAATACCCCCCAAATTTTTAACATTTTCTGGAAGCCCATGAAATGTTTATGTGATTTCATGTATAATTTTGTCCAATCGTATGTTCTGACGTCGTCATATTTGCATATGAACTCGAAAATTTGATTTTGAAAATATGACATCATAATTTTTGTATTCATTTGATAATATTGCAGTAATCGGTTGTCGATTTTCTTCCAAATTTTGATATGTTGTAGCTGAGACAATTCTCTACCAATGCAGTCAACACGATTTTCATTTTGACAAAAGCATCATGGCGTATTTTGCGATTAAAGGAGGCATGTCAATTTTTCACATTTTGCGTGTATTCTCTATGGGACATGACTTTTTGTCAAAACTGGATTCTACATTCCGTCTTTCGCGAGCAATATCTCCGTCGTTTTAGCTTCGTTTTCGCTGAGCTTTGAGTATGTTGTAGCTGAGACAATAAGCTATCACAAATGTGCCCTTTATTTTTCGATCAGATATCGGGATCATGCTCATATTTCACTTGCAAAGTGGGATTTGAGAATTCCATTTCCCGTTCACATGTAAACGCTATGGGAAATGTTTTGATATATCGGTAACACACTTGATTCCCGTCGAGATCCCTGGTTCGAGTCCGGGCGTCTCCCAAAAAATTTCTTCACTTTTTTTTCTTCATGACCTTTCACTGATCATAAGAATTGAAGACAGACCACCTAATTCGTCACCATGACGAATTAAATGTCTAGTTTATTATTTATTTTTATTTATTTCCGCCACTTTTTTGTTCCGTTGATAACTCAAGATCGGTTTGTCAATTTCTTTCAATTTTGACACAGTCATAGGTCATAGTCATGAGACGTGACAGGAACATTTTCAAGGTCATCAAGTCTTCATGACGTCATCCAGGCGCCATTTTGTGTTTTTTTTTGTACTTTCAACTCATGATCATATCTTCATAACGGAAAGTCATTTCTCATTCATATTTATCATGATCAAGGTCAATATCCGTCCGGTCAATTTCAGGTCAAAAACGCGCATGCGTACGTCCGCGCGTTAGCGCGCGCGCAAAATTTCAAAATGCTCAAAATCGTCTCAAATTCATTTTGCATACGTTTCAGGTCATTTTAAGCATTTCGCAAAAAAACGCGAAAACGCGAATTTTCGCGCGTTTTCGTTCGTGACGGCCGAACGAAAAATAATTCCTCTAGTGCATTTTTGACAGGATATTCCTCATTTTTTCCGAACATTTTGATACCATGTTTATCTTTTATGACCATTAATAACGGAATGAGCGTCCGTTCAAGATACATGTCCGTGCGCGCGATCTCTTGTAATACATAGCATATATGGGCAAAAACATGCCTATACAAAATTCATTGTAACTCTTCAGAATGGATTGGAACTCCCAATTTTTTTCATATTTGGATAGATTATGAGTCGGAGATATGATTTCATGTCTCATTTGACCCTAATTAACTCATGACGTCATCATAATGGCCTCCGACTCAAAATTTCAATTTGCATATTATGACGTCAGCATATTTTTGGAAAATTGATGTATCTCTGTAAATATTGATTGATTTTCTTCCAAATTTTGATATGTTCTAGCTGAGACAATTCTCTACAAATGCAGTCATCACGATTTTTCATTTTGACAAAGGCATCATGGCGTATTTTGCGATTAAAGGAGGCATGTCAATTTTTCACATTTTGCGTGTATTCTCTATGGGACATGACTTTTCTCAAAACTGGATTCTACATTACCGTCTTTCGCGAGCAATATCTTCGTCGTTTTAGTTTTGTTTTTGCTGAGCTTTGAGTATGTTGTAGCTGAGACAATAAGCTATCACCAGTGTGCCCTTTATTTTTCGATCAGATGCCGAGATCATGCTCATATTTCACTTGCAAAGTGAGATTTGAGAATTCCATTTTCCGTTCACGTGTAATGTCTATGTGGATTATTTTTGGTATAGTGGCCCTTGCCTCCCATTCCGGCGACCCAAGTTCGATTCCTGGTGGGTCATTTTTTTTTTTTTTTTGCCGTCGTTTAAATTTGATTTTATGATCTTCTTCTGACTATTATAACATATTATCAGATACAATCACAAACAATGTAATAAAATGCCTAATTTTGCGTGTTATATCTATGGGAGAAGAATGTCAATCGTTTGAATACAACCCTATGGGAAATCTGGTAGTAAACCTAATATAGGGTTTATCTCCTGCTGTCAAATCACCTTAGTCTCCTTCCCAACGTTTTACTTTTCAGTTAATCAGCCCAGGTATATGCATGTTTACGTCTCTCCGTGGACATAGAATTGTTTACTTGTCTATACTTCTCTCTTTCTCTATATTAAATTCTATTTATGCTGGATATATTGAATACATCGTTCTCCATTGCATCTCTCTTTTCTCCTCTCTCTCTGCTCTGTTTCCCTTCTCCTCTCTTATTTTGCCCCTCTCCTTCTCT
>CP137685.1:293508-340680 GCA_037976565.1 Mesocentrotus franciscanus
AAGTCTATTATCGTTTAGTAGGTCATAAGGAAGCCCTGTACCAAAAATGGTGCTTTTATCCGGCAAGTAACGATAATCGATAAATTTGACGCTATTACTACTGCACTTTGCAATCAATAATTGTCAAATAACGCTTCATATAGTAAACGAGTCTGAAGAAGGAGACTATAGGCCACTTGCGTAGTTTAATTTCTTTATTTGCGTTAGTTGCAAAAGAGTCGATAGAGGGCGTTTTCCAGTTTGAGCAGCGGTACATAGTCTCATAATCGCTGTAAAGTTGGAAGTAAAATATCCGAAGTAACTGAGGCAAACCCCTATTTTTTTCTTCAAATTTACCTTTAATTTTGTTTTGCAGATGAATAATTTCGTGACGGGTCACATATCATGATTGTTAAAGAATAACAACACTCTCTATCTCAATATTTCAAAGTGCATGTATATTTACGTTTTTTATACCAATGTTTAAAAAAAAATACTTTTCCGCTTTTTCTTTTTATTGTCATAAACAAGAAAGGATCAATACTTATCAATTGAATTCATTTAAAAGATATGTTTGTATAGTTTTATTTGTTGCATGATGCCTAATCTGCAAATTATTCATCATGATAATCTTCCATTTAAAGAAAATATTTGTTCTTCTTGTTTTGAAATTTGATCGGTGGTCGTCTAATCGGACATTTTAGAGAAGGAGCGGGGATTCATTAATTTGTATTAAGAACATCAGGTAAAACACCCAATAGGGCTTAACTGCAGAATAATCCACCATCCATTATAATGAATTAGGGTTGGGGTTAGGGTCAATGAAAGGGGCTGTCGAAGTAGGTTAAGCTAGACTGGGGTAAGGTTAAGGGTTAAGACAAGGGTTAGGGGTATGGCTAGGGTTAGGACTAGAGTTTGGACTGGGTTAGGATTAGGGTTAGGTGTAGGACTACGGTTGAGGTTACAATTAGTGTTACAGCAAGGGCTATGTTCAACCCATTCAGCTCATTTTGGATTACCTAAAAATCCAGCTAAATTTAGGCTAAATTTAAGATGAAATAAAGATTGCCTTCTTTATCCAATCTTGTTTCCCTGATTATCGAAGTTAACTATTTTTCAATCCAAATGCAGCTTTTGATGAAAAATTAAAAGACATAGGCCTACCCTAGGCCTAGCAAGGGCTATGTTTAACCCATTCAGCTCATTTTGGATTACCTAAAAATCCAGCTTTTAAACAGGTTAAATTTAAGATGAAATAAAGATTGCCTTCTTTATCCAATCTTGTTTCCTGATTATCGAAGTTAACTATTTTTCAATCCAAATGCAGCTTTTGATGAAAAATTAAAGACATAGGCCTACCCATACTGCCCCGGTGCCCCCTCTGAATTTAATCGCCGGAAAGTCGATCGATCGACATAAATAAGGAAGTGGCGGGTAGCATTTTATTTAGAACATCAGGCAAAACACATGTAGGGGCTAACTGCAGAATAATCCCCCATCAATAATAATGATTAAGGGTTGAGGTTATGGTCAGGAAAGGGTTAGTACTACTACTAGGTGAGGTTCAGGTTAGAGTTAGGGTTATAGGACTAGGTTAGGACTAGGGTAAGGTTAAGGGTTGGGTCTAGGGTTAAGGTTATGTCTAGGATTAGGACTAGGGTTAAGTTTAGGACTAGGTTGAGGGTTAGGTTAGGTTAGGGTTAGGTTAGGTTAGGATTTACGTTCAACCTGTCCAGCTCGTTTTGGATGATCTATAAATTCAGTCTTTAAACAGGTTCAGCATGGAAATGCAAATTTAAGATGAAATAATTTGCAAATCTTAATATATGAAGATAACCTATCTTATTTCCCCTATTATCAACATTAACCATCTTAAATTTCCATCGAATTGCAACTTTTAATCAAAAAAGCAAAGTCATACCCACCCTGCCTCCCCCCGTTAATACACATCCAAGACCATCCAAGACACATTAACGGGCACAGCCTCTGCCCGGGGTAGCAAGTCGCTATTCATAAGGACCATTATTCATAAAAACCGCTATTCATAATTTGAGAAAAGGGTCATTATTCATAAAGGTCATTATTCATAAGGACAGCTACTCTTAATCGAAGAGGGTCGCTATTTATAATATGAGAAGAGGGGGTCGTTATTCATAAAAATGGAATAAGCAACAAAACGACAAGAGAGTTGAATGTTGGCTGGGGGCACCCCATGGCTGTGGCGTAGCTATTATGGAAAGCAACGCTCTTCTCGGATTATGAATAGCGACTCGTCTCATATCATGAATAGCGACCCTCATTCTGCATTAACTATAAATAGTGACCCGCAATTCATCTTATGAATAGTGGTCCTAGTGACCCCCGATATAAATTATGAAGAGCGGCCCTCATCTCACATTATGAATAACGGTCCTTATGTCTTCATGAATAGTGACCCCTTCGTGTTTTATATAGGAAGTTACACGTTATGAATAGCGGTCACTCCCCCACCCTTTGGTGTTGCAGATGGGAGGCCTAACCAAATATTGAAGGGGATATTGAAGGGGAAAAGACGGAGGAAAAGGAAAACAGAAAATCAAGGAAGATGAGAAGTGGAAGAGAAAGCAAAAGAAGATGATATGACACCCTATGGGCCCTCACTCACTCACTCCTACACCATCAAATTGTCGCTCTTGCTATGCTACATCATCACATGCCCTCATTACAACATAAGGAACTACGAACTGACACACAATCGCTTTCCTCTGTCGTCTTACTTTCATCATCATTCTTCTTCATCATGTCTTCACAGTTCCATCTGTTCCATTCTTCTCATGCCACCCCCTCTCTCCTCTTCTGTATTTCTTCCTTCTTCTTTTTTCTAACTTAACACTCTCTCTTTAAATTGTTCTCTCCCTGACACTTTCTTTCTCTTTCAGTATTGTTTAATTATGTTTCTATGATGAATCTTCATATAATTATTGTGTGTATTATGAATAGGCATTCAATTTGCATTTTATTATGGTTCGAAATCAAACAAATCTTCAGTATTTACTTGTCATAAACTCAATTAATCAGCCTCAATTTCTATTTAAAATATAAATATACCTCACTTAGCAATAATTACAAAAATAATAATAATGACAAAACTATTCTATTTGTATCATTAATTTGTTTGCAAGTATGGGATATGTAATAAGTTGTGATCTATTTTGCTGTGTATTATTTGTACTTGTCTATATCTAAGTTTTGTTGAAATGCTTTTTAAAACTGAGCTTGTAAAACTTCCAATGTAATTTAGCTCGGCTACCATTTCGCAGTTGTTCTAATAAAACTGTTCTCCTCCTCCTCCTCCTCCTCCTCCTGCTACTGCTACTGCTACTACTACTACTACAGTCAGAGATATCAACATGCACACCAAACAAAAAAATAAAGCACATATAAAACAGACTTTGTTTGGGTATTCCATGATGTATACTATAGTATAATACCTCTTACAAAATGTGAGGAAAATTGGGTTTTGTGACACATGCTCCTACAAAATTGCTTCACATTAGTGCCCAACACTAAATGATTTCCTTACTTCAATCCTGGACCAATACTATATCTAACCCTCAATCTCACTTAAATATTAATCTAACCTTAACCCTAACCTTAACCCTAGCCCTACAATTTTCATAAAATAAAGCCGGAACAATTGTCACCACAGCAAATCTCGAATTGCAGCAAACCGACATCGTGTTCCTGAAATCATATTTACTACATGGTAATTTTTCTTCATTATACTATTATATTTCAGCATGACCTATGTACAATAAACCGATCTGATTGTATACTTTGAATGGAATGTATTGCACTATTATCCCCACAAAAATAGCAAATGTTATTGAAATAATGTATACATTTACACAGGTGATATATCAATAGCCTCATACAGAAGCTATGGCGTATTAACATGTTTACAACTTTACAATGCTTTCATTTGTTACATATTTAATGTACAAAGAGCAATAGCTACAGTCAGGTCTTGCCCACAAATATAGATGGGGCAATCCAACCCAATCCAATCCAATCCAGGTATTTATAAAGCGCCAATATCTAGTTGCCTAATCAAAGGCGCTGATGAGACCTGAAACATAGCACAAGAGGTAATACGGTCAGTCAAAGTAAATATTAAGAATGAAGTAGGGACTTGGTCACCTTTGAATAACAGAAAACTTACGTAGCTTTTAACCAACTAATTTGTGAAATTTGACGTGGTTACAGAAAAGAAAGGAAGCCATATAGGAATTTAGATGATGACAGGGGAATAATAATTGTCACCTCATATGTTTTAGTACATGATTACAT
Organism: Mesocentrotus franciscanus; assembly: GCA_037976565.1. NCBI lineage: Eukaryota > Metazoa > Echinodermata > Echinoidea > Camarodonta > Strongylocentrotidae > Mesocentrotus > Mesocentrotus franciscanus. The sequence continues at coordinate 297,817 of CP137685.1, forward strand.
AATGATTTACATCTATCACAATGCAATACAATACAAAACTAATGATAATACAAATTAACTATTATCCTATAAGTAGCATCAACCTCTCAATGTACTCTACAAACTTTCAAACATTTTAAAACATTTTTCACAGATTTATACCTCAATATATCATCTCAAGGTGATTTTACCCCTTCTCCTGTCATTTCTATCCTAACATAACTACAATGTGTGTAGTTATGTTAGGAAAGTAGAATATATGGTACACATTTTTTTGGAAGGCGTTTTTGTAAATGGGCATCCCCTATCCGTTTTGATTTTCTGGGGCCATGCCTCCTCAGTTGTATCTGAATGCTTTTTGTACTCAATCTTATGATTGTAAAAAAAGAAGGAATAAATGTTGTTTTTCATTGAAGTGAACCGAACCTTGATTACCTTTAAAGGGGGTATCTCACTGAGCGGCGAGTGCTTGGGTTGCTTGGGTGCTGGGTTTCGCCAGGGTTCGTAAAAGGTTGCAAAAGTTTTGTAAAGGGTTGCAAGAAAGTTTTCATTGTTGCAAACAGTTATTAACGCAAAGAAATTTTGAACATGTTCAAAATTTCTTTGCGAATTAATTTTTCCGGAAACAGTTGCAAGCATTTGAAAAACAGTCGTAAGCGTTTGCAAAACAGTAGTAAGCCTTTGCAAACGGTTGTAAGACGGTGTCACTGAAGTTCTTTTTGATTCACCAATGCTAGCGACCACGTTACCATATGGTTCCTATATAAAATCGACCCATTGAGTACCAGGAGTTAGCAAAAGGTCCCAAACATTCACAAATAGTGGCAAAGGATTGGCAAATAGTTGCTAATATTCGCGAAAACTGTCGCTAACATTTGCTTACAGTCGCTAATATTTGCCAACCACCTTTCGCAAACATTCGCTTAAATTTTGCTAATTGTCGCTAAACATCGCTAAAAGTTGCTAAATGTCGCAGAGGCGAACCCTGATTTTGGCCAACATTTGTCAGAAAAGTTGGCGAATCCAAATTTGCAACGTTCATAAGCATTCGCCGCTCAGTGAGATACATGTACCCCTTTAGGAAACTTCACTCCAAAAATAACTTTACTTATTCTGAGAAATATATTATATTCTTGCAAAAATAATCTACAAGATTCCAACCAAAGTGTATGGGAGAGGCATAGAGCAAGAATAGTGTACAGTTTCTCAGCACGAAATAGGCATTGCCATTTTCTTCATAACATGAAGTCGTTTTATAACAAGTAAATGTATTCAAATTTATGGATGCTTTCTTCCCAGGTGTGTGTGGTGATGAAGCATGTCATTCACCTTCTTTTATCCCTTGTACTAATATTAAATTGCCAGAATGCAAATTGCCTAGATGAGTTGGTGCTCAACCAGGGTGAAGTAAAGGTTTCTCATAAATGAAATAAATTTGTCAACTGCTCTATTTTAGTATTTTTTAATGATGTTTAATGAATATGATGTTATATATTTTTCACCAAACATAATTGCTATCTTCTCAGCTATGAAATTTCCTCAACAATGAGAATTCCTCATTGAAAAGTTAAGTTTTTGCTATTGATTTAAAAAACGTCTTTCCACCTAAAGCTTGGTGCATGTACAACTTCAACTTGAATGTCACATTTTCATGAAAATGGTTGCGCCCATGTCATCCTGAAAGGCATCAAATCATGCCAAGAATATCTTCAGTTCTATAATATTCGGCTTTTATATAGCGCTTAATACATCAACGATGTGTCTAAGCGCTTTGCAGATATATTATGACCCCGGTCATCGGATTCAGGCTAACCCACACACTATCTCCATTCCCTGGGGAGCATTCCAGCCAGGCGTCATTTTTACAAGCGCACATTTGCTCATCTAACCACATTAACTATCGCATCCTACATATCTCTTGTCCATTTTCGTAAGGAATTTTGTACATCATAGGGCCGGCAGAAATACATCTCACTTTTCAGAATACCCACGCTTATTCTTTTGGGTGAGGTTTCATGAGGTTTCCTCTAACAAAAATTAATAGTGGAAGATCAACCTTTCACAAAAATGTAGTACAATGAAACAAATGGATATCCCACATTTATCAAAATACACACCCTATTTGTTTAACTGATATATTCTTAAATTGTTTGCTCTAATTCAAATCCAATTTAAATGTCTTAAAAAACAGTGATATTGAATTCTGTAAACTCACACATTACAAATTACACTTTTTCAAATTTGTGCAAACTCTAAGAAACTTGCCAAGTGTTTCAAAGAATCAAACCCTTCAGATATAAAGTGTGAAATTTTACAGTCATAGGTTCTGAAACTTCTTTGTAAGAAATTAAAATATAGCGCTGTTTTCAAATTGCCACAGCAAGAGCTTTTTCAAAACACTAGTGTACCGGTACACATATTTTTGAGTTTAGACAATTAAATATCTGGAATTAAACATTCAAACACTATTCATTGAAAGCCAGTTTTGATTTGTTGTTATTTGGTTGGAGGTTCCTAATAATAGATCTCTTTAATATACCACTGGATTCATGGAACTCCAGTGTTTTAGATCTGCAAAGGGACAAACCATCTTTACATGTACCGTACATGTAAGCTAAAGCTGACAATATTGCAATGACAATATGCACGGTATCATAAGACTAATAATACAACCAATAGAGTTTCAATACTCGCCACAGTGAAAATCAGAACCTTGAAAGACATCACCTGACTATCACAAAGGCGAGTACAAAATCTCAATTTCATTTTTTTTTGAATTAACCTTAGCACAGGGCTTCACAAGGTGCTGATCAAACTGGCCCCCATGTTAGTCTACCGGTACTCCATGTACATGTACTTGTTTGGGGGTAATTTTTCTTCTACAAGAGCCATGCTACAGGTGTATTAGCCTCTGCCAGGTCCCTCTCAGTGCACGTGTGAAGCAGCGTAGACCTTGTACTTGAAGGGATCCTATATGAAATCTGTTGGTTTGAAAATTAAAGAACAGAGCTCCCATTTATTTTTCGGTCTCAAGAACAGTGTGAACAGTGCTAACAATAATGTATCTTGGAGTACGATTCATCCAAATGTCTACAAATTTCTTCTTAGTTTTTTTCCCTATCATACCATACAATACCATACTATCATATCATATATTATATCATATCATATAATATCATATAAACAAATATGGTCTAGTATTTATTATTCTAGAATTTGTTTGTAATCTTGTACACTGTATTGCCAATGCTAATTGCTAACAAATGGGAAGGTTCACATTTTCCCATAATAATTATCTATAACATAGCAATCTATAAATTGTATTATATGCAATGCTCTACAATTTCTATGTGGATAAGTCACAGTACAGCGTTATATATCAAATGAAATCACTTTCAGGAACAAAACAATTAAAAATGTTGAGTTATTTAATACCATAATTGCTAGTATATATTTTAAGTAAACACAAATAAACTCAAGTGTTTGGTGTAATAGGTTATTTTCATACTGTAAATATATTTCATGCAAAAACATTTTCCTTAACTGCCTCTTTATACGTGTAAATAATTTCATTCTCCTGCTTTGACAAATTGTATTTCAATAATAAACACTCTCAGAATACAAATTACACACATTACGTGTTGTTAAGTCGGGCAGGCCACAATGTTTACCCAACCTACATATAGCAACAACTACCGGTAATTCTCAATTTGCATTCGACTATTGAGGTACAATAATAGAAAACAGGTGAATGTAATAGCTCATCGCAAGGTACACAGTACACGTATGTATACATTTGAATACATTTTGAAAATGGTCTACTACATGAGCATACTAGTTAATTACGATCCAAAGGCATCAATTTTTACATCCATTCATTGAAGAGCTACAATGTACATGTACATGCATGCAGCACGTAATAGCCATCAATAAAAACTGGTGAAAAATGGGGTAGGAGTCTTAAATACCTTGATCATTGAACAATCCTAAGTTTTTATTACAAAAAATTTACAATCCACCTACATACCTCATATATTTCATGCTATCAACCTGATCTACCACTTCCTCAAAGGATAATCAAGCCCCTTGTCACAATCGGTGAAGTACACATGCTGTTTCTTCTTCATCTTGACAGTCACCTTGTGCCTTTGCGTTGATTGTCATCAAGTGTCTACCTGCCCTCTGAAAAATGGATATGCATTTTAAGAATTATAAAAATATATCAAACATCTCACATATCATACAGAATACAGGATCAAAAGAACTACATATATTCTTAATTTCTTATAATATTTCAGTACATACATGTATGTGCAGTTGATAGATCAATATGTCTACATGCGTACAGTACATGCTGAACCAATTATTGGAAATTTCTTTGATAAAGCCACAGAAATCCATGTTATGTAAGCAAAGGATGTACTGTATATACAAATCTTCCAATAAATATTTGCAAATAGCATCTCAGGTATACAAAACAGTGATAATTACACAAATTATGTTGATCTATGATCTATGATCTTCCTATCAAACATTTTAAAATGAACTTACAAATAATAACAATTAAAATTCTTATAAAAATACGATAAGGCATTTGAAATTTATCATTACAGGTATAAAGATATCATTACACATGTAATTAGTATTGTCATGCATTTATTCACTTCATTTTTCATAAAGATACAATCTTAGCAAATGAACATAATAAAATAATAAGGGAAAACAATATAATTGGCAATGTATTAGGAATGTTTAAAAATGAAAGATAAAATACACAATTAAAGAAAAAAATCTTCAAAAGACTGATGGCTTTGTTGTGTATGCGAATGTTGTTGAAGATGTACACCCTGTATAGGAGACAAGTTCATATTTAATAACAATGCGATTCAATCTCTATATGACCATAGGATTGAATGTACATGTACATGTACAGAGTACTACAAAATTGCCACATTAAAGCTAATGTCAAAAGGACTTCACAGAGGATTTGAAAAGACTAAAATGTGATTTAAGTTTCATGAGCTGCTATGTAAAATGATTCAGTGTACTGAGTACTATTCTAAAAGATTTTCGGTCACATCACAAGACATTATACAAAGCAATATTTTAGAAATTTTAACTAACAATTTCCTGTTCAGTTTGGTTTTCCTACATGTCTTGTATGGCTGGTAACACTTTGTCTATGCACAGCATGTACTCTCTAGGTGAAATTTTACAGGAACCAGTAGTGAATTTGATCTGTCTTTGCTTTATACCTTCATGTATACAGTAGCAGGTAATTTTAACATGCATTTAAAATGCATATTTTGCCCAGTCCGCAAACTAACAGTTTCGAGCAGGCAATATTTCCTGATATTTTCACTCTTTCGGGTTTCACCATTGACTTTGAGTACAAAAATCGTTCCATATTGAGCCCATTACGTATTGGCCCAGGAACACAAACAGCTAAATCGCCGCAAAGTTTGAGCAGACTATCATGCGGCACGGTAGTAGGGTATAGTATTAACGTACAGTACCCTTTCCTGCTTTACAAAGGAATAGGTAATAATTAGAATCTTTTGGGAGATACAATGATATACATGTGCATGTACGTGTATTGGGGCAATACAGGATGTATTACCTTGTTTCTCCCTCAAGGCCAGTAATATTATATAAATGACAAACATGTTAAGCTCCAATACTATACCAACATATTCCATTTAGAGAGGCTGCGTTGTTGTGAGGAAAGTTTTTGCCCTGAATTTTGTTCACATTTTAATTAACATAAATTGAAAATGAATTAATGTGACACCTACAGGGTGTACATGTATATCAAGATTTTTTCAAAACTACTGCAGCTACAATGTACCATTAAACAAAAAGTTAGGCTATTTGCTTTAGAGGTCAGGGTCAGCAAGACAACCATTATTGGAAGACATTGGAAGATCACATTACCAAAACAAAGTACCAGTATTCAAAATTTTACAATTATTTATAACATTTGAACTACATTGCTCACTTCAGCACTGTATGAAAAGAGAGTGACTTGTCTGATTTGATTTACATTTCTTTAAATATACCGGTAGCCCAAAAGAATACTGGTGCTATTTACATTGAGAGGAGAAAGGGAATGGCCCATAAATTGTAACTGATCCCACGTAAATCTATAATGTAGCCTCACAGATCACTGAACATTGTATAATAAATTGAAACAGGATTTTCCAAAGATTATAATTTTGTACTACTCAAAATAGTAGGCTTTTGACCACTACTCAGTGCCACTACTATTTAATACAGGTACAAGTCATAGTTCATCAATACTTCAGAATTGAAGCTGCCAGGAGAGGAATTTAATCTATTTCTTTTATTAGTATAAAGATGTTTAAATTTTATGATTATACCTCAGATAAAAACCTGTTTTGGTTTAGAAAGTGATTTGAAAAAAGACACTCGCAACCAATTTCAGAACTAGTAAATAGAGCTTCAAATGTAGATTACATGTAAATGTCACAGATAGTAAATACTTGAAGGAAATAGGCATTTATGAAACAATCCACCCTGTTTAGAAAGTTGGTTTTCTTTAATATCACTTATGACTTATGAGAATATAATATATCCTTTTTATTGTGTAATACTGTACATGTACGTGTAGACCTACATGTACATGTATTTCTCTATGCAATGATACCCAATTGATTGTGGTGCAGTTGGTGCTATTATTGAGACTTATCATTTTGAGAGTTTCACCAGATCTTTTGGATAACAAGATATCTGTTTGGGTGCAGAAATCTACAATTTCATTAAAATATGTATTTTAGGATCAACATTAAAAGTAAGAGTCACTATTTATTTAGCAACATTGTCACCTACATGTATCACATTTCCCATTCAGCAGTATACTGCACATATCAAAATTACAAAATCCATATAATTTAGGCACCAATGTATAAAGAAATTCATTGGTTAAAGAATGTTATGCAATGCTCTATGCAAATGATGAAATAACAAACGACAAACTTCTAAAAGTAGTCATACAATCATGTTGACGGAAAATTAAAATCAAAATTGGAAAATAGGCAAGGTCCTGAAGTTGGATGTCTTTTGTTATTCTTGTCTGCTGAAAACAAAGCTACATGTATTTAAATACTGTAATACAGCTTTTTGACAAAGCTTTCACAATAAAGGATACCGTAACATCATTTCCTACACTGCAGAATCAACTCTAATCGAGACATACATGTACATGTAAAGAATAAGGTGTGTTAATTTTGTTGCCATGCATTAAAAAATATACAGAGTATGCTAAATTGTGTTATGTTTCAGCCTGAACACATATCACAGAATGTCTGTTGTATGATTGTTAAATGTTGGTATTTTTATACACTCTACGTGTAAAATGGATATTCAACATTTGAAAAGTTCTTTAATACAAATATATTTATAGGGTTGATAAAATGTTACATTTCTATTCAACATTAACCACAAAAACATTTTTAACTGTTGGGTGAAATATTTGCTCACTGTGTTAAGCCCAAGTCCACTCCAAAATAACTTGCTTTAATAATAGAACCAGACAAATCAGACAAACCAATCAAAAAAAGTTTGAGCAAAATCGGATACCGGTAACTAATAAGAAAGTTATGAATCTTTGAAAAAGTATGTAAAAATAAAACAATGGAAATCACTACACAAATTACCAATTTGGTTATCAGTTTGTGACGTCATGTCCTCACTACTTATCAATTGCTTTATATAGTTTTATCCCATTAATTTCCTTTTATCCCCAAAACTTGATTTCCCATGCCTTTGCCCAGGTTATATGATTTGTATCATATTGCGTGCATGACATTTCCCAAAATCTTTTATAAATTTTGAAGAATTGATACTATTTTTCTGAATATTGTATTTCATAATTATTGATTTTTATATAAATAGTTTATCAAAATTCAAATTTTTCATGATTTAACTGGAAAAAATACTCTATATTAGTGCATCCACACAAAAACATATTACTATCAATCTAACTTGGATGCTGGTGTGAAGAAATAAGATTCTTAGGGGGAAAATAGGAAAATTATATTATCAATATCAAGAAAATAATTAGTGGATAGTGAGGACCATACGTCACAGACTCATGAGTGAGTTGCCAATTTGTGTAGTGATTTTCAAAGTTTTTCTTATTTCTTATTAGTTTTCCGATTTTGCTCAAACTTTTTTTGATTGGTTTGTCTGATTTTTCTGGTTCTATTGAAAGTAAGTTATTTTTGGAGTGGACTTTAATAATTTTTCTACTAAGAGTTGTTCAGTAATTGAAGTTATGAAAATAATAATCACTATACATTCCTTCTTGTTGACCTAGCTAATGACTTTGACTCACTCCATACTTAAAGTGACTTGGTAACATTGTTGAAGGTTGATGAAAAAACTGTGTAATTTTGTATGAAATGTTACTTATTATATTCCTTCTACTGTACTAACCCTCTAGTATGCAAAAATCCTGAAAAAATCTCAAATCACAAAGATATTTATGGTTTTCTTTGAAGGCGTCACTGGTCAACACCTTCTAACAGTAAATTCTCCCAAACAATTTTGAATTTTCCCAACCATTTTTTCATGAACATAAGACATATAAGTTATTTTAAAATCTTTCAACGCTTAAAAACAGGAAGAAAAAAATATTAGAAAGTTGTAATCACTTAACATTCACAACCAGCATACACATGTACAGTAAGTCATTCTACTGGGACATATTTGGTGTAAATCTCCATTTGTTTCACACTTTTAAAACAAAATTTACAGCATTTCAGTCCCTTTTCTCTCAGAGCTGTACTAACAATATATTCAGAGAGCTCAATAGGTCCTCCAAAAATGAAGAGGTTCTATCATAGTCAATTAATTGTTGAATGGTATGAGAGATTGGTCCAACATTACATCACAATGCCGAATCATCAATTCGAAAATTTGAAATTCATATACCGACTACAAATTTCAAACATTAAAACCTTACTTATTACTTGTCTGAGTTTGTTCAAACTTTCACCAGCCTGCTTCTGAGTATTTTCTGTTTCCTTCAGAGCAACTTACTATTAGGGTCACATTTCCCTTTAAAAATGTGACTACCGGTATCAATACTTGCTACTGGCTCTCAACATTTAATATGTTTACTAATTACATGTAAAAAAAGGGTCACAAATAAACATTAAAATTGTAACTTTCAATACTCTTTTGGTGTTGAATAACTTGAACATCAAGTGTCATGTGATGGTAAGGCTCTATTAACCTTGTTACCCAGCAAGTCTTCAATAATATTCCAATTATTTATACAATATCTTTTATTGTCTTTAAATTGTTTCTGAAATTATTTAGTGCTGTGAATTAGTGTGTAATTTCCTATCCGTGTACACGGACAATTTATCCGTGCGTGTAAATGTGTACACGGTTATGACATTTACCAAAAACAAAAGCAGTATTTCAGCCACATTCATGTACATGTATGTAAGGCCAGCAATCCAGCGTGCATGCATTCACAACAACCATTTTCTCTGTAAAGTTGTTACAGTAGTAACAGTACTGCACACAAAATCATCACGCTCATGGGAAAGTCAGACCGCAATGATTGGCATTATTTGCACGACGACAAGAGAAGAGACTAGAGTCACTGGATGGCATTGGAAAAGTTGTACAGTGTATGGAAAGGATTATTTAATGAAGTAGCAGTGGAATTTAAACTTTATTTTTAGACTGATGACAGACATTTTTGTGAAATATTGACTTCAGCAATTTATAATGCTGAAAAACGGGTGATTTTTTTTCTTCGTTTATCCGTCTCTAGTGAATTTTCTGCATGTATGTGTAGTGGTGGTTCATGCTTGCACACGGTCACAGCACTATTTTGGATAATAACTTAATCTGGTTCTGCATAATAATTTATCAAATATCTTCTGCATATTCTTATATACCTTTTTTATTATCTTCAGAAGCATTCATAGAATTGTTTATATTCATTGCATATCAACCGAACTAACTCAAATGTCATCCAAGAATGGTGTTGTTGTTGTTTTTTACAGCTACAGTATTTACAGTTTATTCCTTTTTCTTTTCAGGAGATTTTTGTTATAAATAAGTATTTGCTACATGTACAGTACATCAACCTTTAGGGCCAATTAAGTGTCATCATTGATTTGACGGTATGTGAAGGATTCAGATGGAGGAGTTATTATGTGGTTATTTAATTGGAAAATTGGAGAGTGATCAGTTGCATCACAATAAAGAATACCAGGAGTTACATGTATACTGGCACATACATTATTTTATTAGAAAAGATTTTGTCAATCAGAGATGCAGAGTTCTTTAATAGTTACCCTGGTATAAGGTATACAAAAATGTGAGTAAATCATACCAACAAAATCATTACCACTATTTTGCATAATCATGGTCAATGTTAACATTAATCCTTATATAATCATCTAGTGTATAAGTAAATATTCGCATGTTTGATTTGGGTTTCTGTATATTTAACTACTATCAGCTTGCCAATTTGATCAATTATTTCAGTAAAAAAAGATTCAAAATCATCTGACTGAGTCATGATGTCATCTCTAACAGTAATGTCAAGAGAATCTAAAATACTATAAACATGGCATACAAGTGTAACCCTGTTTATTGAACAATAATGAAGTATTTTCATGAATCCATGTTTCAGAGAAAGCTAGAGAATGAAAACTCAAAGAGTACCGTACAAACTCATCAATCTCATTAAATTTCTATGGAGATTCCTTGAGTTAAATAAGGCTATTTGTTAATATGTCCTAATTAGGGATTAAAAACATTTAGATTATATTTGTTGTTTTCTTGAAAGTTACTATTTACAAGCTTTATTTAATACAAGTTTACAACATTATTGTTTTTAAGGTTTTGAATTTACCATTATACCCTTGATATTAAGCTCAATGTCAGTAATAGAGAAATAAATTTGACAAACATTATTAACATAATTGAAACATGCAGCCTGTGCAGGTAGTAGCATTTATCCCTTTTCATAATTGTGTATAGACATGTACAGTACATGTAAATTAGTAAATAAAAGAGTACATGTACAACTTCTAAATACATATTACAAAGACCAACATTTATTTTTGTGTAACATGCGATACAAGTGAGAAGAAATGACAATAAAATTTTAGTAATAAAAATCTTGATTAAGAGAGTACATTTAATATGCACTTTATATGTGAAGACAATAAAACGAAAAGATAAATAAATTGAAGCAAAAAAAAGAAGTAAAGTATTACACTTTAAGTTTTTAAGACCCTCTAAAGTGTTGGGAGCCCCAACAATTGGATGGCAAAATTTCACTTAAATTGTATCATAATGTGAAAGGGTGTCATTTAAGGCACATTTCTGCCAGGATTTTCAAAACAAATGTGTTCGAAGTCAAATATTGGTGAAAGAAATTAAGATACAAAATGTATGTTTTCTGCATGCAACAGAAAACCCAAATTAAGTATTCTTTTTTAATCAATATTTGTCCTCAAACACAATTATTTTGAAAATCCTTGCAGAAATGTGTCTTAAATGACACCCTCTTTCACATTATGATACAATTTAAGTGATATTTTGCCATCAAATTTAGGCAAATTTGGGGCTCCCAACAATTTAGAGGGGCTTTAAACTGCAAGGGAAGTGTTTAATATAGTTCACCGTACAAGAGATGTACCAGCCAAAGGTGACATTATGTATTTAAAAATCCATTGCACGATTGCATTCTATCATCTCCTGATTGCAGGCAAATGATCAAGATCTTCTTTGCATGAGATCAGCTTTTTACATCTTGTTATAATTTATTAAGGGGGATGAGTGCAATTACTCATCCTAACTTGTCCTCGCAGTGGTTTAGGAAGGATCTTGTCAGGGATAGCAGAGCAGCATTTTCCTTTTGATAGGGTCTTCTTGGATTGATTTTTTTTCCAATAAGTTTTCTTCTTCCACTCAAAGACCAATGCAATTTGTGTACTAGTTGAATTTATCTGTAATTGGGCAAGATTTCGTCTCTATACGTAAGGGTTAGTGAGGAGGCTATGCAATGCAGTTTGTGTGTGATCACCCATCTCAACTCGCACAGAAGCTTCAAGAAAAGGGTCAGATAAGCTGAAAGTACCGGTAAGTCCTTTATTTTGATGTTCTACAATTAATGTTATTTTTATAGTACCGGTATAAGAAAATTAGATTCATTTTTTTTACAACAATTTGTCTGGATAAAGAAAAAAAAGTGGGCAAAAATTCTGGGGTAAATCTCTAATTGAAGCTTCAAGAAAAGGGTCAGATAAGCTGAAAGTACCGGTAAGTCCTTATATTTTGATGTTCTACAATTAAAATTATTTTTATAGTACCAGTATAAGAAAATTAGATTCATTTTTTTATTCAATCATTTTTTCTACATCAATTTGTCTAGATAAAGAAAAAAAGTGGGCAAAAATTCTGGGGTGAATCTCTAATTGACCCCCCTCCATTGTGCATATGCCAAGGATTACCGTACATGTACATGTATGTGTTGGTGTATGGGAAAGTTTGACAAATGTCAGTTTTATTTTAAAATTCCCATACCAGACAGTTATTTCTGTCTAACTCTTGGCAAGAGAGAGATGCCAAGGCCAAGGGTCTCGTTGACTGCTTTGAGGATGATTGCGTCTGTGCAATTGTTTATAGCACTTACACTGAATTCAGTTCTGTCGTAAGTAATTCTCCTGCTCGTTTGCTTGGACTTGGAGTGACAAGTTTTTGCTTGTATTTGTAGTATCACGTTCTTCAATGGCAGTTTGCATTATTTTTTATTTGAAGAGGTGCATGCCGTATGGACTTATTTTCAGCTAGGTCCAGCTCCAGTTTGTGAAGCTATTGAACTGTGCGGGATGGGTACGGTGCTCACACACAAACTGCATTGCATAAGTAACCTCCCCACACTATCCTGTACAGTACACACACTCAGTCAGCTCCGTATAGAGGCGGTCAGTGAATAATATGGTGGAGCCCAAAGTAGTTATTTATCATGTTTATAGCAGAACAACCATCCATCGTCGATATCAGACTTTTCAGAGACCAAAGCCAAATCCCGGCAAAGGCAAAGCAAAGCCTCCCAAAGGCAAAGCTTTCGGTCCAACATCAGTCGATCAACATGCAGGGCTAGGTTCACTCTAGACCGAAAATGTCTGTCTCTTTCGTTCGTTAGCCTCTGAATTGGGTAGGGTTGGCTCCTCTCTTTAGAGACAAAAGCCAACCATAGGCGCTCCTGTGCAAACTCGGTGGAACGGATCTGACCACCAAATTTCAGCCAAGCTTTTGGACTAGAATGTCACTTTAGGGGATTCATATCCGATGCATTTATTTTTGAAATTTAGGCCTAGGCTAATATAGCCTAGTAATAATAATATACATCGGTTCCACTTACCAGATATGCAGATTGACTGTATCGATGCGTTTAAAAGTCTTTTCTCCCCCGATTTTCTTCGTCGAAATCGAACTCAGCTCAGTGTTGAAACTATAGAGTGATGAAGTGTGACGTCATCAAAAAATCTATTTTTGGAATTTCTCAATTTTTTCTTCATTTTCCAAAAAAACAACCAAAAATAATGTCCAAATACTGAAAACCAATTGAATATGTTAAGTATTGGCTGAGATATGACCATCTGAATAAAAAGATTGCCTATGGGAACTCAGTGTTATATTGCTCTGGCTCCTAATGTTATGAGCCAGAGCAATATAACACTGAGTTCCCATAGGCAATCTTTCAGATGGTCATATCTCGGCAAATACTTAACATATAATTGGTTTTCGACATTTGGCCAGTATTTTTAGTGGTCTTTCGGAAAATGAAGACAAAATTGAGAAATTCCAAAAATCGATTTTTATGACGTCACAGCTTCGGTACTCTATTACTGGGCATTGTTACTGCAAAAATTTCAACACGGACTCGGAGCCGAGTTCAATTCCGACGAAGAAAATCAGGAAAAAAAGACCTTTAAACGCATCATACAGTCAATCTGGTGAGAGGAACCGATGTACATCAGCCTATAGGCCTAATTTTCAAAAATGAATGCATCGGATATGAATCCGCTTAAGTGACATTTTAGTCCAAAAGCTTGGCCGAAATATGGTGGTCAGATCCATTCCACCGAGTTTGCACAGGAGCCCTATGGTCGGCTTCTGTCTCTAGAGTCTGTAGAGAGGAGCCGACCCTACCCAAATCAGAGGCTAAACTTCCTAAAGAACGAAAGAGACAGCAATTTTCGGTCTAGGTTCACTCTCATTGATTGACTAGTAATACTAGTACAATGTAACAGCGTTACCATACACGAGGTCGTCAAGATTGGAATCATGCATTAATTAACTGACTAACGAAGTTATAGTCTCATCTTCTAATCTTAGGCCACCGCCGGCAGGCGGCCTGGCCTGGCGCGCGCACGGACCGGAGCACCCGGCTCAATTCAACTACCGGTAGTAGTACTATAGTAGTACCGTTTGTTTTGGGGCTTTCCCCACGGCCTGTGTCAAGTTGGCCAACAATACGCGAGCCCACAACAAGCCAGCCCAATAATCTAGCCAACATTAGCAGGATTAGCTATATCGGATACAGTATTACGCGGGGCTGTAGAATTGGACTCGCCTGCTTCCACGGCTTCGCGAATCGGCCAAGGATTTTCAGGGTGTCACGATAATTGCTACGGCGACATTTTGTCCGGGGTGGGGGGCTCTTTAAATTTGGACATAATTCAAAACTTATTTAAAGTTATAAATAGTGAATATTTGATGGCATACTTGCCCCAAAACGACAAATTGTTCCTGGGATCCCTTGGTGGAATAGTGGGAGGACACCTAGTCATTCATCCCATGATAGTAAAAGTGGGACCAGTGGTCAAGTTTTACTAGCCCCACTCTTTTAAATTTGAACATAATTCAAAACGGGAGGTATAAATAGTGAATATTTGATGGCGTACTTGCCCGAAAACGACAGATTGTTCCTAGGAATCCCTAAGTGGATTTGTGGGAGGACACCTAGTCTTTCATCCCATGACAGTAAAAGTGGGACCAGTGGTCAAGTTTTACTAGCCCCACTCTTTTAAATTTGGACATAATTCAAAACGGGAGGTATAAATAGTGAATATTTGATGGCGTACTTGCCCGAAAACGACAGATTGCTCCTGGGAATCCCTTAGTAGAATTGTGGGAGGACACCTAGTCTTTCATCCCATGACAGTAAAAGTGGGACCAGTGGTCAAGTTTTACTAGCCCCTCTTTTAAATTTGGACATAATTCAAAACAGGAGGTATAAATAGTGAATATTTGATGGCGTACTTGCCCGAGAACGACAGATTGCTCCTGGGAATCCCTTAGTGGAATTGTGGGAGGACACCTAGTCTTTCATCCCATGACAGTAAAAGTGGGACCGGTGGTCAAGTTTTACTAGCCCCACTCTTTTAAATTTGGACGTAATTCAAAACGGGAGGTATAAATAGTGAATATTTGATGACGTACTTGCCCGAGAACGACAGATTGCTCCTGGGAATCCCTTAGTGGAATTGTGGGAGGACACCTAGTCTTTCATCCCATGACAGTAAAAGTGGGACCGGTGGTCAAGTTTTACTAGCCCCACTCTTTTAAATTTGGACATAATTCAAAACGGGAGGTATAAATAGTGAATATTTGATGACGTACTTGCCCGAGAACGACAGATTGCTCCTGGGAATCCCTTAGTGGAATTGTGGGAGGACACCTAGTCTTTCATCCCATGACAGTAAAAGTGGGACCAGTGGTCAAGTTTTACTAGCCCCCCTCTTTTAAATTTGGACGTAATTCAAAACGGGAGGTATAAATAGTGAATATTTGATGACGTACTTGCCCGAGAACGACAGATTGCTCCTGGGAATCCCTTAGTGGAATTGTGGGAGGACACCTAGTCTTTCATCCCATGACAGTAAAAGTGGGACCGGTGGTCAAGTTTTACTAGCCCCACTCTTTTAAATTTGGACGTAATTCAAAACGGGAGGTATAAATAGTGAATATTTGATGACGTACTTGCCCGAGAACGACAGATTGCTCCTGGGAATCCCTTAGTGGAATTGTGGGAGGACACCTAGTCTTTCATCCCATGACAGTAAAAGTGGGACCGGTGGTCAAGTTTTACTAGCCCCACTCTTTTAAATTTGGACGTAATTCAAAACGGGAGGTATAAATAGTGAATATTTGATGACGTACTTGCCCGAGAACGACAGATTGCTCCTGGGAATCCCTTAGTGGAATTGTGGGAGGACACCTAGTCTTTCATCCCATGACAGTAAAAGTGGGACCGGTGGTCAAGTTTTACTAGCCCCTCTTTTAAATTTGGACGTAATTCAAAACGGGAGGTATAAATAGTGAATATTTGATGACGTACTTGCCCGAGAACGACAGATTGCTCCTGGGAATCCCTTAGTGGAATTGTGGGAGGACACCTAGTCTTTCATCCCATGACAGTAAAAGTGGGACCAGTGGTCAAGTTTTACTAGCCCCACTCTTTTAAATTTGGACGTAATTCAAAACGGGAGGTATAAATAGTGAATATTTGATGGCGTACTTGCCCGAGAACGACAGATTGCTCCTGGGAATCCCTTAGTGGAATTGTGGGAGGACACCTAGTCTTTCATCCCATGACAGTAAAAGTGGGACCGGTGGTCAAGTTTTACTAGCCCCACTCTTTTAAATTTGGACGTAATTCAAAACGGGAGGTATAAATAGTGAATATTTGATGACGTACTTGCCCGAGAACGACAGATTGCTCCTGGGAATCCCTTAGTGGAATTGTGGGAGGACACCTAGTCTTTCATCCCATGACAGTAAAAGTGGGACCGGTGGTCAAGTTTTACTAGCCCCACTCTTTTAAATTTGGACGTAATTCAAAACGGGAGGTATAAATAGTGAATATTTGATGACGTACTTGCCCGAGAACGACAGATTGCTCCTGGGAATCCCTTAGTGGAATTGTGGGAGGACACCTAGTCTTTCATCCCATGACAGTAAAAGTGGGACCGGTGGTCAAGTTTTACTAGCCCCACTCTTTTAAATTTGGACGTAATTCAAAACGGGAGGTATAAATAGTGAATATTTGATGGCGTACTTGCCCGAGAACGACAGATTGCTCCTGGGAATCCCTTAGTGGAATTGTGGGAGGACACCTAGTCTTTCATCCCATGACAGTAAAAGTGGGACCGGTGGTCAAGTTTTACTAGCCCCACTCTTTTAAATTTGGACGTAATTCAAAACGGGAGGTATAAATAGTGAATATTTGATGACGTACTTGCCCGAGAACGACAGATTGCTCCTGGGAATCCCTTAGTGGAATTGTGGGAGGACACCTAGTCTTTCATCCCATGACAGTAAAAGTGGGACCAGTGGTCAAGTTTTACTAGCCCCACTCTTTAAATTTGGACGTAATTCAAAACGGGAGGTATAAATAGTGAATATTTGATGGCGTACTTGCCCGAGAACGACAGATTGCTCCTGGGAATCCCTTAGTGGAATTGTGGGAGGACACCTAGTCTTTCATCCCATGACAGTAAAAGTGGGACCAGTGGTCAAGTTTTACTAGCCCCACTCTTTTAAATTTGGACGTAATTCAAAACGGGAGGTATAAATAGTGAATATTTGATGGCGTACTTGCCCGAGAACGACAGATTGCTCCTGGGAATCCCTTAGTGGAATTGTGGGAGGACACCTAGTCTTTCATCCCATGACAGTAAAAGTGGGACCGGTGGTCAAGTTTTACTAGCCCCACTCTTTTAAATTTGGACGTAATTCAAAACGGGAGGTATAAATAGTGAATATTTGATGACGTACTTGCCCGAGAACGACAGATTGCTCCTGGGAATCCCTTAGTGGAATTGTGGGAGGACACCTAGTCTTTCATCCCATGACAGTAAAAGTGGGACCAGTGGTCAAGTTTTACTAGCCCCACTCTTTTAAATTTGGACGTAATTCAAAACGGGAGGTATAAATAGTGAATATTTGATGGCGTACTTGCCCGAGAACGACAGATTGCTCCTGGGAATCCCTTAGTGGAATTGTGGGAGGACACCTAGTCTTTCATCCCATGACAGTAAAAGTGGGACCAGTGGTCAAGTTTTACTAGCCCCACTCTTTTAAATTTGGACGTAATTCAAAACGGGAGGTATAAATAGTGAATATTTGATGGCGTACTTGCCCGAGAACGACAGATTGCTCCTGGGAATCCCTTAGTGGAATTGTGGGAGGACACCTAGTCTTTCATCCCATGACAGTAAAAGTGGGACCGGTGGTCAAGTTTTACTAGCCCCACTCTTTTAAATTTGGACGTAATTCAAAACGGGAGGTATAAATAGTGAATATTTGATGACGTACTTGCCCGAGAACGACAGATTGCTCCTGGGAATCCCTTAGTGGAATTGTGGGAGGACACCTAGTCTTTCATCCCATGACAGTAAAAGTGGGACCGGTGGTCAAGTTTTACTAGCCCCACTCTTTTAAATTTGGACGTAATTCAAAACGGGAGGTATAAATAGTGAATATTTGATGACGTACTTGCCCGAGAACGACAGATTGCTCCTGGGAATCCCTTAGTGGAATTGTGGGAGGACACCTAGTCTTTCATCCCATGACAGTAAAAGTGGGACCGGTGGTCAAGTTTTACTAGCCCCACTCTTTTAAATTTGGACGTAATTCAAAACGGGAGGTATAAATAGTGAATATTTGATGACGTACTTGCCCGAGAACGACAGATTGCTCCTGGGAATCCCTTAGTGGAATTGTGGGAGGACACCTAGTCTTTCATCCCATGACAGTAAAAGTGGGACCAGTGGTCAAGTTTTACTAGCCCCACTCTTTTAAATTTGGACGTAATTCAAAACGGGAGGTATAAATAGTGAATATTTGATGACGTACTTGCCCGAGAACGACAGATTGCTCCTGGGAATCCCTTAGTGGAATTGTGGGAGGACACCTAGTCTTTCATCCCATGACAGTAAAAGTGGGACCGGTGGTCAAGTTTTACTAGCCCCACTCTTTTAAATTTGGACGTAATTCAAAACGGGAGGTATAAATAGTGAATATTTGATGACGTACTTGCCCGAGAACGACAGATTGCTCCTGGGAATCCCTTAGTGGAATTGTGGGAGGACACCTAGTCTTTCATCCCATGACAGTAAAAGTGGGACCGGTGGTCAAGTTTTACTAGCCCCACTCTTTTAAATTTGGACGTAATTCAAAACGGGAGGTATAAATAGTGAATATTTGATGACGTACTTGCCCGAGAACGACAGATTGCTCCTGGGAATCCCTTAGTGGAATTGTGGGAGGACACCTAGTCTTTCATCCCATGACAGTAAAAGTGGGACCGGTGGTCAAGTTTTACTAGCCCCTCTTTTAAATTTGGACGTAATTCAAAACGGGAGGTATAAATAGTGAATATTTGATGACGTACTTGCCCGAGAACGACAGATTGCTCCTGGGAATCCCTTAGTGGAATTGTGGGAGGACACCTAGTCTTTCATCCCATGACAGTAAAAGTGGGACCAGTGGTCAAGTTTTACTAGCCCCTCTTTTAAATTTGGACGTAATTCAAAACGGGAGGTATAAATAGTGAATATTTGATGACGTACTTGCCCGAGAACGACAGATTGCTCCTGGGAATCCCTTAGTGGAATTGTGGGAGGACACCTAGTCTTTCATCCCATGACAGTAAAAGTGGGACCGGTGGTCAAGTTTTACTAGCCCCACTCTTTTAAATTTGGACGTAATTCAAAACGGGAGGTATAAATAGTGAATATTTGATGACGTACTTGCCCGAGAACGACAGATTGCTCCTGGGAATCCCTTAGTGGAATTGTGGGAGGACACCTAGTCTTTCATCCCATGACAGTAAAAGTGGGACCAGTGGTCAAGTTTTACTAGCCCCACTCTTTTAAATTTGGACGTAATTCAAAACGGGAGGTATAAATAGTGAATATTTGATGACGTACTTGCCCGAGAACGACAGATTGCTCCTGGGAATCCCTTAGTAGAATTGTGGGAGGACACCTAGTCTTTCATCCCATGACAGTAAAAGTGGGACCAGTGGTCAAGTTTTACTAGCCCCACTCTTTTAAATTTGGACATAATTCAAAACGGGAGGTATAAATAGTGAATATTTGATGGCGTACTTGCCCGAGAACGACAGATTGCTCCTGGGAATCCCTTAGTGGAATTGTGGGAGGACACCTAGTCTTTCATCCCATGACAGTAAAAGTGGGACCGGTGGTCAAGTTTTACTAGCCCCACTCTTTTAAATTTGGACGTAATTCAAAACGGGAGGTATAAATAGTGAATATTTGATGACGTACTTGCCCGAGAACGACAGATTGCTCCTGGGAATCCCTTAGTGGAATTGTGGGAGGACACCTAGTCTTTCATCCCATGACAGTAAAAGTGGGACCGGTGGTCAAGTTTTACTAGCCCCACTCTTTTAAATTTGGACGTAATTCAAAACGGGAGGTATAAATAGTGAATATTTGATGACGTACTTGCCCGAGAACGACAGATTGCTCCTTGTAATCTTTTAAATTTGGACGTAATTCAAAACGGGAGGTATAAATAGTGAATATTTGATGACGTACTTGCCCGAGAACGACAGATTGCTCCTGGGAATCCCTTAGTGGAATTGTGGGAGGACACCTAGTCTTTCATCCCATGACAGTAAAAGTGGGACCGGTGGTCAAGTTTTACTAGCCCCACTCTTTTAAATTTGGACGTAATTCAAAACGGGAGGTATAAATAGTGAATATTTGATGACGTACTTGCCCGAGAACGACAGATTGCTCCTGGGAATCCCTTAGTGGAATTGTGGGAGGACACCTAGTCTTTCATCCCATGACAGTAAAAGTGGGACCAGTGGTCAAGTTTTACTAGCCCCACTCTTTTAAATTTGGACGTAATTCAAACCGGGAGGTATAAATAGTGAATATTTGATGGCGTACTTGCCCCAAAATTACCGATTGTTCGTTTGGAATCCCTTGGTGGAATTGTGGGAGGACACCTAATCCATATATAATAATTAAGAGTGAAGGAAAAAAGAGAGAGAGAGAGAGAGAGAGATATAGAGAATATGCTATTTTGAAAGCATATAGAGCCATCATATCAAGCTAGAGCTATAGGAGAAGGATAGAGGTCTTCTGAGACTTTGCTGAAGGGGTGGCTGTGGCCTTTAAATTCATATAGGTAGATTAGCTCAGTTTTAAAAAAAGAGAGATCTGTATTTTTTTATCATAAGTTATTAAAATACTCACTGGCTCCAATTACAACTGTTATAGGCATTTTTTTTAAAACCAACTAGCTACATATCTGACCACCTCCCATCTACCATGTCTTTATTGAACCCACTGGCCATCTACCTTCTCTTCTCTCTCTCTCTCTCTCTTTCCCTCTCCCTCCTTAGCCAATCTTCTATCATTTCAAATTTCTTACCCCCCCCCCATTCTTCAACAGCCCTCTCACACTTCCCCCTCTCCCTCTTTCTCTCTCTCTCCCTCTCTCTGTCGATTCATTTACTACTCAATGAACAGAAGTACCTGCAAAAAAGAGAGAAATTTCCTGCAGATTAGGAAGAATCATTTTGTTTTTTCATCTTTTATTCCATTCTCTTTTCTTTTAAGTGTTTTACTGATTTTCAATATGCAAACCAATACATGAATAAAAAGAATCATTTAAAAACAAAAACAAAATTTATTAACTACCATTTTCATCTATTACCACATCTTACTTCAAATAATCATCGCCAGCAAAGGTGGTATCTTACCGAGCGGCAAATGTTTGCTAAATTTTCCTTTGTCATCAGCGGCAAATCCTTGCGAACGTAGCGAATTTGGGGGGTTTGTTAGAGATCGTAAAAAGTCGCAATCACAGGCCAGTGCCTATAATTGTTTTATGGGGGGAGGGGGGGGGGTTACGACATTCGAAATAGAGGACCTTTCTTCGGGACTGGCCATTGCGAACGCGAAGCTCGAGCAGAAAGTTTGACTTTTGTAATAAAGGTAGTGCAATTGAAGCACATTTTGCCTCTATTTTTTTTTCATTTTTTTAAAATTCTTTCTGAAAATGATGACAACCCCTACTATTAAAACATGCGAGCGCGCTAACTTTTTTTTTCAATTGCTTCTAAAAATAAATGATAACATTGTTTAAAAATTTTAAAAAGCAAACAAACAGGCGAGCGTAAAGAACTCCTGTAAAATGATTAGATTTCCTTCTGAAAATGATAACATGCCTAAAAAATAAGGACATGCGAGTGCGAAGCGCGAGCAAAAATTTACCTAGGAACCTGAAACCAGGGTATTTTAATTTGTTTGTCTTTATTTCTTGGTTTTTTTTTGTTCAAGCGGGGGTTCCTTCAGACTTCTAACTTCATTTTTAATTCCTTCTAAAAATGATGATAACCTCGCTTTAAAAAACAAAACAAAAAGCATACAAACAGGCGAGCACGAGGCGGGAGCGTAAAAATTTCTGTAAAATGATATGATTTAATTGTAGAGATGAAAATGATAACATGCCTAAAATTAAGAACATGCGAGCGAGGGTATTTTAAGCTTGTTTCTTTCTTTATTTTTTTTCTTCAAGCTGACCCTGCTCGCCAGCGGGGGCGAGGGGAGGGGGGTCGTTCGAACCTCCCAGAACCTCGCCTAGTTATGGGCCTGAAATCGTATGTTTCTTTGCGACAGTAAAAACTTTTTGCAACTCTTTACGAACCCTGATGAACTCTAACGAACCTTCCAAATTCGCTACGTTCGCAAGCATTTCCCGCTGGTGACAAAGGAAAAGTTCGCAAACATTCGCCGCTCACTGAGATACCCCCTTAACAACAAAATATTCCAAATGGAATACTGTTAGAACAAACTTTATTAGAATGTTTCATTGAGGAAAGTGTGAATGTGGTGTTATGGCCTATTATGTAATTTACACAGGTATACATATGTGGACACAATGTCCCTTCTAAGGAATACAATTGATGGGAGAAGAATCATAGTGTATGGAATGTTCACATATTGCTTTTAACAGAGAGGCATAGTTAATTGATAATTTTGTCTTGAAAGAAAGAAAAATATATCAACGATAGTGCAAATGAGAATATTCTACAAACTTATTGGCCTTTTGACGGAATATCCATCAAAAGGAAAACATAGAGTTGATGTTTAAAGATCCCAACCAAAGTGAAAAATGAAATAGACAAATTACACATCAATGAAAAGCCCATAAGCTACAGAATACCGCAATACAAACTGCATGCGTTTTCCTTGAATACCAGGAGAGAGTATTTGCTTTCGAAATACTCGAACTCGAGAGCTTCGAAATGTTTTTTTTATCCCCTTCCAAACGGGCCTGAATTGCTGCGTGGTGGATGACGACATATATTATATTAAATAGTAAAGCCGATCATCTGGGTGATAATGCATGTGTGCATGCTTTGGTTTGCATGCCTTTGCATGTAGAAAAGTTAGATTCGCCAAGAATAGTTCGTTTACTATGTTATTCAAATTTATGAATGTTTCTTCCTGGGGACTTAGTAACAAGGAATTCAATTAACCTGTTATTAAACAATGAAATACAAGACTTTGAATCCAGTTTGTATACATTACTTGTTGGTATATCTAGCAAGCACTCAGTTTGTCAAGAACAACCTTTGTTTAAAAGTATACATAATATTTGAACATGCCAGTAACAATATTCTTTCGTTATCATCAAAGTCACGACGTTGCATTTTCGAGCGAGCTAATCTGGCTGGCTGTAAGCACGAGCTGAAAAGGTCTACAATGAATGACTTCAAGAAATTAACAGCTTTTTTAAAAAGTATTTGGGAGGTAAATTTCGATCTCCTTTTCATGAAAACTGAAAGGAAAATTAGCTTGATTTGTGATTATTCATATTCGATATATCTATTTAGCTTTTCATCGATGTAGGCCTATGTTTTTATTCACTTCGGTTGGGGTATTCAGATTTCACAGTGATTGATATAAGTATAGACTAAAAGTTTATCATATATATACGCCTACTTGAACTGAACAAGATGGAATGGTCGATGAAAACAGCTTCCATTATTGATCTATTTGAAATGTAGTTTCTATATTCCATTGATTGAATGCACTATAACCAAATAAAACTGAAGTACCCATCTATAACAGTTACTTTACTCGTTGAAATGCTCATGGTGATGATGGTATTTATTTCATATCTATAAATGTTCTTTTCCACCTTTCTGTAAATATGTTGAATACTTTTTTGTTTGTTGTATAGTGTTTTTTTATCACTTACCCTATGCATTTGATAACACGAATTTACAAAACCTCATGAAAATAGATACAACATCATCTGCATGAAAGTAAATAAATGAGCTTAGTGTAATTACAATAGAAGTATCAAGAATCAATGTGGGGAGAAAACCATCCCCCACTGGACTAGCACTGGACTTGAGAAAAGCAATAACGTTTTCTACTTTTACCAAATATGTAATTTCTGATTTAATCTGAGTAAAATATATATATCACAGTTTTACATCTGGTTCGAAAAATAAAATGTATAAGTTGTTGTTTTTAGTTTTACGGCGCTATCATTCAAAATATGAATATTTAGGACTACGCCATCTCAGTTGAGTTTTTGAAAAGTAAAAATCGTAGTAAAAGCAATTACTTACTTTTATGCATACGGCCCAATGGCAAAAAGATCGAGAGAACGTAACACATTTGTATTATAGTCTTTACAAACTTCAAAATAAACTTTTTGAAATTTTCATTTTTCTTTTAGTCTTGAACACTTACACTACCAGCGTTATACCATATTTTGTAGAAAACAAATTTTCCTGCTATATTTATGAACGAGTAGTTCCAAATTGGCTGAGCTAAAATTTCTTTATATTTAACTGGATTGTAGTGTCCAGGCTTTGAGTACTACATCTGCCCAAAAAGAACTAGATGAGATGTTTGTCACATCCTTCATACGTAAATTACCGTCAAACACAAACGTGTCACCATTCTTTTCGAAACAAATAAATGTTTCGCAAGCATTTTCCACTAACAATGTCTGTCTTGTACAAAAATTCTTTACACGCATGTAATTTTGAGGAAAAACAAAAATGTTTTTACATGCAGCATATTTCATCTACCGTCGATATAAATGTTATACATTACCCTTCGCTTAATCCAATCAGTTTTACCATTCCTTAAAACTCTTCTTCTGTAGTAATTCGAAAAAGAAATTTGATGGATCTTGAATAATGCTAAAAGATAATTAAAAAATTGGTATTACGGTGATCTTACTGAGTAGAGACAGATAATGCGA
Organism: Mesocentrotus franciscanus; assembly: GCA_037976565.1. Taxonomy (NCBI): domain Eukaryota; kingdom Metazoa; phylum Echinodermata; class Echinoidea; order Camarodonta; family Strongylocentrotidae; genus Mesocentrotus; species Mesocentrotus franciscanus. The sequence goes on from CP137685.1 coordinate 323,137, forward strand.
GCTCCAAACTTTTAGTTTATTTAACCTATCTGTTTCATTTACCTTCGCCTTGAAATACAAGTTATGAAAGTTGTAATCCTCACTTAGCGGTATATAAATTCCAAGATAGTAAAAGTAATCTGATAAGGCCCTAATCAGACAATATTACTTTTTCTCAGCATTTACCTTCAACCCTAAAAAATAATGTTTATAAACAAGGCTAAAATATCGAAGCCTCTCCTAAGATTTAATTCAACGGCAGACAGATATATAATGCGTATTGACCAACTCTAATTTCACTCCCGTCTATATCAATTACTCTTATCAAAGTACTTTGTTTCACCATAAAACTAACAACTTCAGCCTCAATCTAAAAAAGATAGGGCGACAGCCCTGTCTCACACCTCTTGTATCTGAAATGGTTGTGACGAATAGCCATTATTCGAAACACAACTGGAAATATTTGTGGACATAAAATCCATCCAGGCAATAAATCAAACGCTTTTTTTCAAATTTGATTGAAGGGTAAACCTGGCACACAATTCTTCTTACAATATTCAATAACATCTATGAATAATCTGGTATTTTCACCAGTGTCTCTCTTTTATGAACCCCGTCTGGTCACAACTTATGATTGATTTCAAAACATGTTTGAGCCTATTGTCAAGAATTTTCGCTAAAATGATAAAGATATAGACCACCAGTTCTTTAGATTTAATTGATTTTTATCTTTTGGTGGAAGAAGGGTTATTATTTATCTTTTCGTGGACATAATTAGCCCTATGGAGAAGCAAAGTTCTTAAAAAAACACTCATTACAGACCTTGCATAAGATATCTATGATAGCGTACCAGAAAATCCGATAAAAAAAATGTCGGACAGGCCGTCTAAACCTGGTGATTTGTCACATGTCGTAGGTTGAATCGCTTCTAAACATTCTTGTTCGGTGACAGTCTCTCGAGTTCGTATCATAACATATCATATATATCAGAAAAAAATCTTCTGTTATTTAAAGCTTCTTTTATCTGGTGCAGAGTCTAATTCATTCATTTTTAACTTGACATATTCCCATACACTCCATAGGCCTACATTCACACTCGCATTTTCTTGTAGAGTAGTTACTAATAATTGTGTGCTTGCATCGCTATTAAGGTGTTCAGTTTCCAGAAAAGTGGACCTCTCCTTTTGACTGTGCGATTTATATTGATACTGATGGCTGAGTGATCAGTGCGATAGCCATATTGAACATCACAGTCTTCTACATATGCCTTTACCACCTTTCTGTAAATATGTTGAAAATTGATATATTGTGTTTTACTCAGGGTAAGACCTTTATGCTATCGGTGAATGGCCTTGCCAACCCTGACAAAAATTAGAATAAAAATAATAATTTGAATTTTTACCCTTGGTCCTATTAATAATTTACCAAACCTTCCAAATCTCTTGCCAGTTGTTATCTGGTTAATAAGTACAACCTACGTGTATGTATTGTTAAAAAATATAAATATGCACCAATACGACGTTACTCATCATACTTGATTGTACCCCATTTTTTTGCGAATAATATTTTATCTCCCTTATTGAGATTTTCACCCCACAAGAAGAAAAAAATACATTTGAGAGGTGAGACGTCAGTGTTGAGTAGTTGAGAATTGCAATGAACATTGATTTCGCAGAATACGACTGGTTGTTGTTTTCCCGCATGTGTAGCAAAGCGAGACTATGGGTGCCATTATTAAAAACTAGCACGTGAAAGAACCTCTATACAGGTTATGGATCATAGTATGTCTGTACTTCTTCGAATCTATATCCCGCATTCGTCGAACATCCTTTTCCACACTCAGGTAATACGCAAAGTAACACAGGTACACCCCACAGTCATCCGAGTTGTGCTGACGTGGAGTCGGTACTACCATCATTTGACAGTCAAATGACAAGCCATATTTCTCTTTCCATAGGCTTCTTACAACTTGCACTGCCAGAACAATCTCTGTGGCATTGTCACCTTGAAGCGAATCAAGCGATACCACCATCTTCTCCTTCGGGTTAATGGCGATTAGGTACCAGTGGACACCTGTGTTTACTGGAAAGAGCAACCAGTCGCATTCTGCGAGATCAATGAGCCTTGCCATTCTGCGCAGTGACGTCTCGCCTCTCGAATTTACTTGTTGGTACCATTGGCTGAAGAAAGGGTATATTCTTGGTTGACCATCGTCATTCCTCGACTTCAAATCTATCATCTCAAGGTAGCCGTTTATGATGACATCATTCAACCAGTTTCTGCCAAGCAGTGTCTGCATATCCCTGTACTTTATGGCAATTTTATTTACTTGCCTCATGACAGCATTTGGTTTCTTTCGGCAGTTCAATTTGATTGCCTCTATGACGTCATCTCTCACCGCAGACTCTTTTCTTTTTTTACATTTACGTCGCTGTCGTTTCTTGTGATCCGCTCTCTCAGTCGGGGTTGTGGTATGAAAGAACTGCTGTTCTGATGTCGAGAACTCTGTTCCACTACCTGGAACTGGTATCTGACGGTTGGTTGAATCTCCTGTGTCCGGTCGTACTACTGCCATGCGTTCGTAGATGATCATGTAGCACTGATCATAGACTGCAGATATGTCTTCAGGTCGTGCTGTTTCTATGATATGGTCATCACAAATTATCCACCCACTCTCTGCTGCGGGTTCTCTCACCATCGTTACATAGTGCCCTTGGTCACACGTGTCTCCTTTGTGTACAACTACCGACTTTAACTGGAAAAGGCACGTCTTCTCGGTATTACCAGCTCCTCCAGAATAGGTCATGACTATCTCATCAGGGGGTTCCACCGGTGCCAGCATTTTCCTCGTCCCTGATTCCTCTGCATGACAACCATCAGAAACTGAGGGACAGTCTTCATCTCCTTCTGTGTTACCCGTAGACCAATATTATGGCACTTGTCACACGGTGTTCCCCCTTCTATGAGATCAGGATACCTCGTAACTCTGTCCACCTCGTACTGCAAATTGATATTGTCCCAGTCATGCAGTACCGGTACAATGATTTCTGTGAACTCATGTCTCCTAATTAATGTTCTTTCATTGCAATTTGTGCATGCTACACACTGTTCCACTTCAAACGTATTAAGTCCGATATTTGACATCATAGGCCCAACATGCTGCGATATTAACTCATGTGCGTCATTTTGCCGCCCATAAATGAGTCCTTTGTGTCTGGTTGCTGGCAGGCAGAGTACTCGCGAAAGCATTTCGATGTCCTCCTCTAGGATGACGTCATTAGTCTTGTATTTCCGGAGGAATTGGATGATTTCCATGTGCTGGCGATTCGTCCACGATTCATCGGGTGCATGTATGAGAGCATCTGCAGCGTTTGTTGAAATCAGTGATTGTATAATTGCATTGAGCCAACAGTTGCTTTGGAAATTTGAAAGGGGGCGATAACGCTGTGTTCCATGACTCGTCCTTGTTTGCCTCTTTCTCCGTGTCTGGGTGTCATCATATTTTCCCTTGTCAAGGTCAGGTATTGAATGGAAAGAACGTTTTAGCTGCTCGTAGTCCTTTCTTTCACATTCTTTCCTCTTCTTTGGGGGTATGTCGTCGCCCTCGCTCCTTGAGGTACCTCTTCGTTTGTTATGCTTCGTCCCTCATCATTTCTGGCACCTGACTTGGTTCTCGTGGGCTTGGTGACTGGTACGTCATGATCATCTCCTTTGTCAAGGTCAGGTACTGAATGAATAGAACGTTTTCGCTTCTCGTAGTCCTTCCTTTTGTAGTCTTTCCTCTCCTTTGGGGGGATGTCTTCGCCCTCGCTCCTTGAGGTACCTCTTCGTTTATTATGCTTCTTCCCTCATCATTTCTGTCACCTGACTTGGTTCTCGCGGGTTTGGTGACTGGAACGTCATGATCATCTCCTTTGTCAAGGTCAGGTACTGAATGGGAAGAACGTTTTCGCTTCTCGTAGTCCTTCCTTTTGTAGTCTTTCCTCTCCTTTGGGGGGATGTCGTCGCACTCGCTCCTTGAGGTACCTCTTCGTTTATTATGCCCGTTGTTTTTGGTTTTTCTTATTTTCATTTTTTTTTCTTTCAAACTAAGTTCACAGCCCCCTTTGTGCATATGTCATAGGGCCTATGTGTTTATAACCTTGTTTGTAAATGTGTTCTTCATTGTTCCAATAAAAATATAAATATGTATAAAAAAAAGAAGAACAAAACAACAAACAAACATAAACATAGATGATCCAGCGTCTAGGGAGAGAATAATGGTGAGTGGCGAGTATTATCCCATCTCCATCATTTTATGATGAAAGAAAAGTCCCAACATAATTATGCAGATGATGTTTTCCCTTCGTATTAATCATACCTGGGGCCGATTTCACTAAGGCTTTGGTCACAGCAGAGAGCGGCGACCGACCGATTTGCAGCCCGCTCGGACGCCGCTGGAATTTAGGGATCGCCCGGCAATTTCCGGGAATCGAGCGGGTAGTAAATCCCCGGCGGTGCCCAAGCGATGCCCCGGCGATACCCGGCGATGCCCGAGCGATGCCCTGACGATTTTCCGTCGGTGTCCGGTCGATTTTAGGTCAAAACTTGACGAAATTGTGGTCCCGGGCAGTGAATGAATGATGACCCAACGGATTCCTGGACGATCTCCCACCGGCCACCCCCCGATTTTCAAGAAACTTCATGGCGACCGAACGATACCTAAATGACGGCAGTGCCCGGGCAGCCACTGCTCGGTGTCCGGGCGATATTGGCAAAAAAAAAATTGCCGCCCGGCCGCCGAGCAGGCTGATTTAGGGTGTTGTGACCGTAGCATAACCCATCGTATAAGGCTTGAACCCATCGTAAATCACCCCAACCCATCGCCCATGGACGATGAGTTGGGTTTGGATTTCACAAAGCTCCTATACGAATGGTTTACCCTTAGCAATCCCATCGCAAAATAGCGGATACCCAAATGGTGGTTGTAGAGCTGCGATGGGTTCGAAAAGGGCACTTTCTGTCCCAATATGTCAAATTATGGCGCGAAAACTTTCTTAAGTTACAGTCCGATGGTTAGCGATAATTGTTTTCATTATTATGGCTTTAATTTACCTTTCTCTAATACAATTGGCTCATTTTCTTCATTTTGTATAAAGAATATTCCTTTCAGAAAAGTACCCTTCTAATCCTTAATTTTATGTTATAAATATTTGAAATTGAGATCGGTTTTCTGTCTGATGATTAAAGGTGGGGGGCTCTTTCAATATAAAAAGTCAAAATGACTTGGCGTTGTGCCACCAACCATTTAACAAAGATTTGCATGGTTTGAAAATTCTTTTATGTCTCACCAATTTTATTATTCTGAATACATTTCTGGCATACTACACTTCTTCTTCCATTCTTCCCACTTTACCTCTCTTACATTTTGAATTTAACACACTTTCTCTCTCTTAGTTTTTAAATTTAACATTTACACCACTTTTGCTGTATCATTTTTCTTGCACATACATGTATATTTATTTTACTATTGTTATCTCTCTCTCTCTCTCTCAATTTCTTTCCTTTTTACATTTTGCTTATTTGAAACTTTACACCTCTTTATCTCTTTCTCAGCATATTTTTTTTATGACACAGATACTATAATCAGTGATAATACATCTTCCAGATTTATGAGAATTGCAAAATAATGTTATTTTATTTAGATGATGCTGTTTGCTGGACAACAATAATTATTTACATGCTTATAACCACTTGCCAACTAGGTGGACAAAACAAAAAGGGGGCGTCAACAACAGGCAAAAATGCTCATTTTTTACTTACTTTTTTCTTCAAATTTTCAGTTTAAAACTGCCCTTTTAGTACAGAAATTTCCAATGGGACTTTTTAAAGAAGTTTAAAAAGTCAAAGGGCTTTTTTAGGTAAGAAAAGGGGCACTTTTAGGATTCTTTTTAAAAAAATAGGGCACTGTGCCCCCGGCTCCGCAGCCCCTGGCTTATTAACAAATTTTCAGTTGAAGTAGGTAATTGGTACCATCATCCTAAACTTGGCAAGTACGCCATCAAATATTCACTATTTATACCTCCCGTTTTGAATTACGTCTAAATTTAAAAGAGTGGGGCTAGTAAAACTTGACCACTGGTCCCACTTTTACTGTCATGGGATGAAAGACTAGGTGTCCTCCCACAATTCCACTAAGGGATTCCCAGGAGCAATCTGTCGTTCTCGGGCAAGTACGTCATCAAATATTCACTATTTATACCTCCCGTTTTGAATTACGTCCAAATTTAAAGAGTGGGGCTAGTAAAACTTGACCACCGGTCCCACTTTTACTGTCATGGGATGAAAGACTAGGTGTCCTCCCACAATTCCATTAAGGGATTCCCAGGAGCAATCTGTCGTTCTCGGGCAAGTACGTCATCAAATATTCACTATTTATACCTCCGTTTTGAATTATGTCCAAATTTAAAAGAGTGGGGCTAGTAAAACTTGACCACTGGTCCCACTTTTACTGTCATGGGATGAAAGACTAGGTGTCCTCCCACAATTCCACTAAGGGATTCCCAGGAGCAATCTGTCGTTCTCGGGCAAGTACGCCATCAAATATTCACTATTTATACCTCCCGTTTTGAATTACGTCCAAATTTAAAAGAGTGGGGCTAGTAAAACTTGACCACTGGTCCCACTTTTACTGTCATGGGATGAAAGACTAGGTGTCCTCCCACAATTCCACTAAGGGATTCCCAGGAGCAATCTGTCGTTCTCGGGCAAGTACGTCATCAAATATTCACTATTTATACCTCCCGTTTTGAATTACGTCCAAATTTAAAAGAGTGGGGCTAGTAAAACTTGACCACCGGTCCCACTTTTACTGTCATGGGATGAAAGACTAGGTGTCCTCCCACAATTCCACTAAGGGATTCCCAGGAGCAATCTGTCGTTCTCGGGCAAGTACGTCATCAAATATTCACTATTTATACCTCCCGTTTTGAATTACGTCCAAATTTAAAGAGTGGGGCTAGTAAAACTTGACCACCGGTCCCACTTTTACTGTCATGGGATGAAAGACTAGGTGTCCTCCCACAATTCCACTAAGGGATTCCCAGGAGCAATCTGTCGTTCTCGGGCAAGTACGCCATCAAATATTCACTATTTATACCTCCCGTTTTGAATTACGTCCAAATTTAAAGAGTGGGGCTAGTAAAACTTGACCACTGGTCCCACTTTTACTGTCATGGGATGAAAGACTAGGTGTCCTCCCACAATTCCACTAAGGGATTCCCAGGAGCAATCTGTCGTTCTCGGGCAAGTACGTCATCAAATATTCACTATTTATACCTCCCGTTTTGAATTACGTCCAAATTTAAAAGAGTGGGGCTAGTAAAACTTGACCACCGGTCCCACTTTTACTGTCATGGGATGAAAGACTAGGTGTCCTCCCACAATTCCACTAAGGGATTCCCAGGAGCAATCTGTCGTTCTCGGGCAAGTACGCCATCAAATATTCACTATTTATACCTCCCGTTTTGAATTACGTCCAAATTTAAAAGAGTGGGGCTAGTAAAACTTGACCACTGGTCCCACTTTTACTGTCATGGGATGAAAGACTAGGTGTCCTCCCACAATTCCACTAAGGGATTCCCAGGAGCAATCTGTCGTTCTCGGGCAAGTACGTCATCAAATATTCACTATTTATACCTCCCGTTTTGAATTACGTCCAAATTTAAAGAGTGGGGCTAGTAAAACTTGACCACCGGTCCCACTTTTACTGTCATGGGATGAAAGACTAGGTGTCCTCCCACAATTCCACTAAGGGATTCCCAGGAGCAATCTGTCGTTCTCGGGCAAGTACGTCATCAAATATTCACTATTTATACCTCCCGTTTTGAATTACGTCCAAATTTAAAAGAGTGGGGCTAGTAAAACTTGACCACCGGTCCCACTTTTACTGTCATGGGATGAAAGACTAGGTGTCCTCCCACAATTCCACTAAGGGATTCCCAGGAGCAATCTGTCGTTCTCGGGCAAGTACGCCATCAAATATTCACTATTTATACCTCCCGTTTTGAATTACGTCCAAATTTAAAAGAGTGGGGCTAGTAAAACTTGACCACCGGTCCCACTTTTACTGTCATGGGATGAAAGACTAGGTGTCCTCCCACAATTCCACTAAGGGATTCCCAGGAGCAATCTGTCGTTCTCGGGCAAGTACGCCATCAAATATTCACTATTTATACCTCCCGTTTTGAATTACGTCCAAATTTAAAAGAGTGGGGCTAGTAAAACTTGACCACCGGTCCCACTTTTACTGTCATGGGATGAAAGACTAGGTGTCCTCCCACAATTCCACTAAGGGATTCCCAGGAGCAATCTGTCGTTCTCGGGCAAGTACGTCATCAAATATTCACTATTTATACCTCCCGTTTTGAATTACGTCCAAATTTAAAAGAGTGGGGCTAGTAAAACTTGACCACTGGTCCCACTTTTACTGTCATGGGATGAAAGACTAGGTGTCCTCCCACAATTCCACTAAGGGATTCCCAGGAGCAATCTGTCGTTCTCGGGCAAGTACGTCATCAAATATTCACTATTTATACCTCCCGTTTTGAATTACGTCCAAATTTAAAAGAGTGGGGCTAGTAAAACTTGACCACCGGTCCCACTTTTACTGTCATGGGATGAAAGACTAGGTGTCCTCCCACAATTCCACTAAGGGATTCCCAGGAGCAATCTGTCGTTCTCGGGCAAGTACGTCATCAAATATTCACTATTTATACCTCCCGTTTTGAATTACGTCCAAATTTAAAAGAGTGGGGCTAGTAAAACTTGACCACCGGTCCCACTTTTACTGTCATGGGATGAAAGACTAGGTGTCCTCCCACAATTCCACTAAGGGATTCCCAGGAGCAATCTGTCGTTCTCGGGCAAGTACGTCATCAAATATTCACTATTTATACCTCCCGTTTTGAATTACGTCCAAATTTAAAAGAGTGGGGCTAGTAAAACTTGACCACTGGTCCCACTTTTACTGTCATGGGATGAAAGACTAGGTGTCCTCCCACAATTCCACTAAGGGATTCCCAGGAGCAATCTGTCGTTCTCGGGCAAGTACGTCATCAAATATTCACTATTTATACCTCCCGTTTTGAATTACGTCCAAATTTAAAAGAGTGGGGCTAGTAAAACTTGACCACCGGTCCCACTTTTACTGTCATGGGATGAAAGACTAGGTGTCCTCCCACAATTCCACTAAGGGATTCCCAGGAGCAATCTGTCGTTCTCGGGCAAGTACGTCATCAAATATTCACTATTTATACCTCCCGTTTTGAATTACGTCCAAATTTAAAAGAGTGGGGCTAGTAAAACTTGACCACCGGTCCCACTTTTACTGTCATGGGATGAAAGACTAGGTGTCCTCCCACAATTCCACTAAGGGATTCCCAGGAGCAATCTGTCGTTCTCGGGCAAGTACGTCATCAAATATTCACTATTTATACCTCCCGTTTTGAATTACGTCCAAATTTAAAAGAGTGGGGCTAGTAAAACTTGACCACTGGTCCCACTTTTACTGTCATGGGATGAAAGACTAGGTGTCCTCCCACAATTCCACTAAGGGATTCCCAGGAGCAATCTGTCGTTCTCGGGCAAGTACGTCATCAAATATTCACTATTTATACCTCCTGTTTTGAATTACGTCCAAATTTAAAAGAGTGGGGCTAGTAAAACTTGACCACCGGTCCCACTTTTACTGTCATGGGATGAAAGACTAGGTGTCCTCCCACAATTCCACTAAGGGATTCCCAGGAGCAATCTGTCGTTCTCGGGCAAGTACGTCATCAAATATTCACTATTTATACCTCCCGTTTTGAATTACGTCCAAATTTAAAAGAGTGGGGCTAGTAAAACTTGACCACCGGTCCCACTTTTACTGTCATGGGATGAAAGACTAGGTGTCCTCCCACAATTCCACTAAGGGATTCCCAGGAGCAATCTGTCGTTCTCGGGCAAGTACGTCATCAAATATTCACTATTTATACCTCCCGTTTTGAATTACGTCCAAATTTAAAAGAGTGGGGCTAGTAAAACTTGACCACCGGTCCCACTTTTACTGTCATGGGATGAAAGACTAGGTGTCCTCCCACAATTCCACTAAGGGATTCCCAGGAGCAATCTGTCGTTCTCGGGCAAGTACGTCATCAAATATTCACTATTTATACCTCCCGTTTTGAATTACGTCCAAATTTAAAAGAGTGGGGCTAGTAAAACTTGACCACTGGTCCCACTTTTACTGTCATGGGATGAAAGACTAGGTGTCCTCCCACAATTCCACTAAGGGATTCCCAGGAGCAATCTGTCGTTCTCGGGCAAGTACGTCATCAAATATTCACTATTTATACCTCCCGTTTTGAATTACGTCCAAATTTAAAGAGTGGGGCTAGTAAAACTTGACCACCGGTCCCACTTTTACTGTCATGGGATGAAAGACTAGGTGTCCTCCCACAATTCCACTAAGGGATTCCCAGGAGCAATCTGTCGTTCTCGGGCAAGTACGTCATCAAATATTCACTATTTATACCTCCCGTTTTGAATTACGTCCAAATTTAAAAGAGTGGGGCTAGTAAAACTTGACCACTGGTCCCACTTTTACTGTCATGGGATGAAAGACTAGGTGTCCTCCCACAATTCCACTAAGGGATTCCCAGGAGCAATCTGTCGTTCTCGGGCAAGTACGTCATCAAATATTCACTATTTATACCTCCCGTTTTGAATTACGTCCAAATTTAAAGAGTGGGGCTAGTAAAACTTGACCACCGGTCCCACTTTTACTGTCATGGGATGAAAGACTAGGTGTCCTCCCACAATTCCACTAAGGGATTCCCAGGAGCAATCTGTCGTTCTCGGGCAAGTACGTCATCAAATATTCACTATTTATACCTCCCGTTTTGAATTACGTCCAAATTTAAAAGAGTGGGGCTAGTAAAACTTGACCACTGGTCCCACTTTTACTGTCATGGGATGAAAGACTAGGTGTCCTCCCACAATTCCACTAAGGGATTCCCAGGAGCAATCTGTCGTTCTCGGGCAAGTACGTCATCAAATATTCACTATTTATACCTCCCGTTTTGAATTACGTCCAAATTTAAAAGAGTGGGGCTAGTAAAACTTGACCACCGGTCCCACTTTTACTGTCATGGGATGAAAGACTAGGTGTCCTCCCACAATTCCACTAAGGGATTCCCAGGAGCAATCTGTCGTTCTCGGGCAAGTACGTCATCAAATATTCACTATTTATACCTCCCGTTTTGAATTACGTCCAAATTTAAAGAGTGGGGCTAGTAAAACTTGACCACTGGTCCCACTTTTACTGTCATGGGATGAAAGACTAGGTGTCCTCCCACAATTCCACTAAGGGATTCCCAGGAGCAATCTGTCGTTCTCGGGCAAGTACGTCATCAAATATTCACTATTTATACCTCCCGTTTTGAATTACGTCCAAATTTAAAAGAGTGGGGCTAGTAAAACTTGACCACCGGTCCCACTTTTACTGTCATGGGATGAAAGACTAGGTGTCCTCCCACAATTCCACTAAGGGATTCCCAGGAGCAATCTGTCGTTCTCGGGCAAGTACGTCATCAAATATTCACTATTTATACCTCCCGTTTTGAATTACGTCCAAATTTAAAAGAGTGGGGCTAGTAAAACTTGACCACCGGTCCCACTTTTACTGTCATGGGATGAAAGACTAGGTGTCCTCCCACAATTCCACTAAGGGATTCCCAGGAGCAATCTGTCGTTCTCGGGCAAGTACGTCATCAAATATTCACTATTTATACCTCCCGTTTTGAATTACGTCCAAATTTAAAAGAGTGGGGCTAGTAAAACTTGACCACTGGTCCCACTTTTACTGTCATGGGATGAAAGACTAGGTGTCCTCCCACAATTCCACTAAGGGATTCCCAGGAGCAATCTGTCGTTCTCGGGCAAGTACGCCATCAAATATTCACTATTTATACCTCCCGTTTTGAATTATGTCCAAATTTAAAAGAGTGGGGCTAGTAAAACTTGACCACTGGTCCCACTTTTACTGTCATGGGATGAAAGACTAGGTGTCCTCCCACAATTCCACTAAGGGATTCCCAGGAGCAATCTGTCGTTTCGGGCAAGTACGCCATCAAATATTCACTATTTATACCTCCCGTTTTGAATTACGTCCAAATTTAAAAGAGTGGGGCTAGTAAAACTTGACCACTGGTCCCACTTTTACTGTCATGGGATGAAAGACTAGGTGTCCTCCCACAATTCCACTAAGGGATTCCCAGGAGCAATCTGTCGTTCTCGGGCAAGTACGTCATCAAATATTCACTATTTATACCTCCCGTTTTGAATTACGTCCAAATTTAAAGAGTGGGGCTAGTAAAACTTGACCACCGGTCCCACTTTTACTGTCATGGGATGAAAGACTAGGTGTCCTCCCACAATTCCACTAAGGGATTCCCAGGAGCAATCTGTCGTTCTCGGGCAAGTACGCCATCAAATATTCACTATTTATACCTCCCGTTTTGAATTACGTCCAAATTTAAAGAGTGGGGCTAGTAAAACTTGACCACTGGTCCCACTTTTACTGTCATGGGATGAAAGACTAGGTGTCCTCCCACAATTCCACTAAGGGATTCCCAGGAGCAATCTGTCGTTCTCGGGCAAGTACGCCATCAAATATTCACTATTTATACCTCCCGTTTTGAATTACGTCCAAATTTAAAAGAGTGGGGCTAGTAAAACTTGACCACTGGTCCCACTTTTACTGTCATGGGATGAAAGACTAGGTGTCCTCCCACAATTCCACTAAGGGATTCCCAGGAGCAATCTGTCGTTCTCGGGCAAGTACGTCATCAAATATTCACTATTTATACCTCCCGTTTTGAATTACGTCCAAATTTAAAAGAGTGGGGCTAGTAAAACTTGACCACCGGTCCCACTTTTACTGTCATGGGATGAAAGACTAGGTGTCCTCCCACAATTCCACTAAGGGATTCCCAGGAGCAATCTGTCGTTCTCGGGCAAGTACGCCATCAAATATTCACTATTTATACCTCCCGTTTTGAATTACGTCCAAATTTAAAGAGTGGGGCTAGTAAAACTTGACCACCGGTCCCACTTTTACTGTCATGGGATGAAAGACTAGGTGTCCTCCCACAATTCCACTAAGGGATTCCCAGGAGCAATCTGTCGTTCTCGGGCAAGTACGTCATCAAATATTCACTATTTATACCTCCCGTTTTGAATTACGTCCAAATTTAAAAGAGTGGGGCTAGTAAAACTTGACCACTGGTCCCACTTTTACTGTCATGGGATGAAAGACTAGGTGTCCTCCCACAATTCCACTAAGGGATTCCCAGGAGCAATCTGTCGTTCTCGGGCAAGTACGTCATCAAATATTCACTATTTATACCTCCCGTTTTGAATTACGTCCAAATTTAAAGAGTGGGGCTAGTAAAACTTGACCACCGGTCCCACTTTTACTGTCATGGGATGAAAGACTAGGTGTCCTCCCACAATTCCACTAAGGGATTCCCAGGAGCAATCTGTCGTTCTCGGGCAAGTACGTCATCAAATATTCACTATTTATACCTCCCGTTTTGAATTACGTCCAAATTTAAAGAGTGGGGCTAGTAAAACTTGACCACCGGTCCCACTTTTACTGTCATGGGATGAAAGACTAGGTGTCCTCCCACAATTCCACTAAGGGATTCCCAGGAGCAATCTGTCGTTCTCGGGCAAGTACGCCATCAAATATTCACTATTTATACCTCCCGTTTTGAATTACGTCCAAATTTAAAGAGTGGGGCTAGTAAAACTTGACCACTGGTCCCACTTTTACTGTCATGGGATGAAAGACTAGGTGTCCTCCCACAATTCTACTAAGGGATTCCCAGGAGCAATCTGTCGTTTTCGGGCAAGTACGCCATCAAATATTCACTATTTATACCTCCCGTTTTGAATTATGTCCAAATTTAAAAGAGTGGGGCTAGTAAAACTTGACCACTGGTCCCACTTTTACTGTCATGGGATGAAAGACTAGGTGTCCTCCCACAATTCTACTAAGGGATTCCCAGGAGCAATCTGTCGTTTTCGGGCAAGTACGCCATCAAATATTCACTATTTATACCTCCCGTTTTGAATTATGTCCAAATTTAAAGAGTGGGGCTAGTAAAACTTGACCACCGGTCCCACTTTTACTGTCATGGGATGAAAGACTAGGTGTCCTCCCACAATTCCACTAAGGGATTCCCAGGAGCAATCTGTCGTTTTCGGGCAAGTACGCCATCAAATATTCACTATTTATACCTCCCGTTTTGAATTATGTCCAAATTTAAAGAGTGGGGCTAGTAAAACTTGACCACTGGTCCCACTTTTACTGTCATGGGATGAAAGACTAGGTGTCCTCCCACAATTCTACTAAGGGATTCCCAGGAGCAATCTGTCGTTTTCGGGCAAGTACGCCATCAAATATTCACTATTTATACCTCCCGTTTTGAATTATGTCCAAATTTAAAGAGTGGGGCTAGTAAAACTTGACCACTGGTCCCACTTTTACTGTCATGGGATGAAAGACTAGGTGTCCTCCCACAATTCTACTAAGGGATTCCCAGGAGCAATCTGTCGTTTTCGGGCAAGTACGCCATCAAATATTCACTATTTATACCTCCCGTTTTGAATTATGTCCAAATTTAAAGAGTGGGGCTAGTAAAACTTGACCACTGGTCCCACTTTTACTGTCATGGGATGAAAGACTAGGTGTCCTCCCACAATTCTACTAAGGGATTACCAGGAGCAATCTGTCGTTTTCGGGCAAGTACGCCATCAAATATTCACTATTTATACCTCCCGTTTTGAATTATGTCCAAATTTAAAAGAGTGGGGCTAGTAAAACTTGACCACTGGTCCCACTTTTACTGTCATGGGATGAAAGACTAGGTGTCCTCCTACAATTCTACTAAGGGATTCCCAGGAGCAATCTGTCGTTTTCGGGCAAGTACGCCATCAAATATTCACTATTTATACCTCCCGTTTTGAATTATGTCCAAATTTAAAGAGTGGGGCTAGTAAAACTTGACCACTGGTCCCACTTTTACTGTCATGGGATGAAAGACTAGGTGTCCTCCCACAAATCCACTTAGGGATTCCTAGGAACAATCTGTCGTTTTCGGGCAAGTACGCCATCAAATATTCACTATTTATACCTCCCGTTTTGAATTATGTTCAAATTTAAAAGAGTGGGGCTAGTAAAACTTGACCACTGGTCCCACTTTTACTATCATGGGATGAATGACTATAGGTGTCCTCCCACTATTCCACCAAGGGATCCCAGGAACAATTTGTCGTTTTGGGGCAAGTATGCCATCAAATATTCACTATTTATAACTTTAAATAAGTTTTGAATTGTGTCCAAATTTAAAAGAGTGGGGCTAGTAAAACTTGACCACTGGTCCCACTTTTACTATCATGGGATGAATGACTATAGGTGTCCTCCCACTATTCCACCAAGGGCTCCCAGGAACAATTTGTCGTTTTGGGGCAAGTATGCCATCAAATATTCACTATTTATAACTTTAAATAAGTTTTGAATTATGTCCAAATTTAAAAGAGCCCCCCGCCCCCAAACCCCGGACAAAATGTCGCCGTAGCAATTATCGTGACACCCCTGAAAATCCTTGGCCGATTCGCGAAGCCGTGGAAGCAGGCGAGTCCCATTTCTGCAGCCCCGCGTAGTACTGTATCCGATATAGCTAATCCTGCTAATGTTGGCTAGATTATTGGGCTGGCTTGTTGTGGGCTCGCGTATTGTTGGCCAACTTGACACAGGCTTCCCCACGGTACCAATACAAATTACAATACTGTTCAGTTTTATTACCCGAGATTCTGGATACTGCGGTAGAAGCACACAGTTTCAACTAATGAAGCTATGATAAAAATACATATAGATCTACTACTCTTGGCAATTAAGGAACAACCAAAATAAACCTTACCTTAAAACATCTCGAAAACACCAAAGATATGAGAACATGTAGCATTTTAGGGCTTCTGTGGCGCGTGGTCTTTTATGTGGCCATGCATAGCGCATGGGCCTGGACGTCGGATCGGATCGATGATCTAAGCTAAGTAATAGTCTAGTTAGTAAGCACAACGCAGACCGCTATTTGTGACATTAAGCTGATCTAAAGTGTCTCGACTCAGTCCAACTACTGATCATATACGGCCGTAGGCCTACGGTTACACCCACGGTGGCGGATCTAGGCAGAGCCGTAGCCGGAGTTTGATGTTTGGGGCAAATACATGTAATTGATCGACGTCCTGGGGAGGGTCTATGAGGAGGGTGTATGATCTTGGAAAATACGTCCCCCTGGCTACGGGCCTTGATCTAGGGGCCGGCCCCTGACCCCCAAACAGGTAAATTGAACCTTTTAAAAATAAAAATGAAGACGGGCCCCTCCCCTGGCGCAAGGGAGGCCGGGGCGGGGCGGGGGTGGGTGTTGATTTTTAAAAATAGTGCTCATAACCCCAACCCCTGCTTATTCGCCGGGTGGCTGATTCGGCGCTAAATATTTTCTCACGAATTCGGATGAAACAAAGAAAATTCGTGCTACAATTTCACATTATTATTTGTTCTGTTCTTACCCCACGACCCAATTTGATGTCTGAGAAAATTAGACTATAACTTCGGACAACAAGGAAAAAAAAATCATTACTGCGTATACTATAGTAAGTAGTCTTCAATAATGAACAGGTTACGACGTTACATGGTTGAATATTGAAACGAGATGTTGTATCTGGTCAATTTCTCTCTCTGACAAAATATACTGCCACATCTTTAGACACACGCAAATATTCCTCGTGCACCCTAGGCCCTGCAAAGGGCTGAGTCAATCAGAGATTATTGAGACTTAATATGATATTTAATTTATGTCTGTTTTCAAGACAAGTACCACTAATCAATACATGTGTAGGCTATTTCACAATTGTTTACCTTCCAATTGAATAGCAACAATAAGCATTTTCAAAATATAAGAGTAACAAAATATATATTATTACATTAGCAAACCAAAGAATTTGATTTTTACAATAAAACATTACTTATTCCTGTAGATCAACTTCAAATTGGCTACTTGCCTGGTTGCTGCAGAAAGAATGCACACCTATGTGGCTATACGTCATAAAGATTGGCCTTTTCAAAAAACATACTTATAATTGTCCTTTGATGACGGTGAAAAAGCAAAGAATCTATAACAATAAATATTTTAAAAATGTTATTGATATGAATATTTTCAAACAGTATTTATTTCAGTATTTTTAAGGATACGACATTTAAAACGTGTACCAATATTTAAACAAAATATTAGATTTACGTCAAATTGACTACATTTAACACCCTTGGGTACATATATAGTGACGTCTCGATGCTATCAATACGATATCTATCACATGCTACATATTTTATAAAAGCCTATTGATACACATCATACAGTTTTTGCACAATATCTTGATGTGTCATTGAGAACGCGGATCGTATCGCCTGGTATTTCACTG
>CP137685.1:341180-360621 GCA_037976565.1 Mesocentrotus franciscanus
TTGCTGTTTCGCAATGGAAGGACAAATATCAGGTGGGACAAATGTTCAAAGCTACTTACAGAGGCAATAACCACATCACAAAAATACAAAAGGGTGTCTAGCTTTAAACCCAAACAAAACTTGATCTAACCTGGTGTTGTGCCTGGTGTAGTACCTAGTGTTGTACCCGGTGTTGTACCTGGTGTACTTCCTGGTGTTGTTGCTGGTGTTGTTTCAGGTGTTGTACCCGATGTTATACCTGGTGTTGTTCCGGTGTTCTAAGGGAAAAATTGAAATGTTATATGCAATATTAGAATTAAAGAACTATACTGAAGATTACTGCGCTTAATTTACGTGTTTATCAATTGCTGTTTCGGTTTGGAAATTACATATTTCAGGTATAACAAATGTTCAAAGCTACTTACAGAGGCAATAACCACATCACATTCAGAGAATCAAAATCCTTAAAAAATAAAACATGGTGTCTAGCTTTAAACCCAAACAAAACTTGACCTAACCCGGTGTTGTGCCTGGTGTAGTACTTAGTGTGGTTCCTGGTGTTGTTCCAGGTGTTATAGCTGGTGTTGTTCCAGGCGTTGTAGCTGGCGTTGTTCCGGTGTTGTAGCTGTGGTAGTTACTGGTGTTATTTCAGGTGTTGTACTCGATGTTGTACCTGGTGTAGTTCCTGGTGTTGCCCCTGGCGTAGTTCGAGGGTTGTTCCTGGTGTTTGACCTGGCGTTGTTTCCGGTGTTGTTCCTAAGGGAAAACATGATATTTTATATGCCAAAACATAGAACTTAACCTCTATATTCAAGATTTCTGCGCTTAATTTGTATGGTTATCAGTTGCTGTTTCGCAATGGAAAGGACAAATATCAGGAGGGACAAATGTTCAAAGCTGCTTATAGAGGCGATGACCTCATGACATTTAGAGAATCAAAATCCTTAAAATCAAACATGGTGTCTAGCTTTAAACCCAAACAAAACTTGACCTAACCTTGTGTTGTGCCTGGTGTAGTAACCAGTGTGGTTCCTGGTGTTGTTCCAGGTGTTATAGCTGGTGTTGTTCCAGGTGTTGTAGCTGGCGTTGTTCCCGGTGTTGTAGCTGTGGTAGTTACTGGTGTTATTTCAGGTGTTGTACTCGATGTTGTACCTGGTGTAGTTCCTGGTGTTGCCCCTGGCGTAGTTCGAGGGGTTGTTCCTGGTGTTTGACCTGGCGTTGTTCCCGGTGTTGTTCCTAAGGAAAATATGATATTTTATATGCCAAAACATAGAACTTAACCTCTATATTCAAGATTTCTGCGCTTAATTTATATGGTTATCAGTTGCTGTTTCGCAACGGAAAGGACAAATATCAGGTGGGACAAATGTTCAAAGCTACTTACAGAGGCAATAACCACATCACAAAAATACAATAGGGTGTCTAGCTTTAAATATTGCCAAAGAATGGAACTAGGCTCGACTAGCACTTGTGCTTACTTCTAGTTCCCATTAACAACTTCACCTAATTATAGTAATACATACATGTATTTACGTACATATCTTTTTTTTTTTTAAACATTTAATAGTTTGCAGAGCTATGTCTAAATGAATTGAATTTATTAACAACAACACATCACAATAATGACAGTACATATGAACAATCACAATGCAAAGAATAATACTGATACATGTATACATAACATAAGAGTAATGTTGATTGAACAGCAATGGTTTTAAAACGATGTGTTGTTGTTAATAAATTCAATTCAATTCAATTCAACCCAAACAAAACTTGATCTAACCTGGTGTTGTGCCTGGTGTAGTACCTAATGTTGTACCCGGTGTTGTACCTGGTGTACTTCCTGGTGTTGTTGCTGGTGTTGTTTCAGGTGTTGTACCTGATGTTATACCTGGTGTTGTTCCCGGTGTTGTTCCTAAGGGAACAATTGAAATTGTATATGCAATATTATAGAATTAAAGAACTATACTAAAGATTACTGCGCTTAATTTACGTGTTTATCAATTGCTGTTTCGGTTTGGAAATTACATATTTCAGGTATAACAAATGTTCAAAGCTACTTACAGAGGCAATAACCACATTACATTCAGAGAATCAAAATCCTTACAAAATAAAACATGGTGTCTAGCTTTAAACCCAAACAAAACTTGACCTAACCCGGTGTTGTGCCTGGTGTAGTACTTAGTGTGGTTCCTGGTGTTGTTCCAGGTGTTATAGCTGGTGTTGTTCCAGGCGTTGTAGCTGGCGTTGTTCCAGGTGTTGTAGCTGTGGTAGTTACTGGTGTTATTTCAGGTGTTGTACTCGATGTTGTACCTGGTGTAGTTCCTGGTGTTGCCCCTAGCGTAGTTCGAGGGGTTGTTCCTGGTGTTTGACCTGGCGTTGTTTCCGGTGTTGTTCCTAAGGGAAAACATGATATTTTATATGCCAAAACATAGAACTTAACCTCTATATTCAAGATTTCTGCACTTAATTTGTATGGTTATCAGTTGATGTTTCGCAATGGAAAGGACAAATATCAGGAGGGACAAATGTTCAAAGCTGCTTATAGAGGCGATGACCTCATGACATTTAGAGAATCAAAATCCTTAAAAATCAAACATGGTGTCTAGCTTTAAACCCAAACAAAACTTGACCTAACCCGGTGTTGTGCCTGGTGTAGTACTTAGTGTGGTTCCTGGTGTTGTTCCAGGTGTTATAGCTGGTGTTGTTCCAGGCGTTGTAGCTGGCGTTGTTCCCGGTGTTGTAGCTGTGGTAGTTACTGGTGTTATTTCAGGTGTTGTACTCGATGTTGTACCTGGTGTAGTTCCTGGTGTTGCCCTGGCGTAGTTCGAGGGTTGTTCCTGGTGTTTGACCTGGCGTTGTTTTTGGTGTTGTTCCTAAGGAAAAACATGATATTATATATGCCAAAACATAGAACTTAACCTCTATATTCAAGATTTCTGCGCTTAATTTGTATGTTTATCAGTTGCTGTTTCGCAATGGAAAGGACAAATATCAGGAGGGACAAATGTTCAAAGCTGCTTATAGAGGCGATGACCTCATGACATTTAGAGAATAAAAATCATTAAAAATCAAACATGGTGTCTAGCTTTAAACCCAAACAAAACTTGACCTAACCCGGTGTTGTGCCTGGTGCAGTACTTAGTGTGGTTCCTGGTGTTGTTCCAGGTGTTATAGCTGGTGTTGTTCCAGGCGTTGTAGCTGGCGTTGTTTCCGGTGTTGTAGCTGTGGTAGTTACTGGTGTTATTTCAGGTGTTGTACTCGATGTTGTACCTGGTGTAGTTCCTGGTGTTGCCCCTGGCGTAGTTCGAGGGGTTGTTCCTGGTGTTTGACCTGGCGTTGTTCCCGGTGTTGTTCCTAAGGGAAAATATGATATTTTATATGCCAAAACATAGAACTTAACCTCTTTATTCAAGATTTCTGCGCTTAATTTATATGGTTATCAGTTGCTGTTTCGCAACGGAAAGGACAAATATCAGGTGGGACAAATGTTCAAAGCTACTTACAGAGGCAATAACCACATCACAAAAATACAATAGGGTGTCTAGCTTTAAATATTGCCAAAGAATGGAACTAGGCTCGACTAGCACTTGTGCTTACTTCTAGTTCCCATTAACAACTTCACCTAAATATAGTAATACACATACATGTATTTACGTACATATCTTTTTTTTTTTTTTAAACATTTAATAGTATGCAGAGCTATGTCTAAATATCGTTTTAAAACCATTGCTGTTCAATCAACATTACTCTTATGTTATGTTTACATGTATCAGTATTATTCTTTGCATTGTGATTGTTCATATGTACTGTCATTATTGTAATGTGTTGTTGTTAATAAATTCAATCAATTCAATTCAACCCAAACAAAACTTGATCTAACCTGGTGTTGTGCCTGGTGTAGTACCTAATGTTGTACCCGGTGTTGTACCTGGTGTACTTCCTGGTGTTGTTGCTGGTGTTGTTTCAGGTGTTGTACCTGATGTTATACCTGGTGTTGTTCCCGGTGTTGTTCCTAAGGGAACAATTGAAATTGTATATGCAATATTATAGAATTAAAGAACTATACTGAAGATTACTGCGCTTAATTTACGTGTTTATCAATTGCTGTTTCGGTTTGGAAATTACATATTTCAGGTATAACAAATGTTCAAAGCTACTTACAGAGGCAATAACCACATTACATTCAGAGAATCAAAATCCTTACAAAATAAAACATGGTGTCTAGCTTTAAACCCAAACAAAACTTGACCTAACCCGGTGTTGTGCCTGGTGTAGTACTTAGTGTGGTTCCTGGTGTTGTTCCAGGTGTTATAGCTGGTGTTGTTCCAGGCGTTGTAGCTGGCGTTGTTCCCGGTGTTGTAGCTGTGGTAGTTACTGGTGTTATTTCAGGTGTTGTACTCGATGTTGTACCTGGTGTAGTTCCTGGTGTTGCCACTGGCGTAGTTCGAGGGGTTGTTACTGGTGTTTGACCTGGCGTTGTTCCCGGTGTTGTTCCTAAGGGAAAATATGATATTTTATATGCCAAAACATAGAACTTAACCTCTTTATTCAAGATTTCTGCGCTTAATTTATATGGTTATCAGTTGCTGTTTCGCAACGGAAAGGACAAATATCAGGTGGGACAAATGTTCAAAGCTACTTACAGAGGCAATAACCACATCACAAAAATACAATAGGGTGTCTAGCTTTAAATATTGCCAAAGAATGGAACTAGGCTCGACTAGCACTTGTGCTTACTTCTAGTTCCCATTAACAACTTCACCTAATTATAGTAATACACATACATGTATTTACGTACATATCTTTTTTTTTTAAACATTTAATAGTTTGCAGAGCTATGTCTAAATGAATTGAATTTATTAACAACAACACATCACAATAATGACAGTACATATGAACAATCACAATGCAAAGAATAATACTGATACATGTATACATAACATAAGAGTAATGTTGATTGAACAGCAATGGTTTTAAAACGATGTGTTGTTGTTAATAAATTCAATTCAATTCAATTCAACCCAAACAAAACTTGATCTAACCTGGTGTTGTGCCTGGTGTAGTACCTAATGTTGTACCCGGTGTTGTACCTGGTGTACTTCCTGGTGTTGTTGCTGGTGTTGTTTCAGGTGTTGTACCTGATGTTATACCTGGTGTTGTTCCCGGTGTTGTTCCTAAGGGAACAATTGAAATTGTATATGCAATATTATAGAATTAAAGAACTATACTAAAGATTACTGCGCTTAATTTACGTGTTTATCAATTGCTGTTTCGGTTTGGAAATTACATATTTCAGGTATAACAAATGTTCAAAGCTACTTACAGAGGCAATAACCACATTACATTCAGAGAATCAAAATCCTTACAAAATAAAACATGGTGTCTAGCTTTAAACCCAAACAAAACTTGACCTAACCCGGTGTTGTGCCTGGTGTAGTACTTAGTGTGGTTCCTGGTGTTGTTCCAGGTGTTATAGCTGGTGTTGTTCCAGGCGTTGTAGCTGGCGTTGTTCCAGGTGTTGTAGCTGTGGTAGTTACTGGTGTTATTTCAGGTGTTGTACTCGATGTTGTACCTGGTGTAGTTCCTGGTGTTGCCCCTAGCGTAGTTCGAGGGGTTGTTCCTGGTGTTTGACCTGGCGTTGTTTCCGGTGTTGTTCCTAAGGGAAAACATGATATTTTATATGCCAAAACATAGAACTTAACCTCTATATTCAAGATTTCTGCACTTAATTTGTATGGTTATCAGTTGATGTTTCGCAATGGAAAGGACAAATATCAGGAGGGACAAATGTTCAAAGCTGCTTATAGAGGCGATGACCTCATGACATTTAGAGAATCAAAATCCTTAAAAATCAAACATGGTGTCTAGCTTTAAACCCAAACAAAACTTGACCTAACCCGGTGTTGTGCCTGGTGTAGTACTTAGTGTGGTTCCTGGTGTTGTTCCAGGTGTTATAGCTGGTGTTGTTCCAGGCGTTGTAGCTGGCGTTGTTCCCGGTGTTGTAGCTGTGGTAGTTACTGGTGTTATTTCAGGTGTTGTACTCGATGTTGTACCTGGTGTAGTTCCTGGTGTTGCCCCTGGCGTAGTTCGAGGGGTTGTTCCTGGTGTTTGACCTGGCGTTGTTTTTGGTGTTGTTCCTAAGGAAAAACATGATATTATATATGCCAAAACATAGAACTTAACCTCTATATTCAAGATTTCTGCGCTTAATTTGTATGTTTATCAGTTGCTGTTTCGCAATGGAAAGGACAAATATCAGGAGGGACAAATGTTCAAAGCTGCTTATAGAGGCGATGACCTCATGACATTTAGAGAATCAAAATCATTAAAAATCAAACATGGTGTCTAGCTTTAAACCCAAACAAAACTTGACCTAACCCGGTGTTGTGCCTGGTGTAGTACTTAGTGTGGTTCCTGGTGTTGTTCCAGGTGTTATAGCTGGTGTTGTTCCAGGCGTTGTAGCTGGCGTTGTTTCCGGTGTTGTAGCTGTGGTAGTTACTGGTGTTATTTCAGGTGTTGTACTCGATGTTGTACCTGGTGTAGTTCCTGGTGTTGCCCCTGGCGTAGTTCGAGGGTTGTTCCTGGTGTTTGACCTGGCGTTGTTCCCGGTGTTGTTCCTAAGGGAAAATATGATATTTTATATGCCAAAACATAGAACTTAACCTCTTTATTCAAGATTTCTGCGCTTAATTTATATGGTTATCAGTTGCTGTTTCGCAACGGAAAGGACAAATATCAGGTGGGACAAATGTTCAAAGCTACTTACAGAGGCAATAACCACATCACAAAAATACAATAGGGTGTCTAGCTTTAAATATTGCCAAAGAATGGAACTAGGCTCGACTAGCACTTGTGCTTACTTCTAGTTCCCATTAACAACTTCACCTAAATATAGTAATACACATACATGTATTTACGTACATATCTTTTTTTTTTTTAAACATTTAATAGTATGCAGAGCTATGTCTAAATATCGTTTTAAAACCATTGCTGTTCAATCAACATTACTCTTATGTTATGTTTACATGTATCAGTATTATTCTTTGCATTGTGATTGTTCATATGTACTGTCATTATTGTAATGTGTTGTTGTTAATAAATTCAATCAATTCAATTCAACCCAAACAAAACTTGATCTAACCTGGTGTTGTGCCTGGTGTAGTACCTAATGTTGTACCCGGTGTTGTACCTGGTGTACTTCCTGGTGTTGTTGCTGGTGTTGTTTCAGGTGTTGTACCTGATGTTATACCTGGTGTTGTTCCCGGTGTTGTTCCTAAGGGAACAATTGAAATTGTATATGCAATATTATAGAATTAAAGAACTATACTGAAGATTACTGCGCTTAATTTACGTGTTTATCAATTGCTGTTTCGGTTTGGAAATTACATATTTCAGGTATAACAAATGTTCAAAGCTACTTACAGAGGCAATAACCACATTACATTCAGAGAATCAAAATCCTTACAAAATAAAACATGGTGTCTAGCTTTAAACCCAAACAAAACTTGACCTAACCCGGTGTTGTGCCTGGTGTAGTACTTAGTGTGGTTCCTGGTGTTGTTCCAGGTGTTATAGCTGGTGTTGTTCCAGGCGTTGTAGCTGGCGTTGTTCCAGGTGTTGTAGCTGTGGTAGTTACTGGTGTTATTTCAGGTGTTGTACTCGATGTTGTACCTGGTGTAGTTCCTGGTGTTGCCCCTGGCGTAGTTCGAGGGGTTGTTCCTGGTGTTTGACCTGGCGTTGTTTCCGGTGTTGTTCCTAAGGGAAAACATGATATTTTATATGCCAAAACATAGAACTTAACCTCTATATTCAAGATTTCTGCACTTAATTTGTATGGTTATCAGTTGCTGTTTCGCAATGGAAAGGACAAATATCAGGTGGGACAAATGTTCAAAGCTGCTTATAGAGGCGATGACCTCATGACATCAGAGAATCAAAATCCTTGAAAAATAAAACATGGTGTCTAGCTTTAAACCCAAACAAAACTTGACCTAACCCGGTGTTGTGCCTGGTGTAGTACTTAGTGTGGTTCCTGGTGTTGTTCCAGGTGTTATAGCTGGTGTTGTTCCAGGCGTTGTAGCTGGCGTTGTTCCAGGTGTTGTAGCTGTGGTAGTTACTGGTGTTATTTCAGGTGTTGTACTCGATGTTGTACCTGGTGTAGTTCCTGGTGTTGCCCTGGCGTAGTTCGAGGGTTGTTCCTGGTGTTTGACCTGGCGTTGTTTCCGGTGTTGTTCCTAAGGAAAACTTGATATTTTTTATATGCCAAAACATAGAACTTAACCTCTATATTCAAGATTTCTGCGCTTAATTTGTATGGATATCAGTTGCTGTTTCGCAATGGAAAGGACAAATATCAGGTGGGACAAATGTTCAAAGCTGCTTATAGAGGCGATGACCTCATGACATTTAGAGAATCAAAATCCTTAAAAATCAAACATGGTGTATAGCTTTAAACCCAAACAAAACTTGACCTAACCTTGTGTTGTGCCTGGCGTAGTAACCAGTGTGGTTCCTGGTGTTGTTCCAGGTGTTATAGCTGGTGTTGTTCCAGGTGTTGTAGCTGGCGTTGTTCCCGGTGTTGTAGCTGTGGTAGTTACTGGTGTTATTTCAGGTGTTGTACTCGATGTTGTACCTGGTGTAGTTCCTGGTGTTGGCCCTGGCGTAGTTCGAGGGGTTGTTCCTGGTGTTTGACCTGGCGTTGTTTCCGGTGTTGTTCCTAAGGGAAAACATGATATTTTATATGCCAAAACATAGAACTTAACCTCTATATTCAAGATTTCTGCGCTTAATTTATATGGTTATCAGTTGCTGTTTCGCAATGGAAAGGACAAATATCAGGTGGGACAAATGTTCAAAGCTACTTACAGAGGCAATAACCACATCACAAAAATACAAAAGGGTGTCTAGCTTTAAATCCAAACAAAACTTGATCTAACCTAGTGTTGTGCCTGGTGTAGTACCTAGTGTTGTACCCGGTGTTGTACCTGGTGTACTTCCTGGTGTTGTTGCTGGTGTTGTTTCAGGTGTTGTACCCGATGTTATACCTGGTGTTGTTCCCGGTGTTGTTCCTAAGGGAAAAATTGAAATGTTATATGCAATATTATAGAATTAAAGAACTATACTGAAGATTACTGCGCTTAATTTACGTGTTTATCAATTGCTGTTTCGGTTTGGAAATTACATATTTGAGGTATAACAAATGTTCAAACCTACTTACAGAGGCAATGACCACATCACAATCAGAGAATCAAAATCCTTAAAAAATAAAACATGGTGTCTAGCTTTAAACCCAAACAAAACTTGACCTAACCCGGTGTTGTGCCTGGTGTAGTACTTAGTGTGGTTCCTGGTGTTGTTCCAGGTGTTATAGCTGGTGTTGTTCCAGGCGTTGTAGCTGGCGTTGTTCCCGGTGTTGTAGCTGTGGTAGTTACTGGTGTTATTTCAGGTGTTGTACTCGATGTTGTACCTGGTGTAGTTCCTGGTGTTGCCCCTGGCGTAGTTCGAGGGGTTGTTCCTGGTGTTTGACCTGGCGTTGTTTCCGGTGTTGTTCCTAAGGGAAAACATGATATTTTATATGCCAAAACATAGAACTTAACCTCTATATTCAAGATTTCTGCGCTTAATTTGTATGGTTATCAGTTGCTGTTTCGCAATGGAAAGGACAAATATCAGGTGGGACAAATGTTCAAAGCTGCTTATAGAGGCGATGACCTCATGACATTCAGAGAATCAAAATCCTTAAAAATCAAACATGGTGTCTAGCTTTAAACCCAAACAAAACTTGACCTAACCTTGTGTTGTGCCTGGCGTAGTAACCAGTGTGGTTCCTGGTGTTGTTTCAGGTGTTATAGCTGGTGTTGTTCCAGGTGTTGTAGCTGGCGTTGTTCCCGGTGTTGTAGCTGTGGTAGTTACTGGTGTTATTTCAGGTGTTGTACTCGATGTTGTACCTGGTGTAGTTCCTGGTGTTGCCCCTGGCGTAGTTCGAGGGGTTGTTACTGGTGTTTGACCTGGCGTTGTTCCCGGTGTTGTTCCTAAGGGAAAATATGATATTTTATATGCCAAAACATAGAACTTAACCTCTTTATTCAAGATTTCTGCGCTTAATTTATATGGTTATCAGTTGCTGTTTCGCAACGGAAAGGACAAATATCAGGTGGGACAAATGTTCAAAGCTACTTACAGAGGCAATAACCACATCACAAAAATACAATAGGGTGTCTAGCTTTAAATATTGCCAAAGAATGGAACTAGGCTCGACTAGCACTTGTGCTTACTTCTAGTTCCCATTAACAACTTCACCTAATTATAGTAATACACATACATGTATTTACGTACATATCTTTTTTTTTTTAAACATTTAATAGTTTGCAGAGCTATGTCTAAATGAATTGAATTTATTAACAACAACACATCACAATAATGACAGTACATATGAACAATCACAATGCAAAGAATAATACTGATACATGTATACATAACATAAGAGTAATGTTGATTGAACAGCAATGGTTTTAAAACGATGTGTTGTTGTTAATAAATTCAATTCAATTCAATTCAACCCAAACAAAACTTGATCTAACCTGGTGTTGTGCCTGGTGTAGTACCTAATGTTGTACCCGGTGTTGTACCTGGTGTACTTCCTGGTGTTGTTGCTGGTGTTGTTTCAGGTGTTGTACCTGATGTTATACCTGGTGTTGTTCCCGGTGTTGTTCCTAAGGGAACAATTGAAATTGTATATGCAATATTATAGAATTAAAGAACTATACTAAAGATTACTGCGCTTAATTTACGTGTTTATCAATTGCTGTTTCGGTTTGGAAATTACATATTTCAGGTATAACAAATGTTCAAAGCTACTTACAGAGGCAATAACCACATTACATTCAGAGAATCAAAATCCTTACAAAATAAAACATGGTGTCTAGCTTTAAACCCAAACAAAACTTGACCTAACCCGGTGTTGTGCCTGGTGTAGTACTTAGTGTGGTTCCTGGTGTTGTTCCAGGTGTTATAGCTGGTGTTGTTCCAGGCGTTGTAGCTGGCGTTGTTCCAGGTGTTGTAGCTGTGGTAGTTACTGGTGTTATTTCAGGTGTTGTACTCGATGTTGTACCTGGTGTAGTTCCTGGTGTTGCCCCTAGCGTAGTTCGAGGGGTTGTTCCTGGTGTTTGACCTGGCGTTGTTTCCGGTGTTGTTCCTAAGGGAAAACATGATATTTTATATGCCAAAACATAGAACTTAACCTCTATA
The DNA here is from genome assembly GCA_037976565.1 of Mesocentrotus franciscanus. Lineage (NCBI taxonomy): Eukaryota > Metazoa > Echinodermata > Echinoidea > Camarodonta > Strongylocentrotidae > Mesocentrotus > Mesocentrotus franciscanus. Next base: position 352,410 of record CP137685.1, read on the forward strand.
TTCAAGATTTCTGCACTTAATTTGTATGGTTATCAGTTGATGTTTCGCAATGGAAAGGACAAATATCAGGAGGGACAAATGTTCAAAGCTGCTTATAGAGGCGATGACCTCATGACATTTAGAGAATCAAAATCCTTAAAAATCAAACATGGTGTCTAGCTTTAAACCCAAACAAAACTTGACCTAACCCGGTGTTGTGCCTGGTGTAGTACTTAGTGTGGTTCCTGGTGTTGTTCCAGGTGTTATAGCTGGTGTTGTTCCAGGCGTTGTAGCTGGCGTTGTTCCCGGTGTTGTAGCTGTGGTAGTTACTGGTGTTATTTCAGGTGTTGTACTCGATGTTGTACCTGGTGTAGTTCCTGGTGTTGCCCCTGGCGTAGTTCGAGGGTTGTTCCTGGTGTTTGACCTGGCGTTGTTTTTGGTGTTGTTCCTAAGGAAAAACATGATATTATATATGCCAAAACATAGAACTTAACCTCTATATTCAAGATTTCTGCGCTTAATTTGTATGTTTATCAGTTGCTGTTTCGCAATGGAAAGGACAAATATCAGGAGGGACAAATGTTCAAAGCTGCTTATAGAGGCGATGACCTCATGACATTTAGAGAATAAAAATCATTAAAAATCAAACATGGTGTCTAGCTTTAAACCCAAACAAAACTTGACCTAACCCGGTGTTGTGCCTGGTGCAGTACTTAGTGTGGTTCCTGGTGTTGTTCCAGGTGTTATAGCTGGTGTTGTTCCAGGCGTTGTAGCTGGCGTTGTTTCCGGTGTTGTAGCTGTGGTAGTTACTGGTGTTATTTCAGGTGTTGTACTCGATGTTGTACCTGGTGTAGTTCCTGGTGTTGCCCCTGGCGTACTTCGAGGGGTTGTTCCCGGTGTTTGACCTGGCGTTGTTCCCGGTGTTGTTCCTAAGGGAAAATATGATATTTTATATGCCAAAACATAGAACTTAACCTCTTTATTCAAGATTTCTGCGCTTAATTTATATGGTTATCAGTTGCTGTTTCGCAACGGAAAGGACAAATATCAGGTGGGACAAATGTTCAAAGCTACTTACAGAGGCAATAACCACATCACAAAAATACAATAGGGTGTCTAGCTTTAAATATTGCCAAAGAATGGAACTAGGCTCGACTAGCACTTGTGCTTACTTCTAGTTCCCATTAACAACTTCACCTAAATATAGTAATACACATACATGTATTTACGTACATATCTTTTTTTTTTTTTTTTTAAACATTTAATAGTATGCAGAGCTATGTCTAAATATCGTTTTAAAACCATTGCTGTTCAATCAACATTACTCTTATGTTATGTTTACATGTATCAGTATTATTCTTTGCATTGTGATTGTTCATATGTACTGTCATTATTGTAATGTGTTGTTGTTAATAAATTCAATCAATTCAATTCAACCCAAACAAAACTTGATCTAACCTGGTGTTGTGCCTGGTGTAGTACCTAATGTTGTACCCGGTGTTGTACCTGGTGTACTTCCTGGTGTTGTTGCTGGTGTTGTTTCAGGTGTTGTACCTGATGTTATACCTGGTGTTGTTCCCGGTGTTGTTCCTAAGGGAACAATTGAAATTGTATATGCAATATTATAGAATTAAAGAACTATACTGAAGATTACTGCGCTTAATTTACGTGTTTATCAATTGCTGTTTCGGTTTGGAAATTACATATTTCAGGTATAACAAATGTTCAAAGCTACTTACAGAGGCAATAACCACATTACATTCAGAGAATCAAAATCCTTACAAAATAAAACATGGTGTCTAGCTTTAAACCCAAACAAAACTTGACCTAACCCGGTGTTGTGCCTGGTGTAGTACTTAGTGTGGTTCCTGGTGTTGTTCCAGGTGTTATAGCTGGTGTTGTTCCAGGCGTTGTAGCTGGCGTTGTTCCAGGTGTTGTAGCTGTGGTAGTTACTGGTGTTATTTCAGGTGTTGTACTCGATGTTGTACCTGGTGTAGTTTCTGGTGTTGCCCTAGCGTAGTTCGAGGGGTTGTTCCTGGTGTTTGACCTGGCGTTGTTTCCGGTGTTGTTCCTAAGGGAAAACATGATATTTTATATGCCAAAACATAGAACTTAACCTCTATATTCAAGATTTCTGCACTTAATTTGTATGGTTATCAGTTGCTGTTTCGCAAGGGAAAGGATAAATATCAGGTGGGACAAATGTTCAAAGCTGCTTATAGAGGCGATGACCTCATGACATCAGAGAATCAAAATCCTTGAAAATAAAACATGGTGTCTAGCTTTAAACCCAAACAAAACTTGACCTAACCTTGTGTTGTGCCTGGCGTAGTAACCAGTGTGGTTCCTGGTGTTGTTCCAGGTGTTATAGCTGGTGTTGTTCCAGGTGTTGTAGCTGGCGTTGTGCCTGATGTAGTACTTAGTGTGGTTCCTGGTGTTGTTCCAGGTGTTATAGCTGGTGTTGTTCCAGGCGTTGTAGCTGGCGTTGTTCCAGGTGTTGTAGCTGTGGTAGTTACTGGTGTTATTTCAGGTGTTGTACTCGATGTTGTACCTGGTGTAGTTCCTGGTGTTGCCCCTAGCGTAGTTCGAGGGGTTGTTCCTGGTGTTTGACCTGGCGTTGTGTCCGGTGTTGTTCCTAAGGAAAACATGATATTTTTTATATGCCAAAACATAGAACTTAACCTCTATATTCAAGATTTCTGCGCTTAATTTGTATGGATATCAGTTGCTGTTTCGCAAGGGAAAGGACAAATATCAGGTGGGACAAATGTTCAAAGCTGCTTATAGAGGCGATGACCTCATGACATCAGAGAATCAAAATCCTTAAAAATCAAACATGGTGTCTAGCTTTAAACCCAAACAAAACTTGACCTAACCTTGTGTTGTGCCTGGCGTAGTAACCAGTGTGGTTCCTGGTGTTGTTCCAGGTGTTAAAGCTGGTGTTGTTCCAGGTGTTGTAGCTGGCGTTGTTCCCGGTGTTGTAGCTGTTGTAGTTACTGGTGTTATTTCAGGTGTTGTACTCGATGTTGTACCTGGTGTAGTTCCTGGTGTTGCCCCTGGGGTAGTTCGAGGGGTTGTTCCTGGTGTTGCCCCTGGCGTAGTTCGAGGGGTTGTTCCTGGTGTTTGACCTGGCGTTGTTTCCGGTGTTGTTCCTAAGGGAAAACATGATATTTTATATGCCAAAACATAGAACTTAACCTCTATATTTAAGATTTCTGCGCTTAATTTATATGGTTATCAGTTGCTGTTTCGCAATGGAAAGGACAAATATCAGGTGGGACAAATGTTCAAAGCTACTTACAGAGGCAATAACCACATCACAAAAATACAATAGGGTGTCTAGCTTTAAATCCAAACAAAACTTGATCTAACCTAGTGTTGTGCCTGGTGTAGTACCTAGTGTTGTACCCGGTGTTGTACCTGGTGTACTTCCTGGTGTTGTTGCTGGTGTTGTTTCAGGTGTTGTACCCGATGTTATACCTGGTGTTGTTCCCGGTGTTGTTCCTAAGGAAAACATGATATTTTATATGCCAAAACATAGAACTTAACCTCTATATTCAAGATTTCTGCGCTTAATTTATATGGTTATCAGTTGCTGTTTCGCAATGGAAAGGACAAATATCAGGTGGGACAAATGTTCAAAGCTGCTTATAGAGGCGATGACCTCATGACATTCAGAGAATCAAAATCCTTAAAAATCAAACATGGTGTCTAGCTTTAAACCCAAACAAAACTTGACCTAACCTTGTGTTGTGCCTGGTGTAGTAACCAGTGTGGTTCCTGGTGTTGTTCCAGGTGTTATAGCTGGTGTTGTTCCAGGTGTTGTAGCTGGCGTTGTTCCCGGTGTTGTAGCTGTGGTAGTTACTGGTGTTATTTCAGGTGTTGTACTCGATGTTGTACCTGGTGTAGTTCCTGGTGTTGCCCTGGCGTAGTTCGAGGGTTGTTCCTGGTGTTTGACCTGGCGTTGTTTCCGGTGTTGTTCCTAAGAAAACATGATATTTTATATGCCAAAACATAGAACTTAACCTCTATATTCAAGATTTCTGCGCTTAATTTATATGGTTATCAGTTGCTGTTTCGCAATGGAAAGGACAAATATCAGGTGGGACAAATGTTCAAAGCTACTTACAGAGGCAATAACCACATTACATTCAGAGAATCAAAATCCTTACAAAATAAAACATGGTGTCTAGCTTTAAACCCAAACAAAACTTGACCTAACCCGGTGTTGTGCCTGGTGTAGTACTTAGTGTGGTTCCTGGTGTTGTTCCAGGTGTTATAGCTGGTGTTGTTCCAGGCGTTGTAGCTGGCGTTGTTCCAGGTGTTGTAGCTGTGGTAGTTACTGGTGTTATTTCAGGTGTTGTACTCGATGTTGTACCTGGTGTAGTTCCTGGTGTTGGCCCTGGCGTAGTTCGAGGGGTTGTTCCTGGTGTTTGACCTGGCGTTGTTTCCGGTGTTGTTCCTAAGGGAAAACATGATATTTTATATGCCAAAACATAGAACTTAACCTCTATATTCAAGATTTCTGCACTTAATTTGTATGGTTATCAGTTGCTGTTTCGCAAGGAAAGGATAAATATCAGGTGGGACAAATGTTCAAAGCTGCTTATAGAGGCGATGACCTCATGACATCAGAGAATCAAAATCCTTGAAAAATAAAACATGGTGTCTAGCTTTAAACCCAAACAAAACTTGACCTAACCTTGTGTTGTGCCTGGCGTAGTAACCAGTGTGGTTCCTGGTGTTGTTCCAGGTGTTATAGCTGGTGTTGTTCCAGGTGTTGTAGCTGGCGTTGTGCCTGATGTAGTACTTAGTGTGGTTCCTGGTGTTGTTCCAGGTGTTATAGCTGGTGTTGTTCCAGGCGTTGTAGCTGGCGTTGTTCCAGGTGTTGTAGCTGTGGTAGTTACTGGTGTTATTTCAGGTGTTGTACTCGATGTTGTACCTGGTGTAGTTCCTGGTGTTGCCCTAGCGTAGTTCGAGGGGTTGTTCCTGGTGTTTGACCTGGCGTTGTGTCCGGTGTTGTTCCTAAGGGAAAACATGATATTTTATATGCCAAAACATAGAACTTAACCTCTATATTCAAGATTTCTGCGCTTAATTTGTATGGTTATCAGTTGCTGTTTCGCAAGGAAAGGACAAATATCAGGTGGGACAAATGTTCAAAGCTGCTTATAGAGGCGATGACCTCATGACATCAGAGAATCAAAATCCTTAAAAATCAAACATGGTGTCTAGCTTTAAACCCAAACAAAACTTGACCTAACCTTGTGTTGTGCCTGGCGTAGTAACCAGTGTGGTTCCTGGTGTTGTTCCAGGTGTTAAAGCTGGTGTTGTTCCAGGTGTTGTAGCTGGCGTTGTTCCCGGTGTTGTAGCTGTTGTAGTTACTGGTGTTATTTCAGGTGTTGTACTCGATGTTGTACCTGGTGTAGTTCCTGGTGTTGCCCCTGGGGTAGTTCGAGGGGTTGTTCCTGGTGTTGCCCCTGGCGTAGTTCGAGGGGTTGTTCCTGGTGTTTGACCTGGCGTTGTTTCCGGTGTTGTTCCTAAGGGAAAACATGATATTTTATATGCCAAAACATAGAACTTAACCTCTATATTTAAGATTTCTGCGCATAATTTATATGGTTATCAGTTGCTGTTTCGCAATGGAAAGGACAAATATCAGGTGGGACAAATGTTCAGAGCTACTTACAGAGGCAATAACCACATCACAAAAATACAATAGGGTGTCTAGCTTTAAATCCAAACAAAACTTGATCTAACCTAGTGTTGTGGCTGGTGTAGTACCTAGTGTTGTACCCGGTGTTGTACCTGGTGTACTTCCTGGTGTTGTTGCTGGTGTTGTTTCAGGTGTTGTACCCGATGTTATACCTGGTGTTGTTCCCAATGTTGTTCCTAAGGAAAAACATGATATTTTATATGCCAAAACATAGAACTTAACCTCTATATTCAAGATTTCTGCGCTTAATTTATATGGTTATCAGTTGCTGTTTCGCAATGGAAAGGACAAATATCAGGTGGGACAAATGTTCAAAGCTGCTTATAGAGGCGATGACCTCATGACATTCAGAGAATCAAAATCCTTAAAAATCAAACATGGTGTCTAGCTTTAAACCCAAACAAAACTTGACCTAACCTTGTGTTGTGCCTGGCGTAGTAACCAGTGTGGTTCCTGGTGTTGTTCCAGGTGTTATAACTGGTGTTGTTCCAGGTGTTGTAGCTGGCGTTGTTCCCGGTGTTGTAGCTGTGGTAGTTACTGGTGTTATTTCAGGTGTTGTACTCGATGTTGTACCTGGTGTAGTTCCTGGTGTTGCCCCGGCGTAGTTCGAGGGTTGTTCCTGGTGTTTGACCTGGCGTTGTTTCCGGTGTTGTTCCTAAGAAAACATGATATTTTATATGCCAAAACATAGAACTTAACCTCTATATTCAAGATTTCTGCGCTTAATTTATATGGTTATCAGTTGCTGTTTCGCAATGGAAAGGACAAATATCAGGTGGGACAAATGTTCAAAGCTACTTACAGAGGCAATAACCACATCAAAAAAATACAAAAGGGTGTCTAGCTTTAAATCCAAACAAAACTTGATCTAACCTGGTGTTGTGCCCGGTGTAATACCTAGTGTTGTACCCGATGTTGTATCTGGTGTACTTCCTGGTGTTGTTGCTGGCGTTGTTTCCGGTGTTGTTCCTATGGGAAAACATGATATTTTATATGCCAAAACATAGAACTTAACCTCTATATTCAAGATTTCTGCACTTAATTTGTATGGTTATCAGTTGCTGTTTCGCAAGGGAAAGGATAAATATCAGGTGGGACAAATGTTCAAAGCTGCTTATAGAGGCGATGACCTCATGACATCAGAGAATCAAAATCCTTGAAAAATAAAACATGGTGTCTAGCTTTAAACCCAAACAAAACTTGACCTAACCTTGTGTTGTGCCTGGCGTAGTAACCAGTGTGGTTCCTGGTGTTGTTCCAGGTGTTATAGCTGGTGTTGTTCCAGGTGTTGTAGCTGGCGTTGTGCCTGGTGTAGTACTTAGTGTGGTTCCTGGTGTTGTTCCAGTTGTTATAGCTGGTGTTGTAGCTGGCGTTGTTCCAGGTGTTGTAGCTGTGGTAGTTACTGGTGTTATTTCAGGTGTTGTACTCGATGTTGTACCTGGTGTAGTTCCTGGTGTTGCCCCTAGCGTAGTTCGAGGGGTTGTTCCTGGTGTTTGACCTGGCGTTGTGTCCGGTGTTGTTCCTAAGGGAAAACATGATATTTTATATGCCAAAACATAGAACTTAACCTCTATATTCAAGATTTCTGCACTTAATTTGTATGGTTATCAGTTGCTGTTTCGCAAGGGAAAGGACAAATATCAGGTGGGACAAATGTTCAAAGCTGCTTATAGAGGCGATGACCTCATGACATCAGAGAATCAAAATCCTTAAAAATCAAACATGGTGTCTAGCTTTAAACCCAAACAAAACTTGACCTAACCTTGTGTTGTGCCTGGCGTAGTAACCAGTGTGGTTCCTGGTGTTGTTCCAGGTGTTATAGCTGGTGTTGTTCCAGGTGTTGTAGCTGGCGTTGTTCCAGGTGTTGTAGCTGTTGTAGTTACTGGTGTTATTTCAGGTGTTGTACTCGATGTTGTACCTGGTGTAGTTCCTGGTGTTGCCCCTGGGGTAGTTCGAGGGGTTGTTCCTGGTGTTGCCCCTGGCGTAGTTCGAGGGGTTGTTCCTGGTGTTTGACCTGGCGTTGTTTCCGGTGTTGTTCCTAAGGGAAAACATGATATTTTATATGCCAAAACATAGAACTTAACCTCTATATTTAAGATTTCTGCGCATAATTTATATGGTTATCAGTTGCTGTTTCGCAATGGAAAGGACAAATATCAGGTGGGACAAATGTTCAAAGCTACTTACAGAGGCAATAACCACATCACAAAAATACAATAGGGTGTCTAGCTTTAAATCCAAACAAAACTTGATCTAACCTAGTGTTGTGCCTGGTGTAGTACCTAGTGTTGTACCCGGTGTTGTACCTGGTGTACTTCCTGGTGTTGTTGCTGGTGTTGTTTCAGGTGTTGTACCCGATGTTATACCTGGTGTTGTTCCCAATGTTGTTCCTAAGGGAAAAATTGAAATGTTATATGCAATATTATAGAATTAAAGAACTATACTGAAGATTACTGCGCTTAATTTACGTGTTTATCAATTGCAGTTTCGGTTTGGAAATTACATATTTGAGGTACA
>CP137685.1:363621-601179 GCA_037976565.1 Mesocentrotus franciscanus
ACCCTAACCCTAACCCTAACCCTAACCCTAACTCCTAACCCTAACTCCTAACCCTAACCCTAACCCTAACCCTAACCCTAACCCTAACCCTAACTCCTAACCCTAACCCTAACCCTAACCCTAACCCTAACCCTAACCCTAACCCTAACCCTAACCCTAACCCTAACCCTAACTCCTAACCCTAACCCTAACCCTAACCCTAACCCTAACCCTAACCCTAACCCTAACCCTAACCCTAACCCTAACCCTAACCCTAACCCTAACCCTAACCCTAACCCTAACCCTAACCCTAACCCTAACCCTAACCCTAACCCTAACCCTAACTCCTAACCCTAACCCTAACCCTAACCCTAACCCTAACCCTAACCCTAACCCTAACTCCTAACCCTAACCCTAACCCTAACCCTAACCCTAACTCCTAACCCTAACCCTAACCCTAACCCTAACCCTACCCCTAACCCTAACCCTAACCCTAACCCTAACCCTAACCCTAACCCTAACCCTAACCCTAACCCTAACCCTAACCCTAACCCTAACCCTAACCCTAACCCTAACCCTAACCCTAACCCTAACCCTAACCCTAACCCTAACCCTAACCCTAACCCTAACCCTAACCCTAACCCTAACCCTAACCCTAACCCTAACCCTAACTCCTAACCCTAACCCTAACCCTAACCCTAACCCTAACCCTAACCTAACCCTAACTTAACCCTAACCCTAACCCTAACCCTAACCCTAACCCTAACCCTAACCCTAACCCTAACCCTAACCCTAACCCTAACCCTAACCCTAACCCTAACCCTAACCCTAACCCTAACCCTAACCTAACCCTAACCCTAACCCTAACCCTAACCCTAACCCTAACCCTAACCCTAACCCTAACCCTAACCCTAACCCTAACCCTAACCCTAACCCTAACCCTAACCCTAACCCTAACCCTAACCCTAACCCTAACCCTAACCCTAACCCTAACCCTAACCCTAACCCTAACCCTAACCCTAACCCTAACCCTAACCCTAACCCTAACCCTAACCCTAACCCTAACCCTAACCCTAACCCTAACCCTAACCCTAACCCTAACCCTAACCCTAACCCTAACCCCTAACCCTAACCCTAACCCTAACCCTAAACCCTAACCCTAACCCTAACCCTAACCCTAACCCTAACCCTAACCCTAACCCTAACCCTAACCCTAACCCTAACCCTAACCCTAACCCTAACCCCTAACCCTAACCCTAACCCTAACCCTAACCCTAACCCTAACCCTAACCCTAACCCTATCCCTAACCCCTAAACCCTAATCAATCTTTTTGGGACTTTCGTACTTTTTAATTTTTTTCATTTATTTTTTTTTAATTTGTCATAACTCAAGAACCCTTTGGCTGATTCCTATACCCATTTGCGATTTTGATATTCATTTAGATGTTCATGATTTTCTTGAGGTGCGAGCCAAGCGCCGCCTCACATTTTCAAGTGTTAAATTTGTGTAAATGTCGTTGGAGCCCAGTGTGTATTGAAAGTAGAGCAAGCCAAGTATCATCTCGCTCATCTGTAATCTTCATCAGTTGGAATATTAATCGCAAAGCGAACAAGTGGACAGTGCATCAGCAGCTTAATATTTAATATGATATGTGCTGTCAGTTTTGTGAAGCATAAGTTAAAGAAAATTCTGATAGAAGAATAAGTGGAATGAGTAAAGGAACACATGCCTAGTTGGATATCAAGCACAAGTTATTATGATCTACAACAAGCAAAATAACTGTTAGCATGTGGACTGGCAGATTAGAAATTGCTCTTATTGAGTTACATTATATTTCTCCAAACTATGCACTTTGAGATGAAAAAAATGGTACATTGGATAGTGGCAAGAATAGTTATTTATTTTAAGCCTCAGGACTTTGCATTTATGTATTTCAAACAGTTTTGCATGATTTTGAGTAACAGGTTATAAAAAGAGTTGACTTTTTAAGATGCTCAGACTCATTGTGTCTGAATCAAGAATTAAGTATGAACAAGTCATTTGGGGTCGTGCTTTAAAGCTTATTGTATAACCTTATTGCAGAATTAATTTTGCAATATTTAGCTGCTTAAGCATAAACATTTACTGGTCATTCCAAAATTCATTTTTTTTAACTTGACATTATGGACACTCAGAGAGTATGCAAACTAGTTTGAACAACAACAAAAAGTCATTTTCAAAACTGAAGGACTCTGTTTATTGCAAAACTTTCATTGAATATGTTATCGATTAGATGGTGTAAATGTTTGTGTACATGTGTGAACAGGTAATAAGTTACTTTGAAGTATTGCAAAGATTGCAACTCTTTAGAAAACAGTTATGTTTGTATGTTTATGGAAGTAAATAAGAAATGAGTAATTTTGCTGTACATGTTGAATGGTCAGGAGTAATAGTCTTTAAGTTTTGAACTTGGAATTGGAGTATTTCATGACAGAAGTATTATAACATGAAGAATGACTAGTAGACGAGTTTATTTCATTGAAATGTTTGGAAGGTGATTTAAAGGTTTGGTATATTTGTGTATTACAACTCTTTCGAGAAAAGGGATCAGATAGTAAATTGCATGTGTTAAAGGATCAGTTCAGAGGGTAGTTCAATGTGACACAGGAACACAAATATGTATATCGCATAGCATTTTGAACATTAAGCTGATTTAACATGCATTCATTTACTTCAACGTACAGTATGACAGGATACGTGGTGTAAATCATTTCATATGGAGTTATGAATAGACTTTCGTTTTGAGACAAAGGTTGATTGTGAAAATTGTGGCATGCAGAAGAAGGCCTCGATAGGAATACAAGTTTTAGAAACAAAATTCAGCTGTTGTTTGCATCATATTTGCTGGCAGGGCATGTTTCATGCATTGCTTAAAGAATGTTTCTTGTAAGGCGCCTTGGATTATATACCATGCGCGAGAAGCCGCGGCGTTTTAACCTAAGAACGCATGCGGGAAGGCTGCATTCACTAATCCCGGATGCGGGATTTGCCCACCAAAAGCCGCATTGTGTTTGTCAGAAAGACGGTCGCGTCTTTTTTTGCAGTAAACCCGAGTATCATTTCGCCATACCTATTTAGCTCCCTCTGCAGCTAAATTATAAAGGTTGTTCTAGCGTTTTTAGCGTGTTTTAGCGTTCGTGTCGAATAAGCATTGTACTCCATTAGGGAATGGATCATACACAACAAAAAACACCATTTAAAAGGGTTGTTAAAAAATACGACTTGTTAAAAAATGCAATCAGTTGTTTAAAATATTATCAAAACAACCAGCTGTCTAATTTATATCGTAATGAATAATAAAGTCCACATAACCATCCTGCATGGCCAAGACTTGATTGTGGATTTAGAAGTTAGAATCCAGCGGACTCTATTAAAGGGTTTAAGTTGAAAGCCTAACATGTGGTGTCTTGTCTTTCTTTTTTATTAGTACCACGGGATGAGGAAGCAAATTTTTTTTTTGCAAACAGTGGCCCAAATAAATAAATAAATACAAGCTTTAAAATACAAAGAGAACTTAGTGTTAAAAACAACTGAACACAAACTCGCAAAACTAAGGTCATGTCTACGTAGTGGCGTACCTGGCATATCCAGTTGGGGGAGGTGGAGGGGGGGGGGGTCGGCAAGCGACCGAATACTTCAGCGACCTACAACCATTCCTGAGCCATGTCATTGTAAAGACGTGTTCTTTATTAGGTCGATATAAATTCATGTTCATACAATTTTGCGTGCGAGGGTAGTGAGTGAAAAGAAGAAGAAAGGGTTTTGGCGTTTACCGACTCGAGGGATTTTTTATTCTCGCCGGTAAAGACAATTATGACGTACGGGCCATAAAGCCAATGTTTTTATTCATGAATTCTTGTTTGGAGACTTGATATTGTGCCTCGAAATCCCCCCTCATCCCATTGCTATTCCATTGTTATTTAACATAAAGAGGCAAAACGCATTTTACGGAAGATTGTAATATTATTTTTTTCTTTGGACTTGGTATAGAGCCCTCTTCAAAGAAATTAATTTCTCTTTCTCTCCTTCATCTCTTTCCCTCCCTCTCTTCTCTCCTCGTTTTCTCTCTTCTTTCCCTTTCTCTCTCTTTGTCACCTGTCACCCATTAAGGGTGCAGTCTGCCTCCCTATCCTCCCTCTGTCCCGTACCCCTGTAGTAGGCCTTTCGGTCACGTGGTATTTTCTTTGTCTAATTACATATATGTTCGTTCTCGTCTCGTCGATTCTATGTGAACGTGTGTGTATAAAACGGGCTCGCATGGTGGTGTAAAGCAGGTGCATGTGTTTATGTAAATGTGATTATGAACAATACATGAATCAAAGGTTCCCCTTTGTTCCTCGACCCTCCCCTTCCTAATTTTTCTTCCTATCAAACGTGCCTTTTACCCTATGGCTACGTTGCGTCCAGCGCCGTGAGTGATTGCGATAGATTTTGAGCGGAAGATAATGTCGTATTAAATAAATGAGAAGAATATTATTGTACAAAAATTATAGAAAGTAAAAGTTTTGATTTTGAATGTAAATCTCTGTTGCATCAACATAAAATTTTACTTTAGCACAAAAGGGTTATCTAGAAGAAGTGCACAACATTATAAGAGAAATAATAAAGCTTTCTCTTCTATTTACAAAAGAAATAAGAAAATAACATTAGTACCCTAACCTAACCTAACAGAAGAAATCATGGAGAGGGAGACAACAAAAAATATGATAAGTACACATCAAATAAATATAAAAAGATAGGATTCTATAGAGCGGAAGATGAAAGGGGAAACGTATTAGTTTGTAAGCATTGGCAAATTTGGACAATTATTGTTTGTAATTATTGACAAAGTATACACAAACAAAAATGATACAGAAATATTTGAAAGTATTTAAGACCTATATAGAATATGCGAAAAGAGTTATGTCTTAGGCCCACCTACAGCTAAGTTACGTAAGAGAAACAATGAACGTAGCCAAGGGTAAAGGTAGTTAATTGTCATGGTTATAAACTCCAACAATAGAAGAGCGGAAGTAAGGTATAAAGGGTCTGTAAAACCCAATTACACACACACACACACACTCACAATAAACTGACGTACATACAGCGTTGATGATCCTTCTTATACTTACATGTTCATCGGGTTCAGATAACCCTGTTTTTTCCGGGGGCGGGTCTTGTTGTTTTTGCAGTTGTCGTAACTGCTTTTTAAGAATTGTAATGGGATCACGTTTCGACATACAGCTCCTAAATAAAAATTGTAATTAATCATATATAACGTAGAACCAGATGTTAACCGTATCTGCAATATTCATTGAAAGATATAACAAATCATGCAAGATAAAGGAATAAACAGGAAGATGTGGTTAAGTCAAATGTCACAGACGAAAATATTACAATCATGAGTCTCTCTTCTCTCTGTCTATCTCTCTCTCTCTCGTTCGCTTTCTCGGCGCCGTTTTCCATCATCATCTCTAGTACTGTTTTCGATTCCGCTATTTGCTTTTATTCCGAAAGTATTCCTTTCGATCTTGAGACCCCTCTCTCTCTCTCTCTCTGTCTCTCTCTCTTCCTCATATTATGCGCCGTTAGTGATTGTGACAGGTTTTGAGCGAAATAATGCAAAGTAGATAGCAAATAATATTAAACTGGGAAACAAGAACAGCAAAATGATAGTGGTAATTAAATGAGGGCGCAAAATTGATGTGAAACTTAGGGGGTGAAAATTTATATTTTATTGAGGGGGCGCAAAATTGATCTGAAACTTAGGGTGCGGAAAATTTATATTTTATTGGGGCGGTGCAATTCTCTCTCTCTCGCTCTCTCTCTCTCTCTCTATGTCTATCTGTCAATGTCGTTTTCCATCATCATCTTTCATATTGTTTTCTATTCCTCCATTTGCTTGTATGCCAGCATCATTCCTTCTTTGAGATAAATTATTATAACATATTCCTGATTATGTACACATATCCCTGATGCTATATTGACGGAACAAATTTACGTTAGTCGGACATGATACTTAATTATAAGCGAAAAGATATACACATGATAAAAAGGAAACTAAAGAAGAATCCAGGGCGGGGGGGGGGTGGAGGTGTATGATAGGAGAGACAAAATAAATATAGTAGGCCTACACACTCAGCTATGTAATGAAACGTCCAATTTTCTCTCTCCCTCTCTCTCTCTCTCTTCCTCTGTCATTAGTTCTTTCTCATTCTCTGTCTCTCTCAATACCGTTTTCCATCTTCATCTCTCAAACTGTTTTCTCTTCCACGATTTTTAATGATATCACGTTTCGCCAGTACTCCTTACATAATTGTTAGTCATATAACGTATAGAACCAGATTGTACCCTATCTGATATATCCATTCAAAGATCATGGAACGATAAAGGAATAAACAAGAAAATGTGATTTAATAAAATGTCACAGACAAAAAGATGATTATGAGAAATTATTGTTTCTGTCTGTCAGTCTCTCTCTCTCTCCACCTACTTTCTCTCGCTTGCTTGCTTTCTCGACGCTATTTACCTTCTTCATCTTTTGTACTATTTTCCGTTCCGCTAATTACTTAATTTTATTCCGACATTATTCTTTTCGATCTTGAGATAAATAATTATAATACCATAACCTTTATAATTATGGAGAAGCAAACACGAAACGAGCGCCTGATAATATCGAAATGAGAAGAATACTACTGTATAATAATTATAAAACGTATAGTTTTGAAATAATGTATATCTCTGTTGCATCAGATTAATATGAACAAGTTTATTATGCTATATTTGATGGTAACAAATACGTCGGAAATTACACTTTAGCGAAAAGATATAAAACATGATAAAAAGTAACTAAAGAGGAACCCAGAACGGGTGGGGGCGGTGGTGGTCGGAGAGACAAATACAATAATTTTAATTCCTTCCGATCTTGAGATAAATTATTATACCGCATAACCTCGATATGGAGGAGGAGAACACGGAACGAGCGCCTGACAATATCGAAATGAGAAGAATATTACTGTACAATAATTATGTAAAGTAAAACTTTTTGATGTAAATCTCTGCCTCATCAAATTATAAATAAAAAAAGTACAGACTACTTCCAACTTTCTCTCTGTCTATCTGTCAATGTCGTTTTTCATCTTCATCTTTCATATTGTTTTCTATTCCGCCATTTGCTTGTATGCCTTAATTCCTTCTTTAAGATAAATTATTATAACATATCCCTGATGATGTACACAGTCTCATTACCCTTATATCTATTATAGGGAACAAAAATGGAGAACGAGCGGCTGGAAATGTCGGAATTAGGAGAATATTACTGTCCAAAATTATAGAAAAGTAAAAGTTTTCTATTTTGAATGTAAATCTCTGTTGCATCAAAATAAAATGATACGTTCGTTATATGTTATTGACTGAAATAATATATACGTTGGACATTATACTTTAGCACAAAATGGTTATCTAGAAGAAGGTGGGCAACATTTTAAGAGAAAGAATGAAACTTTCTTTTTTGTTTATTAAAAAAAAATAGCATAAGTAACCTACAAAGGACAGAAGAAATCATGGAGAGGGAGACAAGAAAATTCTAGAGCGGAAGATGATAGGGGACACGTAATAGTTTGTAAGTATTGACAAAGTAGATACAAACCAAAATGACACAGAAATATTTGAAAGTATTTGAGACCTATATATAGAATATGCGAAAAGAGTTATGTCTTAAGCCTCGGTCACAAATGCCATTACGAACTGCTACGAACGCCGTACGAACGATTTTCAGACAATGGAAATTCGGGAAGACAATGGAAAAACAGGGAGATTCGTACGAAATTATCGTTCGTACAGACCTTTGTGACCGTAGCATAAGACCCACCGCCCACCTACAGCTAAGTTACGTAAGAGGAACAATGAACGTGGCCGAGGGTAATGGTCGTTGTCATGGTTATAAACTTCAACAATAGAAGTGCTAAAGTGAGGTAAGGGTATGATAATTGGTTCACAATGAATGGCTTGACCTTGCAATGAAGTTTGCGCGTGCCATCATAAGCGTGAGGGCGAGCGCGGATTACGTTGCTCCAATGAAGTACCATCAGTATCATTATTCTGTGTACGGAAAGGTCTCAGCGAAAGTCAATATCTGTGAGACAGACATCGCGGAGCTGTAATACGTTGCTGTACAAATTTCATGCGAGAGAAAATTTGACATGCTTATGAAAAAGTACAATTATAATGAATAATATGGAAGCACAAAAAACAGGAGCAATGGATAATGATAGTATATACTTCGGAAATACCATAAAATCCTATATTTTAGTGAATAAGTGGCAGGGAAAGGCAATTTTAGGCTTGTAAAGACGTCATTTACCTGCCTATTATTTTGTAAGTATTGGCAAATTGTGACAATTATAGTCTATAAGCATTGACAAAGTATATACAAACAAAAATGACACAGAAATATTTGAAGTATTTGAGACCTATATAGAATATGTGAAAAGGGTTATGTCTCAGGCCCACATACAGCTAAGTTACGTAAGGGGAACAATGAACGTGGCCGAGGGTAAAGCTGGACGTTGTCATGGTTATAAACTCCAACAATAGAAGAGCGTAAGTAAGGTATTTAAAGGGTATATATTGATTCGTAGCTATAGCGTTAAAGGCGAGTTTAATAAAGAGGGGAGAGGGGAAGGGGGTCGAGGAACAAAGGGGCGTTGACCCGTGTATTGTTCATGAAATTCATTCAATATTCTACTGTTTAATGGCCGGTGGAGTTGGGCAAAGGCAACATTTAATGTCTGAGATGCCATTGTTACCTCTATTATTACGTATACTATAAATAGTACGCGCTAATGGATCGGCGGCCTGGGATAAACGGTGGGGGTGACTAAAGTGAAAAGAGCATTTAAGTCGTCGGCTTTCAAACTACTTAATACAAGCCGTTATAACGCTATACACTGAACTGAATATCAAGGAAGAACATAAAGTATTTGATCTAAAGACGGAATACATGTATATCATTGCTCTTCTGTCAAATGGTTGACAGTGAACATTTTACACAAAATAATATTATACGATGCGTTTACTTCAATGAAACTCGATAAACATGTAATCACACTGTTAATGAAACATAGATATTAATATGGTCACAATCGAGAAGGTACTTATAATGTGCCTAGATCGTTGTATCTATAGTTAATCAGTAGAAGTTCCAGATACAGCCCTGCACATGTTGCAATTAGCTAATTTTATGTTCTCGTAATTTGCTCAATTTGCGCCGGGCTTCAAGTTTTCAAATGATTGTTTTCAGGAAAATTGTTTTGTTGCACCTATACTCCACCTGGCGTTCCCTCCCACGATCCTATTCTATTATGTTTGTCTTAACTCATCTCCTTCCTCTCTCTTTACTCTCTCTTTTCTCCCTCTCGATCACTCCGATTGTTTCATTTCATATTGTTTATTTCTGAACTCTAAATTTAATATCCATCTTTCTTTGTTATATAAATGTTGCGTTAAAAAGATTGTCAAGTCGTTGCTCAGAATTTTGTAAGGCATGATTGTGTAATCAAAGAAAATAATACTAAGCTGAAAGATTTGCTGTATATACTTTAATTTCTATGTTTTGTTTCACTCAACCATTGAGTAATTAATGTACATTATGTAGAGAAATTATGGAAATAAAAACCTCGCTTGTGGATAAAAGAGGAAAAAATGAAGGCTGCTGCTGTTGTTGTTGTTATTGTTTTTTTACGGCGCTGTCATTAAAAAAGCTCATATTTTGCGCCATTCATTTATAAATATTAAGCAAACTTTTCATGATTAGTCAAGCGTATGGCTCATATGTTTATAAGTGTTCCAGAGGTCAAGTGTTGTTTAAGATAACCCCATAAAAATAATAAAGTTTGGAAACGAAAACGTGACGAATAAAGCTACAACAAAGCAAAACATATTAAAGGAAGAAAGGGCATTAATGTATGACTCAATGTGTGATAAATAATTTGTCTTAAGTTCTCCCTTAGGTGGAAGGGAATCTGAATTCAGACTCTACATAGCAGGGGCCGCGGAGCGTGTTTGAAAGGGGGCTGAGCATGCCAACAATATATAAAACCCTTTTTTGGGAGCTATTATGAAACGTGTCTACTGAAGAAAAAAAGCCCCAGCCACCCGGTTCCGCGTCCCCTGCATAATAAAGTATAGTGTGAGAGTTAAACGCACAGGACAGACCAGGCCTCTAGAGGGCGGTCAACTGGTATCAGTCAGAAGCATTATATAAGTAGTTCGCTCTCTGTGGTGGAGACGTTGGAACGGACGCGTTCTTCATGCGGGATTCCCGCGTGCGTCTTTTGAATAGAGGGATCAGGACCCCGCGGCTTTCACGCAAACTAGGCTGCGTTGCAGGAAGCACGCGTGATTACAGCCACTCGAATTGATCCAAGGCGCCTAAATGTGTATCCAGTTCACCAGGTTAAACAAATAATTAAGGAGTTGCTATTTGGAAATTTAAACATTTATATGGTATCATGCTATGTTTAATTTATTTTACAGATATCAAAGTGTTAAGAGTTTGTAAACTGTCAAGCTGTGGAAAAGATAGTACCACATTAATATGATTTCAAGATTTTGCTCAGAGAGCAGTTGGAATGCAAATTTGCTGAGATAAGAAAGTGAGGTTTCAAGTTTATGATAAAACAGTCAGTAAACTGCTAAAAGATAAGCATAAATCGTTTATTTGACATTATGAGTAGGGTTTGTAAGAAAGTATTCATACAAACAGTTTGATATGCTATTAATGTTGTAAAATATTTTGTCTTTTGTGATACAATTGTTTTTATTGCTAGATGATCAGTCGTAGATTCAAAGTTGTAATTTTAAAGGCATTATTGTGCATATGTCAATTTGACAGTGAGTCATTGAGTACATTTCATTGTTTATGTAGTACATCTTGCAAGTTTATTCAAAATGGTCATGTTCATACATTTAGTTTAAACAACAACAGAAAAGGCTTAAAGGGCAAGTCCACTCCAAAAAACTGACTTTTAATAAAAGCAGAAAAATCAGACAAACCAATCAAAAAAGTTTGAGCAAAATCGGATAACTAATAAGAAAGTTATGAATTTTTGAAAAGTATGTAAAACTATGGAACAATGATATTCACAACACAAATTGCCAAGATGGTTATCAGTTTGTGACGTCATGTCCTCACAACTTATCAATTGCTTTATATAGTTTAATCCCATTAATTTCCTTTTATCCCCAAAACTTGATTTCCCCATGCCACTGTCATGATTTGTATCATATTGCATGCATGACATTTCCCAAAAACTTTTATGAATTTTGAAGAATTGATACTATTTTCTGAATATTGTATTTTATAATTATTGATTTTTACATAAATAGTTTATCAAAATTCAATTTTTCATAATTTAACAGGACAAAAATTACTCTTTATTTGTGCATCCACACAAAAACACATGACTAACAATCTGACTTGGATGCTGGTGTGAAGAAATAAGATTCTTAGGGTGGAAATAGGAAATTTATATTATCAATAAAAAGAAAATAATTAGTGGATAGTGAGGACCATACGTCACAGACTCATGAGTAAGTTGCCAATTTGTGTAGTGATTTTCAAAGTTTTTCATGTCATTAAAAATTCATAACTTTCTTATTAGTTATCAGATTTCGCTAAAACTTTTTTTGATTGGTTTGCCTGATTTTTCTGGTTCTATTGAAAGTAAGTTATTTTTGGAGTGGACTTGGGCTTTAACCCTAATAAGGCCGGGGCCATCATGCCCCCTCCGCGATTTTTCTGATTGTTCGGGAACACATACGGATGACGCCCCGCCGTTTCATGACTTTATTCTTTCGAGTCTTGCGCATCTTTTAAAACAATTTTTTGAAAATCGGACCTACCGTTACAAAGTCACGTGACCTTTGTCTTTACATGTCGGCCCGAAAATCGCTCATTTTCGTGATTTGTGTACAAAACATATGGAAATATCATTTTTCCTAAAAGAGATAAAACATTGGTTATTTGGTCTTGTTTAAAGTTTAGGTGTTTGTTTTGGGGGTCAAAATAGTTAAATTATAGTTAGAAATGAAATAAAACAACAAAAACAATAAAATACATAAGTTAAAAAAACAATGAAATACATGAGAAATTATCGAAACAAGAGATAACATAAGGAATAATCTAGCTTTCCAAATTTTTTTTCTTCGTATTATTATTATTCCAAATGGTCTAACAAATATATGTAATGGAAAAGAAAGCTTAAATATGAAGAATATATGATTTATGGGTAAAAATATGAAATTTTTGACCTAATTATTTGCATAATTTACCATAATTATGCAAATGAGTAATTTTTTCAAAAAATTAAAATTGCTATAGTATTCTATACACTTCACTTGACATGCATGCACATTTTCGCGGCGATCGGCCGTTTCATGGCCGAGATCTTAGGGGGCATAATGGCCCCCGGCCGTATTAAGAACTCAAATAGCCCGGCCTTATTAGGGTTAAGCATGTCACTTGCAAGTTATGGAATTTGAGAGTAAAATATGAAGAATGGGTTTTCCTTAAAGGGATCCAGTAGCTTTGTCTCAGAAAAAAATCGTTGATTTAGCTCATGCTGCAATCATAATTATAAACCTTTGGGTCATACATGAATCCCATGAATTTCACAAGCCAATCGCCAGTCTGATTATCAAGATATTTATGATTGAAAATCGAAATTAGTATTCCGTTTGGCTAACGGTTTTATAACAGTTTTGAATTCTAAAAGTATGCATACCTCCCTCTTTCGGTACAAGACGTACATCGTATGCGTCTATTTTGCTGAAGTGACCAAGCAGCGACTGGCGACAAGTCGTCAGGCAGAGCGTGTTTGTTTTGACGTGAGCAATACTACCTGGCTCGCGCTCGCGAACTAGCCGCCCGGACCTCCGGCCTGGGATATGGGGCCGGGCCGGGGAATTCAACTGTATTGTTTTTGGTAGTTGAACGATCGACGTGACGCGACTGTAACGACAACATGCCGAGGCCAAAGAAAACCGATTCCGAGAAGAAGCGGGCGACGAAAGCAAGAAGGAAAAGATTTGAAAGCACTCATGAAAGGTTAAACCTGAAGTCGGAATACTTTGAAAAGCTACAAGAAATAGCACGGGAAGAAAGATTGACCGTCGGTGAAACGGCGGCTGTCGTCGTGATCGACGCGTAAGTAAACTCGAATACTGCACTGCTCAGTCCCTAACTCCAGGGAGCTCCGCCCCAGAAGGCTGGCGTCGGAGCTCCCTGACATTACTGTAGCCTGTAGGCCGTAGGTTTTTATTTTACAGTGTATGTGATACCCACACGTTGTATTTTGTTTTAACTTTGGGGTTGTCACTACCTAGTATTATATCTAGAATTATCTTCACGAGATCATCTGATAGCCAAAAAAGTTTGTACTAGGCCTACTACTATGTAGTATGTTGTTATTTATGTACTATGTACTAGTATGTACTGTAGACATAGATCTAGGCCTAGAGTTTCACTAGTAGTAGTAATATAGGTCACATATAGAAGTAGAGTATGTACTAATATTAATAGTTCAGCAGTGAAGGAGGCAGATTATCTTGAAGAAGAAGAAGAAGAATATTACTAGTAACTAAGTATTTATTGTATTTGTAGGACTATTCTGTAGCTCAGCTCAGTACAATCTTATTCTTACTTCTAGTACTACTACGTACTACTACTACTAGTAGTGACGCTGTTGACATTTGCTGGTCATCCTTTTGGTTTGTTTCCTGTGCTTGTAATTAAAAAAAAAAAATTATCTTTGTTAATTTGTTGTTGTTTTGTACATGTATTTGTGACCGTGCCTCTTTTCCGTTGAGGCAAAATTATTTCTCTTCTTCTGTAAGACTAAGAGGACATGCATGGAAATAGGCAGTTATTATAGATCCAAGATAAAAACAGAAATGTGGATGAACCACTAAATTTAATGCTTCTTTATACACAGTATAAACATGTTCATGTAGCTTATGGTCTGCCCCCTCCTCCTATACATTTCATTTAAAAATGAATTCATCTGTGTTTTTTCTGCAGATACTGCGAGAAGGATTTGGATACATACAGGAAGGTACATTTCTCTTTTTTTTACTCCTTCTTTGGATGTGCAATACCATAATTAATGACATATAAAATAAATATAATATTTTTATATGATACACTGAATATAGTAGCTGGAAGTAGCTGGAAGTAGTTGTATAGACTATTTATGGGGTATTTACATTGTTTTTTGTTTACCTAAAGATGAGTTATAGAATGCTGCTGTGGTGCTAGAGACCTTGTGTTTTATTAGAGTTTTGGGGTCTGTATAACTGTTTTTCATTTTGTTTTTTAATGCGATATTGCAACCAAACTTGAATCAATTCTGTATAAAGGGATTAGTTTTGGTTGCTCGAGGTTTACCGTCAAAGGTCAATGGGTCATAAAAGAGTTTATAAGTGTCAGAAAAATTTTCCATTGACTTTATACATATAGCATTGGAACATGCATAGACAGTGATTTTTCACCAAACTGATCAAATTTTCTTGAATGTCTTTGTTTACAAATTTTACCCATATTAGTGCAAAAGTACCTCTCTGTTACTACCAGTTAGATAGAAAGGTAGAGAATAAACATATTAAGTGTTGAGTAACATCTGTGATTTGGGGAAAAAATAAGTACCGGTAGATGTATAAATCTCTTTCTGAATTATTCATGTTTATTCACTAGACCTCTCAAGGCTTCAACACCAATATCATCTGCTTCTCCTGCCACCCCTGGAGTGAGAGCACCTATGTCCATTGAAAGGTAAGGTTCAAAAAAATCACATGTATGAATAATTGATTGATACTCCCCCACCCCCCAATGCAAAAAAAAAACATCCACATCTGTAAGAATGAAAAGTGGTTTGTTGAGAAATTTAATAACAAGTAAATTTATATATATTATACATGTACTCATAGCAGGAAGTACTAATGAGAGTGGATAGTCTACATGATTTGCACTATTTGTGTATTCTTGGCTATTTTTTGCCCATCTGAACTTGATTATACAGGTCAGACAGCTCAGTTCTAAGTTTGTTTTTATTGATCAGTGGCTTTAATCTTTCTGTGGCAATTAAGAAATAGTGTTAGTGTGTTTGAAGAGATTGCGCCTTTGAAATTGAGGTAACTAATTCCAAATTGGAAAGTAACCACTTATAATTATATTTAGTATTTTGAATAATTGTAATTGTTTATTCTTGATCAATATAATTGTAGCCCTTTGTTCAATAAATTGTGTGTACTCTTCTCCACAGACACACTGTCCGACCCAGTGCCAGCTAGAGTCAACTTACGTTGCTAAAATTAAAGTAGAAGTCTAGCGTTAGATCTTGGGAGGAATTTTTAGTGACTTTGTCTCAGACTTAGGTAGAGGTGCCTAATTTATGAGGAATTAATATATCAATCATTTCTTTCGCTGAATATAGAATTGGGTCAGATTATATTTCCTTTGACTTGGGCTATAAATTTTTCCCTAATTTGGCCTAAATCTACACTACCTTTCAATTTTATTATTTTTTATAAAAAGGGGTATTCATTGTCTTTCTGGCGTGAACTACCACAACCAATTTCGTTGATTATTATTATGGCAACGAAGATGTTCATCATGTACATGTACCACACTTGCCCTAACCTGCATTGTTCTAGCGTACTGATAAAACTTGTATTTACTCAACCATGGAATAATCTTTAAAAAGATTTAATTTTTAACATTTTTCTAATTTTCTTTCTATTTTATATCATGACATTACAGGTATCCCCAAGACATGTCTTCTCTTTGGGAGAAAGTGCATGTGTATGGGGATTCAATTCTTCGTGGCCTTCAGGATAATTTGGAACTGCAGAGTGAAGTCTTTTTTGTTCCTGGCTGTACCATTAAGTCCTTGAGGTCATATTATCAGAAGGAATATTGTAGCTACTGAAGATACTGAAATTCTGTTTATCCACGTTGGAACCAACAATTTGTCTACGAGTGTCTAGGATTGGGATAGCAGTGCCTACACAGATTTATACTTTACAGCTAGGGAGGAAGTATTTTACCTCGCTGGGATTGTCAGCTTTTGTACGAAGCCAGTGTTTTCAACAATCGTAAGCTTCATTCTCTCACCACTTTTATCTCTAACTGTGCTTTTGTTGATCTGCCTTCAAGCTTTTGTACATACCGTGACCTGTTTTTGCGTGATGGACCACATCTCATTTTCTTCGCAAAGAAGACATTGTCAGAGAATGTCAAAGCTGCAATAATTAAATGTATACCGGCGCCTATTATTACCGGTACATGTGCAACGTCCAACTTGTGCAGCAAGTGTGTTCCTTCGGAACTCAAGATGTTGTGGACACCTCACCGCAAAAAACAGAAGAAGATAAATATGCCTCTTTCTACTGCACCCGCTTCTCTGCCGTCTTCTTCTTCAAGTGCTTCTACCTCATCTGCTTCTTTTTTAAACCAATATACATGGTGATATTTTTTCTCAAGCTATGCAGAAGAAGGCTTGAGAGAGATGTTTGTATATTTCACGTACTACAGGGTACCATGACGCAAGTTTAGGTGTACGTGGACCTTAAAGATACTTGCGTACAAATGTTATGTCTTTGCATTGTACACAGCAGCTTCCACTGTGAAGTAGTTTTTATTGACCTTGCCATGTAACTTGGTACACTTAATAAATAAACATAGATGTATATGTATTTTTAAAAAAAGTTGTTGGCTTTGTTTGTTTCGCTGTATCAACAGGTACTGAAAGTGTGGAAAGATGGAAATATGAGATATGCCTTGACGCAATTATACAGCTAATTTAAGTTTGAGAAAATTCATGCATCTGACTGAAGAAGAAAACTCAAAGCAAGTAATTTGGAGAAAAGAAGAATTTAGCAAGAGAGAGATCTAGAGAGACAAGTTTTTTTTTTTTTAAGAGAGCCATACAGAGAGAGTGAAGTTGGTAGAAAGAGAGAGTGAGACAGTTTTTAAAAAGAAAGCCAGACAGAGAGAGAAGTCGGTAGAGAGAGAGCAAGGCTGCACGCAGGAATTTTTCCGGGGGGGGGGTACAACAATCCATTTTAAAAATTGAAATTGAACGATTTTTGAATTTTTGAATGAAAAAAGAAAAGGGTTTGAACATTTCTGGAGGGCAAGTGTCCCCTGCCCCTATACTGCATACAGCCTTGAGAGAGTGGGAGATAATAAAGGGAAAGATATACATATATATATATATATAAATAAAAAGGGAGAGAGAGATTTTTTTTTTTTTAAGAAAGGAAATATGAGCGACGTGTAGGTGGACGTGGAACAATGGGCAGAGATAATGCTACACGAAATTGAACACATGGGACCGAAGTATATTTACCCCAGTCGAAATAAAATAGTCAAAAACTACAAAAAAAATATATGAAAAATAGACCAAGAAAATATATTTTCTCACTATTTCGTCTCTCTTAAAATAGATGGAAAATAGTCCAGAAATAGATTAAAAATAGAAAAGAAATAGCAAAAAAATATATTTTTAGGTTATATGTTTTGGAACGCTTGAAAAATAGCGAAAAAATAGAAAAATATACAGAAAATATATGAAATAAAATAGTCTAAAACTATATATAAAAATATATGAAAAATATATTTTCTCACTATTTCTTCTCTTTAAAAAATAGATGGAAAATAGTCCAGAAATAAATTAAAAATAGAAAAAAAATAGCCAAAAAATATATTTTTAGGTTATATGTTTTGGAACGCTTAAAAAATAGCGAAAAAATAGAAAAATATACAGAAAATATATGAAATAAAATAGTCTAAAACTATATTAAAAAATTATGAAATAAAATATATTTTCCCACTATTTTGTTACTCCAAGAAATAGCAAGAAAATAGGAAGGAAATATATGAGAAATATCTTTAAAATATATCCAGACTGCAGTCACCATCACAATACACTCTCTATATCATCATCTATGACCCTCTCACAATCACATCACCCCTAAAAAAGAGCTGACAACACTCACTTAACCTTTCAGATTAGTGGAGACAAATTTAAGCTACAAGTATTGAAAGAAATCGTTAAAATATATACAGTGTACGATCTGGAACATGAATTTAATGGTATATACATCAATGAATTTGTACAGCTGATAATGGAAAAGCATGGACCCTATAAAAGATGCCTGAAAATTTGGCTTATGTTAAGATTTTGTTTTATCCTAGATGGATATAAAAATAAAAAGGACAATGTAGAAAAGAATATGCATCCTAATATTAAACTTTTTTGGCAAGTACAGTGAAAGGAATTGTAGCACATATTGTATATAAAAAGATAAATAACAATTAACCTTTCGCAAATAATATTTATATAATATACAGCTCGGAAAATAATTATTAGACCACAAAGTATCGGGCGCATAGATATATGAAATCTGTATATTTTTGATGGGCTCAATCAGTGGGTTATGAAATCACCACTGGTACTAATGGTGGAATCTTGGATAAGAATTCTAAAAACAGTGGTATACACATATTCTTTTTCGCTAAAAGTTTTGTGGTCCATTAGGTTAAACTAGTGTTTTCCAGCATTTATGTGATGTGAGTCAAATTTTGAAACCCGGAAGGGTCGACTTTTAATCAAGATTTGTTTTACATTTTTGATAAACGCATTTCAAGTAAATATCAAATGAATGTCAACCCAGTGTTCAGTGAAGAAAGATTCAAAACTTACCTCACTTGACCACAATGTCTGAAAATACTTGTTTGGCCCAATGGACCACATAATTGGCACCAACGTGGCCATGTGGGCACTGTTAATTGGGAAAAACATGTGTACATCTTTGTAATCAGCACATATTATCCCTGAATCCACCAGAAGGACTATGCAATCCAGTGATTGAATCCACCAAAAGATTAATATTTTTGTACTAATATAAATGTTCTAATTTTGGGCATATATACAGTCAACTCTGACTTATGCAAGGTCAAAACAATGGAAAATAAAGAGAAAAGACTAATATAACACCTTCGACTTAGGCCTGCATTCATCTTATGCAAATTCGACTTAGGCAGAGTTGACTGTATGTGATAGATAGGTTTCTGTAAAATTAAATAAATATACATGAAAATGTATCATACCGGTAAATACCAAACATGACATTCTTTGGCACATAAAAATTATTTTAAAAAACTTTCCAGTATTGTGCATATATATGCATCCCTATACATGTTATGGCAAGCTACTGAAAGGCAAGGAAAATATTTGCACTGAATATAATAAAATAATATAACATTTTATAAACATATATGAAAAGTACATCTATTATAACACACTGGGGCAGAATGCAGCTATTGTTTGGCAGTTGATATACAAAAACATTGATGGACATTATACTTTACCACCCCCTCCATAACAAAAACACTTAAAGATGAAAAAAAAATACAAGAGACCTGTCACAGTGGGTCTTTAGCTTACCTGAGCATGCAGCTTTGCAAGCTGGGCACTTTGATCATTTTCTTCAGTAAATTGAGATACCCTTCACACATTGATGACTCCTACCAAGTTCAGTTACAATAATCTACCAATTATGTTTTTTCAAGAAGACAATAATGTTGATTTGGCTTTTCTTTTGCTGCCCCCCTGATGCACCACCCCCACTTGAACAAATTAAGATCCCCTTACTTTTAAGAGATGACTCCTGCCAAGTTTGGTCAAAATCTACTTTATGCGTTCTGAAGAAGATTGACATGTTTTTGGCCCTATATTTAATTTCCTCCATCTTTACTCTCAGAGCCTGCTGGAATTCAGCTGATTTGTGTCCGTCCCCCTTTGATCTTCCTGCAATTGTTGAAAGATATAAACAGAACAAAAATATTTAGAAGTATTAGTGATGCTTATCAGAATTGCCAAGATCGAGTAGCGTCACATGTTAGCTCAAACAACACGATGCTCAGAAATAAAATGATAGTACAGTTCACTGGATACTGCCCATAAAAAGCCATAAAAGTAGAGCTTTTTGAAAAGTATAATCAACTTCGCATAAGTCAATCTTGACATGCAAAAGTTAAAGTCGCAATTAAAAGTTTTATTTTCAAAATAGGCAATTATTCAACATTCAAAATCTATAACTTACGGGTCCTTGGTCTTTCAAGCAAGTCAACAGAGTACCACTTCTTTTTAGCCTCATCGTACGCCTCCCATCCATCGATCCTCATCCTCCGGCCACCTGCCGAACTTCGCTGCTCAAACCACCCTCTTCACATTATCCAGTGTGACTGTGAACACACACGACGAGTGCATGCATATTCTAGAAAAGAAAAAAAAAGATTATATGATTTAAATCATTTTACAAATTTTACAAAATATATCCTGGAAAAAAGGCATGCATGCACATGATGAACAGGATTCCTACTAGTAATTAGAAATCTATAGTAGGGCCTACAGGCTGGATCTCTAAAACTAAAACTAAAAGAGTCTTAAACTATACTAAAGTCAATCATGACTGATACTGTTAGTCTTACTCTTACTTAGTGATAGTGATAAGTTAAACCAGTTTACAGAGTCAGTGAGTGATACGGTTACGACATATTATGTTATGTACATATTATTCATTATCAATGATATCAAAATATCATAAAATCGTATTTTACTTACAAATTTGATAAACATCAACTCTAAAAATGAGGATTTCTGGAACCTTGTCAAATGTCACTTCTTCATGTTTTTCGTAATGGACGGAAATGAAAATTCAATTTGAAGAACATTCATACATTGTCATCGACAATTTAATGCCAGGCCCAGTTCAAAAACAAAATTAGCTCAGTCAAATGATCAAATCGGCGCTAGCTAGTGTACTTTCGTATCCATTTTTTTTACCCATATAACTCCGGCGTGGGAATACCCTACTAAAACATACCCAAAATCAAGTAAATCTTCATCAATTGTTCCAATAAGGGTCATGATTTAAAAGTTCTTATGATTTTTACCTGATCGTGTCAATTTTGTTATATCTATTTTGGAGTTTTTTTCCTAAAAACAAAGACTTATTAAAATCTAGGCCTAGCCCTAGACCTATAGATCTACACTTTCTCACGGGATTCACGGCAACCGTCGGTACGGTACGTACTACATACTGCACTGCCTACAGTACTGGGTAGACCACCTCCCCGGGTAGACTATGCAATTGTATTGTGCAGCAGTTTGCCGTGAATCCCGTGAGAAAGTGTATTATAAGTCTTCGTTTTTAGGAAGAATACTCCCCCAAAAAAAAAAGAAAAAAAGAAAATTGACACAAAAGGGGTAAGAAACATAAAGACTTTTAAATCATGACCATTATTTGAACAATTGATGAAGATTTAGTTGATTTTGGGGTATGTTTTATTAGGGCCTCTCCACGCCAGAGTTACGGGTCAAAAAATGGATACGAAAGTACACTAGCGCCGAATTATGAAATGCAGTAAAATTTGCCTATCTTTATTAAGTCAATATCTTCATTATTTCTCACCCAATGACCCAATTTCAAGTAAATATCATCCCTAGGTAGTTTTTAGTTCCTGTATCCATGGATTTCACATCCAACGACATTTAACGTAGACCTAGATTCTAAGTTTAAATACCGGTACTCAGACTCAGTAGGCCCTACGCCTAACGGCCAACGGTCGTCTCAGAATCATGCACTCACCTTCATTTTATCGTCGCTGTATCTGGCTGGTTTCTTGCTTGCTCGAGATCGGATCACGGGAATATCACTACTGCAGACATTAATCACTTACAACTTAGGGAAAACTAGACCTATATCTCAAATTCTCAATGACTTTCGGATGATTTAATGAGAATATCGTAACTTGTTAAATCAACGTACGAACTTCCCGCTATTGTATAGCTAGCTTATTTGAAATTCGTTGACTATACTGCGCATGCGTTGTTCATCAAGACTTAAACAAAACCACAGATAATTATTTATTTATTATATTTTGGAATTAAATTCCTTTTTTTTAAATTTCATAATGATTTCCTTTTTTTTCAACATAATGAGCGACACAATTTTTTTTTAGCTGCAATTAATTAAATGATTAATCTGTAGATTTTTAAAGATGAGAACGTTCAACGTACGAGTGTGCGCGCGCATGCAGTTGCAAAATATAAGCTCGATCACACTTCTGATATTTCAACCAAAAGGCGTTAGGCCTATATCCGCCTAGATTCGTCTGTACCATTCGCGTCTCGAAATACATCATTTTCTGGCGATTTCATCATGGATGAAAGACTTAAATGAGCTTGCTGATATATCAAATATACCCAGGAAAATGAAGCCAGAATGGAAGAAATCCAAAGCAAAAGAGCGGAGAAACAGTGCAGTGGTGAAGGTGAGTTTGCTTTTTGTGCTCGAGTCAGTCCCGTGTGTGTAATTTGATGTTGGGACTATGATTTCATTTTTTGTTTCATCTGATTTCACTTTTATTTCATCATGCAATCGTACAATGTATTGAAAATGGGCAGTATTGTATCATGTCAAGATAAAAACAACTGTATTTCTAAGAATATTTTGTATTGTTTTGGAATCAATAAAAATAACTATTGCAAGAGAAAAACTTGATTTGATAATGATTAATCTTAGATCTATTATTATTAATATTATAGACTAATATTATTAATAATATTAATAAGACGTACGATGTGACTAAGAAAAGTAAGAGATAAGATAGATGTTGGGGACAATGAAATTATCTAAAATAATCATTCATTAGTCTTAGAATCAATAATGGTCAGGGGCATCCTTTGAAATCATAAATGGAGTTAGTCTATATGGAGTCTTTTATTGACACATTTTCCTAGTGACAATAGACCCTCTACCTAGGCTCTAGTCAAAAATATAATTTCTATTTGGCGTGGTCATTGTGACAGTGCTACTGCTGGTTAAGTAAACATGACTTAGCCATGATTTTCTTAATTCAAAATAATACTGCCTAGCCATATTGCATTTGGTCTCTATCACCTGAGCTGTTAGCTAGCTATTAGTATTACAACTTAAATTTGGCATGGTTTTGAAATAGTGTTTTGCTAGATTTATAGTTATGAAAAAGCAATAATAATGATTGATAACTCTGTCAAAAAAAAAACCTGGAAAGAATTCCTTTCAAAATTCCTTCTTTCATTTGTTGGTATGTCCCGCTACAGCTACAATAGTTGGATAGGCATACATCTAACGTGTGTACTCTGTTTTAACTACACAATCGCTATAGAACGTGACATGACATGGAACACCTGGGTCAGAATCCTCTTTGATTTTCAATCAATCCAAAAGTAAATTCACTCTAACTCTAAGATATTGCTTTTGCTGTATTTTGCTGATTTTAATTTTTACTTTTCATCCAAATTCAGGTTAACGGCCAGCCATTGTATGCCTTCATCCATCACATAGCTTTCGAAAAGCAGCAATCCTTGACGAGGGGACATTGACGACATCTTCCATGCGTTCTATGAGGATTCCAATAAGGAGCGACAAGATGCATTCATAGCAGCTAGCGTACAAAACAGACGGATGTTAAACACTCTTGCTCGCACGCAGTAGCCATCAACATTGAAGAGAAAATCCTGCAGCTACTGCTATGCATGGACCACGCACCTACCTTGAAACTGTCAAGGAGTTTTATGCAGCAATCTGCATATCGGATGCAATGGATGTGTACATACATGTATATGTAGCTTAGTTCTTTGTCACTGCACTCAATGTCATGTGTTCTTGCGATTGGGGCTCCTGCGATTGCGGCCCCAGCAATCAAGTACGACTATACTCTACAAAGAGGACTGTACTCAATGGAAGAAGAAGAAGAAGGATATGTTAATAGACCAGCTATATGTATATATATCTCTATACTTTCAACTCTTCCTAAATCGGATTTGCATAAGTCGAATAATCGCCTAAGTCGAAGGTGCTGTACTAGTCCTTTCTCTTTATTTTCTATTGTTTTGACCTTGCATTAGGAGAAAAAAATTCTTGGTCGAAGCAATTTCTTCAGTCCCAACAGATTTGACTTAGGCAGAGTTAACTATATATATTTATATTTGTTTTGTGCAGACCTTGTAAGTTGTAACAAAAGTTGTTTTCAACATCCATTGAAATATGTCCATGCTTCCTAATGCTTGTCCATTGTCGAGCTTTGTGTATCAGTAATAACTAAGTAGTGTTGTCAAATCAATTATTATGCAGTTTTCTGTTTCTAAAATTAGTTTCACTGGTCCAACGCTGTCTCAAGGGCTGGTGCCGAGTACTCTCGACAGTCACTGTTATGAATTTGTTAAGTAACTTTATTTCAAATTGCTGGCAGCATAGTGAAGGCTCGTCAATAGTTCTGCTACTGTAATTCTGTTGAGTGTAGACACTGCAACCTCTTCTACCTTAGTACCTTACCATCACTTTTTGGCAGACTGCCCTTCTGTCTTTACACATTTGAGAAATAAATGTTTTCAACCTGCATGTTACAAAAATGAGAATAATATAACAAGAGTTTTCTATTACCTTTTAGCCTGGTGAAAGGAAAGTTATGTGATTTTCATATGTTTTTCCATGTTAGTGATGTCACATAATGATTCAATTGTTGTATATACTCAAATTTTTAGTAAACATTGTGAATTGGTGATTGCATAATGTACATTCATTGATATTTTAACAATTCATATAATCATGTGAAAGGATGACTAGGGCTGGCGGTAGGTGCTATGTTTAGGGTTCATTCAACTCTTTGGCTAAATCAGGATTCTCACCCCGTAATCATATAATGGCTATAAAATAGTTAACTAAAGGTACCGTATTTGATAGTTGCTTATATTATAATGGCCATGGAATTTTTATTTAAAGGTTATTGTATCTCTATTCTAAGTTTTTGCTCATTTTAATGTATAACGATGCCTTGGCATATAGTACTGTGCTACCACTGCTGTGCAGTGTTTACTTTATAGTGTACTGATAGACCAATGAATAAATAAAAGGTAACAGTTAACAAATAATTGAAAAGAATACGTATTTTCATTAATTTTGGAAATGGCTGCTGGTCCTGAAAAAAAGGCACCCGGTTCTCTCAAAATGTAAGGACATGGAGCCGCTTTTTCAGATATTCGGCTCACAGTCTGCATTGACTTATGGAAAGGCTTGGACATTTGTAACAAATATGTTCTTCTCGACCACCTGCATTTACTTTTGGTTATTTTTCCCATTTCTCAAAGAAAGTCTTACTGGAGCCAGTTATAATAGAAAGGGAGTAAAACACTCAATGGTTGAAAAACCAAAGCAAAAAAACAGAAAACATAATTTGATTAGTCCAAAAGAAGAGCTCAAAATAGCAGGAATATAGTGCTAAACTTTTAAAGACAAAAAAATATTATAAAACAGGTACACACATGTTAATTGCAAAAAATAGCAGGAAAATAATGATAAGTTTTTAAAGATGAAAAAATAGTATAAAATAAAGTGCAATAAATGGGAAAATAGTGATAAACATTTAAAGACGAAAAAATAGTATAAAAATAGGTTAACTTTATGTTATGTCAAGTGCAAGCAGGAAAATAGTGAAATATAAGTATAAAATTATGTTAAGTGCAAAAAATAGCAGGAAAATAGTGAACAACTTTTAACGACGAAAAAATGATATAAAATAGTTTAACTTTATGTTATGTTAAGTGCAAAAAATAGCAGGAAAATAGTGAAAAACTTTCAAAGACTAAAAAATAGTATAAAAATAGGTTAACTTTATGTTATGTTAAGTGCAAAAAATAGCAGGAAAATAGTGAAAAACTTTCAAAGACAAAAAAATAGTATAAAAATAGGTTAACTTTATGGTTATGTTAAGTGCAAAAAATAGAAGGAAAATAATGAAATATAAGTACGAACTTATGTTAAGCACAAAAAATAGCAGGAAAATAGTGAAAAACTTTTCAACACGAAAAAATAGTACAAAAATAGGTTAACATTATGTTATGTTAAGTGCAAAAAATAGCTGGAAAATAGTGAAAACATTATAAAAAAGGGAAAAATAGTTTTAAAATAGTGCCGAAAATAGAAATAGCTAAAAAATAGTTTATTTTTTTACTATTTTTTATGAAAATAGTCAAAAAATAGCCACCTTGTTGGGGAAA
Source organism: Mesocentrotus franciscanus (assembly GCA_037976565.1). NCBI lineage: Eukaryota > Metazoa > Echinodermata > Echinoidea > Camarodonta > Strongylocentrotidae > Mesocentrotus > Mesocentrotus franciscanus. The sequence continues at coordinate 389,785 of CP137685.1, forward strand.
ATGGAAAAATATAAGAAAAATAGTGTAGTTTTTAGACTATTTTTTAAAAAAATAGCCAAAAAATAGATCAAGAAATCAAGAAATAGCAAAAAAATATATGAAAAATAGTGAACAAATATATTTTTCTACTGGTCAAAATGACTGGGGTAGGAACAAGGAATGACGACTTATTATCGCACTTGTGTAAATATGATTAAAGATTATTAAGAAGTGATCGTATCCAGACTGATTTCATCGGAATGTACCCTAATTGTAAGGATAAGAGAACGTTTTAAGGGCAAATACGAAGATTGCAAAATGTAAGATACGTCATTTTGTACGGACAGATGGTACGAGCGTACGAACGCTGTGTGCGACTTCACCTCCAAAAGTAAAATCGACATCAGTACGTTTATAGCTGGATGCTAGCTGACCCATCTAAAAGTCATCAAGTTACTATTTTACCATATTTTTAAAGCTTAATACATTTCCTTTTATAATTTGCAGCTACTTTGGGGGCCTTCGTAAAATATTGAGGAATTTAAGACGAAAATACAAACTTCAAATTTCCGAAAATAAGTCATCGTTCTAACTACTGATTTCATAGTTTGTTTACTTTTTTTTGAAAATATAAAGATGATATTTCCGTGATTTTAACTTTCAACTCCACAAAACAAAAACAATCATTTGAAAATCTTATTTTATAACGGAGCTACAAGCATATCAAAACGAGTCTTCTTTCGCGACTTCTGAGGTCAAATCGAGGTCACGCTCGCGAGGACTGTAACTCCTGGAATAAACTAGACGTGTTTTTTTCGGGCCTGCCGACTGACTGGGAGCTGATGGGAGCTGATGGCGCAAAGTGAATGAACTCTCACCGTACGTACCCATACACACAGTCCCGGCACACAGTACAGACACACACCCGCTATTCGCACAACTGCTCTACCTCCAAGGACACTTACACAAAAATCAGTTTTGTACATTTCGGGTCTAACAAACTCATGCCCCCTGTTTTTCTTCTTGGCCTCTCTCTCTCTCTGCACATTGAGAATGATCTATATATTTGGATTGAAATCAATAAAATTTGAATTTGAATTGAATATGTATCCTTTCACTTTCATAAGTTGTTGGGTCACAATAAAAAGAAGTAGGGTCTATAGAACGGGGAATTGTCGTTATGGTCTACACCCAGCCCGTCTACTACATGTATCTACATGGTCTAATAATCATCCCGTCTATACTCATCATTTTGGTCTAATGACCATTTAGACTAAGTCATTTGGTCTAATTTCAATATGCATGGTCTGATCTCCAATTAGGCCTACCTACAGTATTTGGTCTGTTGTTTATTTAGTCTACAATCCACAAGGTCTCATATTCATTATTATTTATGACTATTTGGTTATTAGAACATATGGATAGAAGCTACAAAAGGCATCAGACGAAATGGGTAGTAGACTTATTGGAGATTAGACCAAATGATAATTAGTCGAAATGATAAATAGGCCATCTGGATAGCAGACGAACTGATAGTAGACAAAACTGCAATAAACCTAAACAAATGAATATAAATATCTCAACTCTTATGGGTCCACCCTATCTCTCAATCCTATCAGCGAGTTGACTTTCCTTATCCTTCTCCCCCACACACACACACTATTTCCATTTCTTCCAATCTCTTGGTTTGTTTCTGCGTACTCTCCTGACCCTCTCAATTGACTCGGCTTCCTCTCTATCTCTTTCCTCTCCCTTTGACTCCTTCCTCCTCCACATCCCCTCTCCACTGGTTCAACTTTTTTTTCTTCATCCCACCGATTTCCTTCCTCTCTCTCTGTCTCTCATAGCTTCCCCCATCTCCATACTTGCCCTCTCTCTCTCTCTCTTTCCTTCACGACCGCCAATTAAAAAATGGGGAGGGGGAATAATGCACAGACAAGGCCAGTGTTTTCTGAAAAAGGTTATATATTCACATTGCACAACAAACATCTGTGTCAATTAGTACATCAGTGTCAATTAGTGCATCTGAGTGTAACTGAACAAGAAATGGTAAAACAAAAACAAAGGCCATGTTATTTGCCTATTATGAATACAACTACAGGAATTAATTTGTACTGAATTGCCAGTCAAAATGTATAAAAATACCTTACTAGTATAATAATTCAATATCTGTATTTTTTTGCAGGAAGATACCCTTGCAGTATATTTCTTTACAACAAGCCTGCCACTAATTTCAGATAAAACATAGGTAATTAAAAGGACTAATTACTCTTGACATATTAAGCACTCTTACATTCTACAAGGATTTAGAATTTTTAAATAGACTATTTTTCAAATAAAAAAAACCAGAGGTCTTCCCTTGCCCTATATGAATACATGTACATGTATTTTCTTCATGCATAACTGCCCTGCAATACTGCAATGATGCAGTTGAAGTAACATGTTTACAAACTAAATAAACAAATTAATCAGAGGGATATTTTCATGTTTGTACACTGGTAAACAAGGGGGATGTCACATTAGGCATTACTGTGTGCCCCATACCTAGTCAGGTGGCTTAGCGTCAAATTTATCGATTATCGTTACTTGCCGGATAAAAGCACCATTTTTGGTACAGGGCTTCCTTAGGACTTACTAAACGATATTAGGCTAGGAGCCCCCGGCAAAAAATTCAATTTAAGGGTGTGGGGGCGGGGACGTCTTTTTGGAGCCCCAAATAATTTTATAACATTGATTTGGTGTTGTACAAATGCCATTTTTGGTACAGGGCTTCCTTAGGACGTACTGAACGATATTAGGGTGAGAGCCCCCGGCAAAAATATCATATAAGGGTATGAGGCGGGGGCGTGGCCTCGTAGCCCCCAAATAATTTAGAAGGTAATATAACATTTTTTTGTTGTTGTACAAATGCCATTTTTGGTACAGGGCTTTCTTAGGACATACTGAACGATATTAGGGTAGAAGCCCCCGGCAAGAATATCATATAAGGGTGTGGGGCGTCGCTTCGTAGCCCCAAATAATTTAGAAGGTAATATAACATTGATTTGTTGTTGTACAAATGCCATTTTTGGTACAGGGCTTCCTTAGGACCTACTGAACGATATTAGGGTAGGAGCCCCCGGCAAGAATATCATATAAGGGTGTGGGACAGGGGCGTCGCCTCGTAGTCCATAAATAATTTGTAAGGTAATATAACATTGATTTGTTGTTGTACAAACGTCATGGGCCCCCAATCACACAGATATGAAAATATATGCCGAGGGCTCCTACCTGACCATCATTCAGCAGGTCCTAATGAAGCCCTGTACCAAAAATGAGGACGCTAGACTAAATACTATTTCAAACGTCGATCTCTGGCTACTTCGGTCAAAATTTCGCTTCAGGAACATCATTTATTTTCACTTTTTAAAGATAGTAAATGAATTCCAATTTTTTTGACACTTTCAGATGTTATTAATTATACTCATAGCAAAAGGATTTTACACCATTCAGTCCGATTTACTCAAGTTTTGCAAAGCTAAAAAATCCCTTTAAAGTTTTGAAGGATATTGGTCAAGATGTATCAATTCATGTGCTGTAATTTTCAAGTTATAGCTGACAAAAGGAAGATGTTATAGCACAAAAGAAGATGTTTGAGGACGAAACTCTTTGTTTATTGAGATAAATATTAGTTTTTAATTTCAGTGTGAAAAGATATGACAATAGAAAGGGTTCTTGTACACATGTACATGGACATGTATATTTGTGCTAGGTTAAGGTACATTTTTCTCTGGATATGAGAAATTTTGGTATTGATGTGTAAGTGTTTTACAGGTGTTGAGTACCGGTATGGTAGATCTGATCGATGTTCAAGTTGGGTACTTGGGTTTTATGGTGTTGGTTATATTGTTAAAAGTTATTTTTTATTGTTAAAGGTAATTTTCAAAGAAAAGGCTAATATTTGAAAATTAAGGGGCCGGAATGTTGGTGCCATTTAAAGATACTATGTCCCTTTTGCAGCCAACATCAAATTCTGTAGAACTTTGGAGGAATTATGAATCTGTCATGTATGTCCTATCTGTGAAATTGAAACGTTAGCAATGTCCTAATATTCAAATTATGCAAGGAAACCCGTTTACTTGCTAGCCTTCACTGTCAGACACTATTGAGTGATTGACTAGCTTTTTCATCCTTGGTAATAACATACATAACATGAGCTGTAAACGGTACATGAGCATTTGTCTACATCAATAACCCACTTTTTGTAATGGCCCAAATTAAACTGATTGAATCTTTGTGCAGCATAAAATGTACGACCATTCAGTACAATGGTCTGAAAAATCAGACTATTACTTACTAGCTCTATAGCTCCTAAGTCGATTCGACAACTAATAGTCGTTATTTTCCCACTAAAAGCCATTTGCAAGCCCTTTTGTCTTGAGGGAAGCTCTAATTTAGTATTGTCTTTCAAATGCTGTTGGAATTTAACCTTTTAATTTTTTGGCCTGCAAATGGGACATAGTACCTTTAAGTGAAATAGCGCCATTTATTGGCGAGGTGATGACTAGCTGTGATTTGACATGTATATCCAGGGATTGTTAGGTAGCAACCAGGGAGGCTACACAATTAGCTTTCAACCTCGTCTTTGTTTGATTTGTATTAATTTCGACCATATGTGATATTTGGAGATTAAAGGACAATCGAGTAACAATATGAATGTTCAAGATTAAGATCGACAAGATTAAAGACGCAAGAAAGGTACATTTTAAAATCGACATTTATTGTTATTCAATCGTAAGCATGGCGATGAGTGAATCAGAGCATGGTTGGATGTTGAGCGAGCGTCTGGAGCTTTAAAGGTACTATGTCCAATTTGCAGGCCAACAAAAATGAAAAGGTTAAATTCTAACAGCATTTGAAAGACAATACTAATTTAGAACTTCCCTAAAAAAGGGGGGCTTGACAATGTCTTTAAGTGGGAAAATAACGACTATTTGTTGTCGAATCGACTTAGGAGCTATAGGGCCAGTAAGTAATAGTCTGATTTTTCAGACCATTGTACCAAATGGTCGTAAGTTTTATGCTGCGCAAAGATTCAATCAGTTTAATTTTGGCCATTACAAGAAGTGGGTTATTGATGAAGACAAATGCTCATGTACCCTTTACAGCTCATTTTATGTATGTTATGACCAAAGATGAAAAAAGCAAGTCAGTCACTCAATAGTTTCTGACAGTGAAGTCTAGCAAGTAAACGGGTTTCCTTGCATCATTTGAATATTAGGACACTGCTAACGTTTAAATTTCACAGATAGGACATACATGACATATTCATAATTCCTGCAAAGTTCTACAGAATTTGATGTTGGCTGCAAAAGGGACATAGTATCTTTAAGTGGACCCTGGGAAATGCCTGCAATCGGCTGGTCACGAAATGGATATGAGATTGGATGTGATCAGGGACGTGAATGCTTTGGTCTGGTTTGCATTTACAGTGGTTCAATAAATTTCATCATTGAGTTTGTGAATAATCTATTTATTAATTAATTCCGTCATTGAATAGGCAGATCCACGCGTATAACTACTAAATTTAAACTCACATCGCCAAATTTCTACTCAAATACATACTAGAATAGTTTACAGTGATATTATTGACCATTTATGTATTTTTCAAATAACTAACATGTACACTGAACAATCTACCCCCAATACCCTGTCCTATTATCCATAACACTGATTTCTCGTCTAATAATGCATTGGAAAACGATTAATCCAACATTGTCTGGGATGAAGTAGTATACCTTCTGATAACACTGATGATGCTTATGATTGAGGAGGCGAGTTGGCTCAGTCGGTAAAGCGTCTGCCTGTCGACCCAAAGATCGTGGGTTCGAATCCAACCCAGGAGGATGACTGAAGCCTGCGTTGTGTGTTAACGTGCCCCACCCCTGTTTCAGATACAGGCTATGTTAAGTGGAAAACACTCTGTCCCTCAGATAGGACGTTAAATGGAGGCCCCGTGTCTCTAAAGATTCACCACCTTTGTACGTCAAGAACCCACTGCACTATTCGTATGAGAGTAGGGGGAACCCCGGTGTAGTGATCCACGTGCTCATCCCCAATTAGTTATACAGGGAGGAGAGACACGAGGGTTACAGTGATTCAGTTCGCTTTTTTTTTTGCCTCTAATAATAATAATAATAATAATAATAATACATTTGTTTACAATGTTAAGAAAGCCTCTGATAATAACTGTGTATTCCAAAGATGAAAAAATAAACGAGTAACAGGTAAAGCATGGATAACAAATTATTTTATTGAAGTGCATAGGTGAAAAATATAAGTTGTACAAAAGATTCTGTTAAAAAGGGAGAACGTCAACAAAAAGAAAGTTTAAATCATATCGCAATAAATTAGGACGCATTTCTGAAAAGGACTTAAGGTAATGTTTTTTGTGAGGTACTGCAGAAACATAAAAATAACATTTCTAAATTTGTGAAACATTGTTAGTGACGTACTTGGTTACACTAGAAACGAAATAGTACATGTTACTTCATTAAGGGTGATACTAAGATAACTGACAGTCAATCCATTGTTGAAGAATTGAATTTATATTTGTCTAATGTTGCAGCAATAGAATTAAAGCTAATTATGTTCAAAGATCTAATCAACACTTTTCTTCTACCTTTCAAATCATTGACCAAACTATATATGTTTAAATCCGTTAAAATAAACTATAGGGTTAATGTTAGCAAGTAAAAGTATGGGATTTGATGGAATTAGTAAAGCAGTGATTACAAGTTATACTTGCTATTACTTAGCATCTTGTTCACATAACAGATCGTTCGTTCTCTTCGGTTCCTTAAGATATGAAATTGGAAAGGTTATTCCTGTATTTTAAAAGGAGATCCTCACATATTTTAAATTGACAGACCGATATATTTTCTCCCTTGTTTTTCTGAGATCTTATAAAATGACATGTTCAGCAGGCTTATACATTAAACTTGTTTGTTTTATTTATTTATTCACCATGTAACATAATTGTTACAGATAATAAAACTCAGTGGGTTACATCATGATATAATACATAGTAGGAACAGTGTATAAACAAATAAAATTGAAGCGCAACGTCCCTAAGATAACATAGCTGATAATTATTAGGCTGAGATAGATAATGGCTAAAAATAAAAACAAAATACAAAATAAATGTTTTAATCAAAATCATGCCCCTTAACGTTTTTCAATAACGAGCAAAACAAGGGAATACACATCATTAAAGGGCAAGTCCACTTCAAAAATAACTTACTCCCAATAAAAGCAAAAAAATCAGACAAACCAATCAAAAAAATTTGAGCAAAATCGGTTAACTAATAAGAAAGTTATGAACTTTTGAAAAAGTATGTAAAATTATGGAACAATGAGAATCACAACACATATTGCCAAGATGGTTATCAGTTTGTGACGTCATGTCCTCACAACTTATCAATTGCTTTATAAAGTTTAATCCCATTAATTTCCTTTTAACCCCAAAACTTGATTTCCCATGCCTTTGCCCAGGTTATATGATTTGTATCATATTGCGTGCATGACATTTCCCAAAAACTTTTATGAATTTTGAAGAATTGATACTATTTTCTGAATATTGTATTTCATAATTATTGATTTTTATATAAATAGTTTATCAAAATTCAATTTTTCATGATTTAACTGGACAAAATTACTCTTTATTTGTGCATCCACACAAAAACATATTACTAACAATCTAACTTGGATGCTGATGTGAAGAAATAAGATTCTTAGGGTGAAAATAGGAAATTTATATTATCAATATAAAGAAAATAATTAGTGGATAGTGAGGACCACACGTCACAGACTCATGAGTGAGTTGCCAATTTGTGTAGTGATTTTCAAAGTTTTTCATGTCATTAAAAATTCATAACTTTATCATTAGTTATCCGATTTTGCTCAAACTTTTTTTGATTAGTTTGTCTGATTTTTCTGGTTCTATTGAAAGTAAGTTATTTTTGGAGTGGACTTGGGCTTTAACTCTTCTTCACAAAATTAGCACTAGTGTACCTCAAAAGTAAACAAACATATTTGGAGAGAAATAATTCCTTCAGCTTCTTTTTAAATAACAAAAGGTTATTACAATTTCGTATATCAGGTGGCAATACGTTCGAAATGTCAGGACCTACATATCTAATCGATCTGTGGGCTCGGGTACTTCTTATCGTAAACAAATGGAAATCAGAAGAATGTCTAGTTGGGCAGTTATGAATGTCTCTATTTAGAGTAAAATTGTTACAAAATGATAAAGGCAGTTCTTTTTTTATTAAGTAGGTAAATGAAAACTGCAATTTGGATAAAATGAATATCAGTAATTTTCAAAGTTCTCAACCTGAAAAATAATGGGTCAGTGTGATCAAAATACCCAGAGCCACAACAAAGTCTCATGGCTCTCTTTGCGACCTTAACATACCATCAGTATTTACTGTATTAATGGCCCATACGATGTTACAGTAAGAAATACGTGAATGAATGAAACAATTGTATATAATAAACAAAATACTAAGTGGATCGAAAGGCTTTAACTTGTACAATACACCAACATAACGAGACAAAACTCGAGAAAGATCACGGACGTGTTCAAGCCAGGACAGGCACTGATCAGGTTGCGATCGCGAAAGAGCTCCATTTGAGTTTACAATCCAACATGAATCGCACTGCCCCGCGACAGCACAAGCGGAACGAAGATGAACGCGGTTGATAAAAATAAAGAGTCCAATCAGCTACTTGCCAGATGAAAGTTGATATGAAGTGTTAAACACGCGAAACATGAAGATGCTGATAAATGTCCTAAACTGTAAGGTATATGACTCGGTAAAAATAACGTGTTCTCTATCTGAAAACTTCCGATTAAGTGAAGGAAAGTAACTCTGCTGAAGAACAAAAACCATGTGCTCATTCCAAAATTGTCATTGTATGGTTTAGCAAAGAAAAAAGGAGATGATGAGTGAACTTTCACTACACATTTAAACCAGTTAGATAATTTCGGCAATTCAGCATTTAGTATTCAAACAAGATTTATATCTAGGTTTGAATGAGAGCAAAAAATATTAGCGTCATCAGCAAATAATATATATTGTAATAAGGAAGAGACATTAGAGATATCATTAACATAAATTTTAAAAAAGAAACAGGCCTAAAATAGAGCCCTTGGGGCAAATCACACGTAAAAAATAACACGGTTGATTTGCCATTATTAAATATTGTATATTGACTTCTACAAGAAAGGTAACTACGAAACCAGTTTGAAGGTACACCACGTATCCCGTAGTGGTAAAGCTTGTCTACAAGTATGTCATGATCGAGGATATCAAATGCCTTACTTAAATCCATGAAAACTCCTTTAACATGCTCATGTTTGGCTAAGGCAGATGATACCCTATCATATAATTTTATAATAGCAAATTCCGTTGAATGAAATTTCCTGAATCCATACTGATCATTATTAAGTAAATTGTTGTCAGCCTAAAATGTATATAGTCTATTATAAACGAGTCGTTCTTATATTCTAAAACTGATAAGAATATTCTCTTACATATTTCAGAATATGGCTTTAGAAAAAAGAAAACATGTGATCTTGCACTGATTGACCTTTCTGACTATATTCTTAATAATATGAATGGTAATTTATATTCAATTGGTATATTTCTTGACTTGACTTAAGCCTTCGATTTGATTACCCATAAGATCTTACCTACTATTACTAAGTTAACATATTTGGTATCCGTGGCATTACACTAATTGGTTTCAGGGTTATATATCTGATCAGTTTCATTATACTGTTTGTAATAACTTTGGTTCTCATCATGAAAGGGTCCATTGTGGAGTCTCACAAGGCTCCGCACTGGGCCTTCTCCTGTTACTGATTCACCTATACGATTTATGTAATGCTTCATGGTTTGTTTTGTTTGGTTTATTTACCATCATAAAATATAGATATTTATGATTATCACCAGGAAAACAATATATTCCCAGAAACTACACCACCCATCCCTAGCTAAATTTAATTTCAGTTTTATTGAAGGGTTTATAGTCAGAAAATCAAAATCATTTATATTACAGATTACATTTAAACTTTTAGGCCAGATAATATATAAAATAATTTTTAGGTATTCATTATTATTTCTTTCGTTTTAAAAATCCAAAGTCATCTAATTTTCGGACATTAACATAATTTTGCCATTTTGTCCTTTTTGCGGATGACACTTAATGTAAATGCTTCTTACAATGATTTTGATGTACTTGTCTAAAAAGACAAATTGAGAATTTATTAAGGCTGTAAATTGGTTTCGTGCTAATGATTTGGTAATAAACTACGATTACAAAAATGTAATGTACTAAAGTAATGAACGTAAAAATTGTGATATTTTTTAAGTGAAAATAAATTTGAAAGCTATCTCAGTGAATTTCCTAAAGCAGTCGAGTTTCTCAGTGTAAATTTTAGATGATATATATTCTTTTAACAACCATCGTTTTACCATTGCAAATAAGGTCTATAAAATTATCGGAATTCTTTGTAAGCTTCGTGTATTTATTTCCAGAAAAAGAATAGTTTATGTTGTTTAATTGCCTCACCTTGAGCAAAACTACCCTAAGCCATTCCTGAGGTGAGTTTGGACAACTCGCTTGGAGTAGGGAACAATATGGAGAATATTACTTTGTTGGGCAAGAACCCCTCCCCCAAAAAAAAAATATATATATATATATATATATATTTATATATATATATATATTTATACGCCATGTTGTGACGAAGTAAACCCAATTAGTTAGCCAACCTCTGTCCTATAAATGACGCTGAGACAGCCATGGATAAGCTAGTGAGTTGTCCATACAGCAATCTATTCAATAACTACCCATTGTTTCTGAGATTGATCCACAACCATTCAAAGACATGCCACCTCAGAGGAAAATATTTCATACAGGTCTACATCAATATAAAGATTCAATATTTGCCCGACATCTACGAAACTGCCGCATTCAGGCAATACACTTGCGCTTTGATCCATCACGATGGAGCCCCAAACTCAACTCAACTGAAGATTCTTTTAATATCAGCAGGTTGTTGTATCGACCCCGTCACTATCGCTAGGCTGGATTTAACAAATACAAGAACCACGACATCGTCTTTTTGAGGTGGTTTCGCACAAAAGTAGCCATTTCTATTTTTTTAGCTCCAGACATCTGAGACAGGTACTTCTCAAATGCCGTCATGTTGCTTTACACTTTTCCTGATGAATTATTGGTGTCAAGGTTCTCCTCATCAGAAACAAAGGTTTTATCCACCCAATTCTTTGTGTTCTTTCCTTCAGGGACGACTGCAAGCCTTTGTGCTGAAAGATAGAGGGCTTCCTCACGTAATTATTGTGCTGAGCATTTAAATCTTTGAAATACCTGAAGAGCCAATCGACGGGTTGATCTTGATAGAAAAACAAGGTAAACTGCGCAAGCCTATCCAAGTCGTAGGCATGAAAGAGCTTTCCAATGAAGCCCATAGTAGAGAATTCCAGAGACACCCATTTGACGTTGCTCTTTTCCCGAATATACGTGCGAATAGCTGTAATGTATCCTCTTACCGTATAAACGTCGTCTTCGATTTGGAGGTAGTACTCTGAAAGGCTACTGCCATAAAAAAACATGAAAGCAAAATCAACACATTGTTTTGAGCGCCAGCGGACTCTGGTCTCTGAATCCTTATAATTTGACTTGAGGTTGTCCAGGGAAGGGTAAAAGGACGCCGGGGCCTGGATGACTTGGATGAATCCATTTTCTAGATATGGCAGGTACTTGTCTTTGATCATATCCCTCAATATGGAGCGCTTCTCTTCCTCAAAGTCAGCGAGGAAGATGAGGAGAATGACATCAGAGCGTTCCTTGTGAGATGACTTGCTGATTAGAAAATCCAGCGTTTGAGACAGGTAGTGTTCCGTTTCCCTATGGACTGTAGGTATGCCTATCGTCAAAAAATCTAAAAACAGAATAATATGAAATGTTACATTAAAAAACGATTTAGCAAGTAAATAAATACACCCCACATATATTATATATAATTTGAATACATGTATAGATATATAACATACATGTATAGAAACATTTATATATAAATCTATATATAGATATATATATAAATAGTTTGGTTCTTACAAAAATAAACCCAACTTTCTCCCGCAAAGTCGCATCAAATTAACATAATTTGTTTGATTCTCATGCATCATCAATTTAAGCCAGTAATATCGAATTTGATATGCGCACGAGAGTGGGATCTGTTCATCAACACAATGAATGGCCATTCATTAAAAACTCACTCTGCTTGTATTTCCTCTTCGTCTTTTAACATAAAAGACGTTCACGTGGAAGGACATTTCCTTTGATATCACTTAAAACCGTTGACAATATTATTGTGTATTAAGGAGAGAGACCAAGGAATGAGACATGACAAGTTGATTTGACGGTGTCCAAATAACAAGTGAGAATACTTTATTAGATGCTTCTCGCTCATACACAATTCTGTATGTCCACTTAACATATCAACTGGATGTGTGTATCACTTACACATAACACAACACATATGGCAATGGTGGGAAAGTTTACATCAAAGGAATGTTGCGCGTACAAGAATGTATTACATTTGGGGTCAACTGAAGTGCGATGGAAAGAACCAAGATTGGAATGTAAACAATACACAAACACAATATCCCTTCCTTCTCGGATAAAAAGTGATTTTCAGCATTAGATGATATTAAACAATTTTCTTGAAAACTTCTGATGTAAATGCATTATATTTCCTGAGACATAGCTTGTAATTCAGTCATATGTGTAATTTTGGCTCTGGACTATTTAAATATGTCACTCTTAGAAAGCAGAAACAACATGATTGAAACATGTGCAACAAAAACAAATTTTGCTCAAACTTAGCAATAATCCAAACAAGAGCACAGCTCTTTAACACATTTCAAACCTTCAACATGTAACCAAGAGATAATGAATAAGCATCATGAATGAATCCCTATAATTCACATATAGTCGACTTTGACTAATAAGAACTATTTTGATAAGACTGAAATAAGCATGCAAGATGAATCAATCTGGTTTTCGTGTCATCAGTGTACTGAATATAACTTCAACATACATGTATCATTAAACTTTCTGTATAGTGCTGACTAACTAATCTTAATCAATTGTTTTCATGTAGAGTCCAAACTTGATGTGCACAAAACAACAGAAATATGAAAAGTGTAAATAGTAGAATTCTCTGTCTCATAGACATTGACCAATAATCATGAGGATCAACATTATGTAATTTTATGTAATACACATAAATCAATCGTGTTTCAACTAATAAAATATCCTGGCATTTTAGAGATCAGCATGCAACAATATAAAGTGTCTGAACATCATAGAATTGGGCATGGCATAAAACAGTAACCCATGTATTGACTGTGGCACGGAATAACAGTGATATAAATTCACATGACAAAATTAATGAACATGGCATAAAATAAGGCATTCAAAAGTTCAGTCTATTCTTTAACTGAGTTTCTAACAATGTATTCATTTAGCGTTCCAGTTCAAAGTCATGGTATGGATTAGTGTTCACCATGTAAATGTCTTCCAGATAAATTAATAGTTACATAATAACTCCTGAGTGATAGTACGAGAGTCTGTCTGGTGGGTGTGTATTTCGCTGTGATCTGCGTAGATCATTTTCATGTGGACGATCATTACGCTGTTCACGATCGCGTTGTTTGTAGTCATCATCGAGATCATTCTGAGATCGTAGTCGCGTTGCGAATATGGTACTTTCCTGATTTGTGACATATAGTGCATGGTATTTTCATTTCCGCGTTTTAGCTTTACACTTCCTCCTTTGACAGATGTAACAAGCCAAGGGCTTGGATCATATCTACTGAGAACTTATCACTTTTCTTCTGCATGATCTCCCTGACAGATATTCCGCTTCAGGAATCTCTTCCTCCCATCATGATAGGATTTCATGTGTGCTTTGTACTTCCGATCATGACGTCGTGCTTTTGCGAATGCTTTTCGCGGACTTGAGCGTGGTAGCGAAGGTAGCTTGTTACGTATTTCGCGATTGTACAGAAGCTTCGCTGGGGTCTCCTTTGTGGCTGGATGAGGTGTTGAGCGATATGTAAGCAAGAAATTGTAGATCGCTTGATGCCAATCACGACCACTGTTTCTCGCGGTTCGGATCGCTTTCATGAGTGTTGCGTTGAATCTTTCAACTTCTGCGTTTGCTTGCGGATGATACGGAGTAACGCGTCTGTGCTCGATGCCTGTAGACTTCACGTAGTCTGCGAATTTGCGCGAGGTGAATTGTGGGCCATTATCGGAAACGATTTCATCTGGGTAACCATGTTGCGCGAAGATGCGATTTAGTCGCGAGATGATCGTTGTCGCTGTCGTTGATCGCAAAATCTCCAACTCTGGCCATCTCGTGGCTGCATCAATTACAACAAGCATTTAAGTCTCTCCTGTGGGCAGAGGTCCACACAAATCAATATGTACACGGCTCCACGGGGAGCTGGGCATTGCGGAAGGACAAAGAGGCACTGGTGGAGGGGTTGGCATTTCTGCTTGGCAGACTCTACACTCTTTCACAAGGCATTCAGCTTGCTCGTCGATGTGTGGCCACCACACTTTGGTACGCAAGGCTTGTTTTAGACGGACAATGCCTTGATGCGATTCGTGCGCGATATCTAGGGTACGCTTTCTTAGGTCATTTGGGATCACGATTCTGGTTCCACGCACTAGAATTCCGTCTGTCGATGTGAGCTCATTTGCGACCTTCGATATACACTAAGTCGCCCGTCATCAGGCCACATGCCTGAGCGAATTGCTTCTATGACACATTTAATTTCCGGGTCATCTTGGGAGGCTTGCTTAATTTCCTCACGAGATAGGGCACGGGTATCGCGTATGCAACAATCGCTTCAACATACTCTTCTGCGATGTCGTGAAGATCTCCTTGTGGCTGGTTACTAAGCGGTAGACGTGATAGCACATCTGCTGGGTTTGTCTTCCCAGGCATGTGTCGAATCTGGAATCTGTACTGTTGCAGACGTAATGCCCATCTCTCAATACGGGCATGAGGCTTACCGCGAGGACTGTAGATCACTTCCAACGGCTTGTGGTCTGTAAGGAGATCGAACTCTGCCCGATCAGATAGAGGTGAAATCGCTCACATCCCCACACAACAGCTAACGCCGCTCAGTTTGCAGTAGCGACGCCGACGCCTGTTAACGAACGGCTAGCATATGCAACTGGACGGCTGACACCTCGAAGGTCTGTGTGAGAATAGCTCGAGTCCGAAGGGACTGGCGTCCACTGAAGCTCTGTTGGCGCTCCGTGACGAAATGAGCCATGACCGTATCACTGGTAAGTGCTGCACAGAGGGTGTTGAACGCTTCCTCCTGTCGTGGACCCCATGACCATGGCATATCACCACGCGTCAATTCTCTAAGTGGCTCGGTGGTCGTCGCGAGATTCTGGATGAATCGGCCACAGTAATTGACCAATCCCAAGAATGAGCAAACTTCGCTTGGCGTCGTTGGTTTCCGACCATTCTTTATTGCTTCTACCTTCTTCGCATCTGGGGCGATGCCATTCTTGCCGATAGTGAAGCCGAAGAATGACAGGCTTTCTGCTCGGAAGACGCACTTCCCCGCGTTCAGCGTTAAGTTTCTGTCTTCCAGTCTCTCCAAAGGCACATGTCGATGATGAAGAGCGAAGGCGAATATAAAACTCATCAACAGTCTTCTATTATTCTCTTGGACGCACTGACGAAATATGTGTCTCTGATAAGCTGCATTCATTTGTGGTTCAAAGTGCGCCGTTAGGGCCCGTACTGCATGTTCATAGGTAGTTCCCGTATCAGGAAGGGTGTCGAAAATCTGTTGCACTTCCAGGCCTGCACAATGAAGCAGCGTAGCCCTCTTGACATCTCCATCATCTATCTTTGAAGCCTGCACATAGTAGCCGAATGATTTCTTCCAGGTAGACCAGGCGGTCGAAGCACTGCCTCGGGCCGAGCTGGCAGTGAACGGTGGGGGCTGACTGAGCCCGTTCATCCTCGTCGCCATTATTGTGTATTAAGGAGAGAGACCAAGGGATGAGACATGACAAGTTGATTTGACGGTGTCCAAATAACAAGTGAGAATACTTTATTAAATGCTTCTCGCTCATACACAATTCTGTATGTCCACTTTACATATCAACTGGATGTGTGTATCACTAACACATAACACAACACATATGGCAATGGTGGGAAAGTTTACATCAAAGGAATGTTGCGCGTACAAGAATGTATTACATTTGGGGTCAACTGAAGTGCGATGGAAAGAACCAAGATTGGAATGTAAACAATACACAAACACAATAAATATTATAACATCCAGGCCCTAAGGGAATGCGTGCGCACACCTCCCCCGCAATCGAAAAGAGGTCTGTTAAAAAAGAAATAATAATAAACTAGATTTGCTATCGTATTATAACAGTATGCATGCATTAACGCCAGCGTTTTTACATGGCAGTCGAAAAAAACATCTCTCGGACTATCTAGAGCAATTTTTTAGAAGTCTGTAATATCTAGCATAGTAGAGATACGAAGGAAAAAAGAAAGGCCTTAAACCGGACCAGAAAGGGACAAAATGGCGCCTGAACGGTTATGCATGAGTGATTTTGGTAAACGAAGAGTTCAGTGACCTTAATGGGATGCTAGAGATTATGCCTACAGAGTTTGAAAGGAATCGGTATAAAGGAAGGGACCTAGATAGGGCTCACAAGCACTGCGTGCAAAATAAATGGGATTTGGGTGAAAGAAGAACACGTCATGACGCGTGCCGTAGCACAAATGGCCTTCCATACCCATATAATCACGCAGGGTATAAAATGGCGTTTAAAGTGCCCCCTTGATAGAATTGGAAAATCCGGCTTCGCGTTGCCCTGCGTTTGGCCACCAAGAATATGGTTGCAAAATTTCAATGAAAAAAAAGGACGGAAAGAGGGCGAAAAGCGATCTGAAAAATGATGTAGCCGATAATTGTTATTATTTGGCGAAAACCCAGTATATAGTGAACCAGCCAAGACACGATTCTGTTTAATGTTTGACGGCATCTTGGGGTAATGCATGGCATCCATTCTAAAACTCTTGCGAAAATACTAAAGATTAATATAGGGGTGGATGCCCCGCGCATTTCTTTAAACTTTAAATTATTATTTTTTCCACAAAATTTGAAAGAATTTCCAAAATCATGATTTTTTTTTTTACCAAATAGGTATTATCTGAGAAAGACCTTTCAATTGATATCATTTTCATTACGAGTTTGAAGTAACAAACCTGTTTGATATACATTTGAAAGTTTGATATTACACACATAATTTATTGCGCAATGAAACATAAAAGTGTGATTTACTCAGAATATGGGGTTATTAAAACTAATCATATTTCAAATTTTTTGAAACACCATAAAGCTGTCCATTGAAAAACTTGTTCTTGATTAGACATATAATATGTGTTGTCGTGCCCACACAGAAAAGAAATGATTAGATAATGTGATGGATAAGCCATTTTATGCTATCCCAAATGAGTTGATGCCTTTTTAACAGGATGCGCATTTTGAGTGGAAAACACTCTGCACATGTATTAAGTGTACCTGTGCCGTGTAAGGCAATTCTCATAGGTATTAGTAATATTAGTCAATGGGCCAATAAATGAAAAGGCCCCAACCATTAGACACAATCTTAAATTTAGTATTTCTGTTAGGACCTTCAGCTATCAGAATGTGCTTGTTTGCCCTAAAGTTGGTGGTGGGGATGACTAGGGCAATTACAATGTACCACGGTAACGGATCAAGAACATTAGAATTTTAGAAAAAGTCACATATTTTTATTTGTTAAAATTAACATGGGAAATTGTTTCAACATAAGGCTACCAAAGATATACATTATATTTTTTAATGTATAAACTCACATTTTAAGAAATCACGAAAGACATTATTTGGTTTTTATGATTAGTAAGTTTCTTTGTAGATCTTGGATCTGTATGATTCTTGTCCGCTACAAGATAATTAAACTGATATTAATAGATTCATCATTATCTTTCCCCAAATAGGGGATAGAAACCAATGACATACCGTCACCCATGTCCTTCTCAATGGCACACATATCATGTATTCATGACAGTGCCAGCAGCCAAATTGGAGAGCACAGTAGCATCAATATTACAAAATGTCTGGCATAAAAAGCTACATAATTATTTTTGTATAGGCCTATGTATGAAAAAAAGATGTTCTGTTAATTTAAAAAAACACCACCAAAATCCGGCTATATTAGGTACTTATTGGTTACTTTGGACACCTTCATGGATGTCTAAGTTTTCTGGTGGCCATTACCCATTGTAAGTAGCATGAGCGAATTTTTGACCCCAAAAAAGCTAGTTATAGACACCAAAATCACGTCACTGAGATGGATATATCATGATATATTGCCAATTTAAGGTATTGGTGGCCATCTTAGACGCCATTTTGAAAATAACCCTTTTCCAGATTTGTAGTATGTTATTCCTGATGTCTACCACTATCGAAAACCGTTGAAAACCTTTTGTTGCAATTCTTTTCTCGACTAGAGAGGGGTCATATAGATTGATGTAGACTCAATGCCATTTGTGATATGTGTAAATGTGACGTCAAATATAGGGTCACGATTAATGGCATGAGTAAGCATACTCTTCTGGCATCTGTCGTTATTTTCCATGGTTGGAAGGATCAACATTGGGAAAGAGTGCAAAACCTAAATAGAATACTACAATAAGAGCATGGTAAGAAATTAGACACTCACCACAGTTAATAAGCATTTCCCACCACCGACAAATATTTTGATGAATACTGTTCCCCGCGGCTTCTCACAAATTATCTTACATACTTAATTTATAACTTTTTAATGGTGATATGTTTGCTCCTGAAGTTGCCATGATTTCAATTCATTAATGCATCTTTGTATTTTCTATTGCTTTTCATATACTGTGAGATGTATTGCACAGACCAGCCTTGAACCCGAATAGGCCAGTGGACCTGGTTATGATTACTGTAATATTGCACTGTGCTAATGTGTGTATTGCTAAACCTTCATTTGAAATATAGAAATGGTTAAATTAACCATTATAGACTCTTATACAACTCACTCCCAAATCCTAATCAAATGATTGGTCATGCGCGGTCACGTGTGTTTCATTTACTGAGACTATCACACAAAAGATGATTAGGATAATAAGGATGAGAAGAATATTAATTATAAGAATAATACAATATTTATGATAACAATAATAATGATTATTATTACAATAACTATTAAAGTTACAACACCAACAATAATAATTATAACAATGTTAATAATAATTATAATAATGATAATAATAATTATTATTATAATACTGCTGCTATTACTACTACTACATGTACTAGAGAGAAGAAGAAGAAGAAGAAGAAGGGGAGGAGGAGAATAATTTCAGCGAAATAGTGTCTATTGTCATGATTGTATTCTCTACTTATTTCTTCTTTATACTTCAGTTTAATTTAAAATATGTTTTCTAATGTTGATTTTTTTTCTCTTGATAATATTTCAGCAACGAATTAAGGGTATTGGTAGACATCTAAGATGTAGTATAGCAATCTATCCTTGGAACATGACGTATTGCAAAAGATGATTAGGATAATAAGGATAAGAAGAATATTAATTATAAGAATAATACAATATTTATGATAACAATAATAATGATTATAATTACAATAACTATTATAGTAACAACACCAATAATAATAATTATAATAATGTTAATAATAATTATAATAATGACAATAATAATTATTATTATTATTATTATGATTCTGCTGCTATTACTACTACTACATGTACTAGGGAGAAGAAGAAGAAGGGGAGGAGAAGAATAATTTCGGCGAAATAGTGTATATTGTCATGATTGTATTCTCTACTTATTTCTTCTTTATACTTCAGTTTAATTTAAAATATGTTTTCTAATGTTGATTCTTTTCTCTTGATAATATTTCAGCAACGAATTAAGAGTATTAGTAGACATCTAAGATGTAGTATAGCAATCTATCCTGGGAACATGACGTATTGCAAAAGATGATTAGGATAATAAGGATAAGAAGAATATTAATTATAAGAATAATACAATATTTACGATAACAATAATAATGATTTTAATTACAATAACTATTATAGTAACAACACCAATAATAATAATTATAATAATGTTAATAATAATTATAATAATGATAATAATTATTATGATGATACTGCTGCTATTACTACTACTACATGTACTAGGGAGAAGAAGATGAAGAATAATTTCAGCGATATTAATAGTGATTATTTTCTCTATGATCGAGGCATACACATGCACGTTACATACTCCGTGGTAAGAAGGAAGTAAGCGAGGGAAAAGGAAGGCAATGACAAAGAGAGAGAGAGAATAGCCCGGGTTCGAATTCAGTTTTCTTTAAATGATTGAACCCAGTACTGATGATCATTGGCGTGATGAGCAAAAAAATTGGGGGCTGGCAGACAAAAAATCCGCATCACCCCACTCTTACATGCAGGTCCCGCTGAACGTTTTTCGAAGTGGGTGGGGGAGGCTAAAGTATTTACAATCAGGTAGAGCGTAGTGTAAATTGGCGTGGGGTCTAGGGGCAAAGCACCAGCATGGGTCAAGGGGCAGAGTCCCCGGAAGCTCAGGGGGTATGGGCATTTAATTACAGTAAGATGAGCATATTTTGATACCTTATTTGGGACACTGGCAGGTCACTAATTGGCGTGGGGTCCAGGGGGCGGAGCCCCCGGAAGCTCAGGGGTTTTAAGCATTTAATTACGGTCAGATGAGCATATTTTAATACCTTATTTGGGACACTGGCAGATCACTAATTGGCGTGGGGTCCAGTGGGCGAAGCCCCCGGAAGCTCAGGGGTTTTAGGCATTACATAACCGTCAGATGAGTATCCATGGGCTCGCCTTAGGGCCCTTTGTAAGGTCCAGGGGCAGAGTCCCCGGAAGTTCAGGGGTTGTAGGCATTAAATTACGGTCAGATGAGCATCTAGGGGCCCGTTTTAGGAGTGGGGTCCAGAGGGCAGAGCCCCTGGAAGCTCAGGGTTTTAGGCATTTAATTACGGTCAGATAAGCATATATTTTGATAACCTATTTGTGACACTGGCAGGTCACTAATTTGCATGGGGTCCAGGGCGGAGCCCTAAAAGCTCAGGGATTTAGGCAATAAATTACGGTCAATTGAGTATCCAGGGGCCCGCCTTAGGGCCATTGGTAGGGTCCAGGCAGAGCCCCGGAAGCTCAGGGTTTTAGGCGTTTAATTACGGTCAGATGAGCAATTTTTGATACCTTCTTTGACACTGGCAGGACACCAATTGGCGTGGGGTCCAGTTGCGGAGCCCACAGAAGCTTGCAGGTCACTATTCTTTCTTTCTTTCTCTCTTTCGTTCCATTGATACTTTTTCCAAAAATGTGGGGGGAGGCGGAGCTCGAGACCCCCGAGCCCCGTCGTTCTGTGGGCCCTGCCATGTAGGCCTCTAAATAAGCATATTTCTTGCCTGACTGTAAATTTAGGAATTTGTAATTTTCCAACAAACGCATAAAAAAGTATAATTTACTCAAAAGTGAGGAAAAATCTCGGAAAATTATGTCATTATGTCAAATCACCGGTATCGAATTAGAAATGAACCACGTTTGAATGTTATTGTGACACTGGCAGGACACTAACTGGCTCCCCCATCAGTATGCCAGTGCCCCCGATCTACACCTTGTTGACGGGAAAATTCTGAAAACTGATCTCCCCTACCTATGTTCTTTCTCTCTTTCTTTTCTTACCTTCCCCCCCCTTCTCATTCCCTTACGTTTTAGGTTTGGGGGAAGGCAAAGGCCTTTCGCCCCTCCCGATCCACATGTTGTTGGCGGGATTAATCGCAACTGATCTCCCCTTCTTTTCACCCTTTTCTTTTCTTCTTCCTCTTTTTGTTCCCTTTTAGCTCTGTTCTTTTTTAGGCCGGGTTAAAATTAAGTTTTCTTTAAGTTATTAGATCCAGTACTGAGGATCTTTTTTTTCTGCCATGTTTTTCTTATTTGACGGCTTTTGACGATACAAAGAAATGCCGTCTTTTGTCACCAAATATTGTTCAAATAGCATTGTAGAGACTAAGAACTCTACTGCAAAGTCGTAAGCCATGAGAATGTCAATTTCTATCTCGTTCTGCAAAATAATCCGAACAATAGAATCAACCAAGTGGAATCAACTGTTAAACGAATTTATAAAGAGTCCTGAAATTTCAACTTGTTACTGCACGTCATAGTAGTATTAAAGAGCAGCAATGGCGAACAATTGTCGCTAAAATTCAGAAATGGTTGCTTAGATTGCTTTACCACTTAAAATTAACATGAGACATCAAGCTACATAGAACTATGATCGACAAACATGATATTGTTTTGAAAACAGTCAGAAAACATTGCAGGTAGAATAAATAAGAGATAATGTGGTCATGTAAACAAGTGCATTATGTCCATGTTAGTCCCCTAGTACCGAAATCATGATTGTATTCTCTATTTATTTCTCCTATATAATTTATTTCAATTTAAAATAGAAATTCTAATGTTTCTTCCTTTGGCTTGATTATATTTCAGCAACGAATTGACAGTTTTGGTAGACATCTTGGATGTATCATAAAGCAATAAATTCTTGGCACATGACGTATTGTGTATACGATAATTATGATAAGAAGAAGCATACAAATAACTATAAAAATAAATTACAATAACAAAAAATCACTATAAAAATGATTATAATTACGATATTTACTATAATAATAAATATAACAATGATAATAATAATGATTATTATGATGCTGCTGCTATTACTACTCCAACTGCTAGGAAGTAGAAGATGAAGAAGAAGGGAAGGAGGAGAATCGTTTCAGCCATTTTAGTGATTATATTCTCTATGATTGAGGCATACACTCAAATTTAAATCATAATCAAACAGGCATCTGAAGTTTTTAGATGCTTACTATTTGCTTCATGTTGTTGATAATCGCCCCCGGCTGGATCGCACCCTGCTTCCCTGCATCAACACACACACTTTGAGAAAAGATTTTTGTCTCCCTTTAGTTCAAAGTCGTTTTACAACCTTTTGGGCATCGAATAATACCCGCATTCATTCAGCTTAACTTGACACGAGGTTATTTTCGGCCAATTGTTTATTGTGTATTTTGTAGAAAGATATGAACCCTCGTGTAATTTAAATAACGTTGGAAATTTGTAATTGAATTGGGGCCTTGAGCGAAGAATACACGTTTAGCTGACCAAAAGTGCGAGGTAGTTTCCACTCCCCGTGGGATCATAAAATATGTCATCTAAATCGTTTGCCTGTAGGTCTGGAGTATCAAAGGTCGATAAATTTAAGATCAGACCTTCGAAGGGTCATTTTATCTAGTTTTGATCTGACAAATTTGAAGCGTAAAAAAGAATCAAAAGCAGTTAGAGAAAAGACATCTCCAAGTCTCCAGCGGTAAGACAATTAATGACAAGCACAATTGAGGACCAATCTAAGACGCGTTAGGCATTTTATTACATTTTTTTGTGATTTCATGTATATGATGTTATAATTATTGTCGAACAATTAGGTGATAAAATCAACCAAAAACACGACAGCAAAAAAAAAAGAAAAAAAAAAGACGGGAATCAAACGTGGGTCGCCGGAATGGGAGGCAAGTCATATAACCAAGTAGGCTACTATACCAAAATATTCCACATAAACATTACACGTAAACGGAAAATAGGATTCTCAAGTCACATTTTGTAGTTAAAATATCACCATGAATGTCACCTTCCGTGTACAGTATTTTCTCAGCTACAACATATCCGAATCTGGAAAAAGTCATAAGAAAATAATCGAGATATATATTGCTCGAACAAGACTGGAATATGTAGTATCAATCACCTCCCATAGCCATAGGCATAACACGCAAATTAAGAAAAATCTGACATGTCACATTTAATCGAAATTTTCACATGTTGACGTCATCAAAATAAGGAATGATGTATGTTGATGATGTAGACAATTTTGTTAGCTACAACATATCGAAAATTGGGTGATAAACGATCAATATTTAGAGAAATACACTAAATTTTCCATAAATATAATGACGTCATAATATGCAATAATGTATTTTGACTTCCAAGGCCATTATGATGACGTCAAGATGTACTTAATGTCCAAATGAGATATGAAATCATATCTCCGACTCATACTCTATCCAAATATGAAAAAAGAATGGGAGTCTCTAATCATACCAAAGAGATATAATGGACTTTTATAGGCATGTTTTTGCCCATATATGCTATGTATTACAAGTGCTCGCGCGCACGGACATTTACCTTGAACAGACGCTCATTCCGTTATTAATAGTCATAAAGATATAAACATGGTATCAAATTGTTAGGAAAAGTATGTGAAATATCATGAAAGAAAAAAAAATGGCGATTCCATGTTGTGTAATGCCAAAACGGACGAAAACGCGCGCGCATGCGCGTGTGCGTGATTTTTTTGAAAAATGCTCAAAATGGCCTAAAACGTATGCAAAATGAATTTTAGACGATTTGGAGTAATTTATAATTTTGCGCGCGCGTTTACGCGCGGACGTACTGTACGCGCGCGCTTATTGATCTCAAATTGACCGGACAGATATTGACCTTGATCATGATAAATATGAATAAGAAATGACTTTCCGTTATGAAGATATGATCAAAAGTTGATTTTCACAAAATGGCGCCTGGATGACGTCACGATGATCTTGAGTCACTGCAAAGTCGCGCAGTTCTAAGTTAGACTAATATCTATCATCATGGCAAGTTTCATGATAATGGCTTTATTCATTCTTGAGATATCCTGCGAACAAATTCATGGCAGAATAATAAATAAATAAATAAATAAAGAAAAATTTTGACGAAATCAAAAGGTGATACGTATAACTACGTATGTATCACCTAATAATAATAATAATAAAGACATATCTTGACGAAATCAAAAGGTGATACGTATAACTACGTACGTATCACCTAATAATAATAAAGACAAATCTTGACGAAATCAATAGGTGATACGTATAACTACGTACGTATCACCTATTAATAATAAAGACAAATCTTGACGAAATCAAAAGGTGATACGTATAACTACGTACGTATCACCTAATAATAATAATAATAAAGACAAATCTTGACGAAATCAAAAGGCGATACGTATAACTACGTACGTATCACCTAATAATAATAAAGACAAATCTTGACGAAATCAATAGGTGATACGTATAACTACGTACGTATCACCTAATAATAATAAAGACAAATCTTGACGAAATCAAAAGGTGATACGTATAACTACGTACGTATCACCTAATAATAAAGACAAATCTTGACGAAATCAATAGGTGATACGTATAACTACGTACGTATCACCTAACTAGACTTGAATTCGTCACTTTGACGAATTAGGTGATACGTATGCTAATGATTTACATAATGAAGAATGCATTTTCACGATTTCATATTGTTATATAAAATGCTTCTCCCATTATGATCTATCCATATGTCAAGTTTCTACTGTTTATCCTTGATCATTATGGATGTATGGAAGATATATTGAGACAATTTGACCATTGACCCTGGACAACAACCAGTTACACCTTTGACTCTAATTAACATAATGAGGCATACACATACACATTACATATCCCGTGGTAAGAATGAAGTAATCGAGGAAAATGAAGGTAATGACAAACGAGAGAGAGAGAGAGAGAGAAATATGGCCGGGTTCAAATTAAGTTTTCTTTAAATTATTAGACCCAGTACTGAGGATCTTTTTATCTGCCATGTTTTTGTTATTTTTGAAGGCTTTTGACGCTAAATAGAAATCTCGTCTTTTGTCACCAAATATTGTTCAAATAGCATTGTAGAGACGATGAACAACTACTAACGCAAAGTCGTTAGCCATGAGAATGTCAATTTCTATCTCGTTCTGCTAAATAATCCGAACAATGGAATCAACCAAGTGGAATCAACTGTTAAACGAATACGTGCCTTCACGGTTGTTTCAACGCAAAGCATGCCGGGACAGATTTTGAGTACGGCAGTAGATTTCACCTTCGCCGCGATCAGCTGTTCCATTGCCAACAACGGGATTGTTATCCTGTCGAATCAACATGACATCATAATCTTGTACAGGATCCGTTATTCTGCAGTGATTTTCTTTCATTCCAGTATCATTTGTACGGTAATAAACCAAAGTCTGTGATTATGTATTTTTATGACGATCCTTCAACCTAAAACACGAATGTTTAGCAGCTTAAAAAGGCAAACTACCGACCCAAACTTCACACACACACATTTGAACATATGGGACTACATATTCATACCAAGGAACCCACTCTCATTAGCCCACTTTAATTCGTATTATCAGCTTTATTTTTGAAGGATCGTCATAACAATACACAATCACAAACTTTGGCTTCTTACTGTACAAATGATACTGGAATGAAAGAAAATCACTGCAGAATAACGCATCCTGTACAAGATTATGATGTTGATTCGACGGGATAAAAATCCCGTTGTTGGCAATGGAAAGCTGATCGCGGCGAAGGTGAAAATCTACTGCCGTACTCAAAATCTGTCCCGGCATGCTTTGCGTTGAAACAACCGTGAAGGCACGTATTTATCACGAGTTCTGAAATTTCAATTTGTTACTGCACGTCATAGTGGTATTAAAGAGCAGCAATGGCGAACGATTGTCGCTAAAATTGAGAAATTGTTGATTAGATTGCTTAAATTACCATGAGACATCAAGCTACATAGAACTATGATCGACAAACATGATATTGTTTTGAAAACAGTCTGAAAACATTGGAGGTAGAATGAATAAGAGATAATGTGACATGTAAACAAGTGCATTATGTCCATGTCAATCGCCTAGTTTCAAAATCATGATTAAACGAACGTTAAACGAATTTATCACGAACAAATTCTTGGCAGAATAATAAATAATAACTAGACTTGAATTCGTCACTTTGACGAATTAGGTGATACGTATACTAATGTTTTACATAATGAAGAATGCATTTTCACGATTTTACATTACGTCATAAAATGCTCCTCCCATTATGATCTATCAATATGTCAATTTTCATCTGCGTTGCCTTGATCATTATGAATCTATCTAGTGCTTTAACCAATAGTCCAAAATATTTCTCATAGACTTTACATGCAAAGCTGACAAAAGGCCTTGGCATGGTCGCAATTACATTTTTCAATTGAAAATTTCGACATGATCCTCACATTTGATTAAAGAACAAATGACATGTTTTTGATATTCCATAGTCTCAGCTATAACATACGAAAATTTAGGAGAAAATAGAGCTAAAAAAGCGAGATACTGCTTAAAGAACAATGTCATGTAAATTCATGATGTGAACGAAATTCACCTTCCATAGGAATAACACGCAAATTAAGAAAATTCAGACATGTCGCATATTTAATCGAAATTTTCAATATGATGACATCATCAAATTGAAAATTGTTGGTTATTGATCTTGTAGAGAATTGTCTCAGCTACAACATATTACAATCAAGAAGAAAACGATTAATATTTACAGAGATACACTCAATTTCCCATAAATATGCTGACGTCATAACATGCAAATTCGTATTTTGAGTTCCAAGGCCATTATGATGACGTCACGATGTACTTAATGGCCAAATGAGACATGAAATCATATCTCCGACTCATACTCTATCTAAATATGAAAACAAAATGGCAGTCTTTATTCATCCTAAAGAGCTATAATGGACTTTTTATAGGCATGTTTTTGCCCATATATGCTATGTATTACAAGTGCTCTCGCGCACGGACATTTACCTTGAACAGACGCTCATTCCATTATTAATAGTCATAAAGATATAAACATGGTATCAAATTGTTCGGAAAAGTATGGGTAATATCATAAAAGAAAAAAAATGGCGATTCTATGATGCGTAATGCCAAAACGAACGAAAACGCGCGCGCATGTGCGTGTGCGTAATTTTTTTTTAAATGCTCAAAATGGCCTAAACGTATGCAAAATGAATTTTAGACGATTTGGAGTAATTTAAAATTTTGCGCGCGCATATACGCGCGGACGTACTTTTACGCACGCGCTTATTGATCTGAAATTGACCGGACGGATATTGACCTTCATCATGATAAATATGAATGAGAAATGACTTTCCGTTATGAAGATATGATCGTGAGTTGATTTTCACAAAATGGCGCATGGATGATCGACGTCACGATGACCTTGAGTCACTGAAAAGTCACGCAGTTCTAAGTTAGACTAATATCTATCATCATGGCAAAATTCATGATAATGGCTTTATTCATTCTTGAGATATCCTGCGAACAAATTCATGGCAGAATAATAAATAATAAATAAATAAAAAAGACAAATCTTGACGAAATCAATAGGTGATACGTATACTTCGTACGTATCACTTAATAATAATAATACATCTATTAATAATATCAACAACAATGATACTTGTAATTACAGAAAAAAACATTAGTTACATCAACAACCACAATAATAGTTTTTATAATAATAATAATTATCATGATACTGCTGCGATTACTACTACTAGGAAGAAGAATACAGATAAAGAAGAAGAGGAAGAAGAAGAAGGGAAGAGGAAGAATCTTTCCAGCGATATTAGTGTTTATTTTCTATATTATCAAGGCATACACATGCACAGGGAAGTAAGAGAGGGAAAAGGAAGGCAATGACGAAGAGAAAGAGAGAGAGAGACAGAGAGAGGCAGAGAGTATGTTCCGGGTTCAAATTAAGTTTTCTTTAAATTTGTAAACCCGGTACTGATGATCATTTAACTGCCATGTGATTGCCATGGAACGCTACGTGGAATGGTACCTCAATGTTGTTTATTGCTCTAAAGAACTTATTGGCTTGCGCCCAGTAGATTAAGATCATGTGTTCGATCTTGTAATTGAAAACAAGTCAGAAAAACCTTAAAACCAGCGGTTTCTACTGGGTGTAACCAGAAATTTCTTAACAGCCAATGAAACTTCTCCCAGGAAGCCTAACCATACAATATGTTGTTCATTCAAATAGTATTGTAGAGACGATGAAAAGATAAAAAATATTATATACCTCACTTTAGAAATCTAGCCATCTAATTGGTCGAAATTGGAGTCGTGATTTCAAGCCATGCCCAACTCACAGGGCATAGCAATAGCCCACAGGGCCTAGTTAAAAGTTTCTACCCTCCGCCTCATTATCCTGCGATTCCCATTGGTTTACTGCGATCCCCATTGGTTTGCGTGTTAAAATTGTCTACGTGCGAGCACGGACGCCATATACAGTGCTCTTTGTCTGCGATTCCCAAATGATTGAAACTTTCACTCGAAGATTAAGCGAAGATTAACAGACAGTGTTTTAGATTTTCTGTGATGTTTTAACAAATTTTTACTCACTAAAAGGCTAAGGTAAGAATTCTTGGTAGATTTTTGTTTTAATTCGGCATATAAAAGTCATATCGACTGCTTTAATACTCGAGGACTAGCTGTTTCTATACTGGCTCGCGGGATAGTTGAATCCCTTGAGCGTATAGAAACAGCTAGTCCTCTCGTAGCAGTCGATATAACTATAATAGTACATTGTCGTTGATTGTGAGAATATTCACTTCTATCTTTTTGTTGTTATGGTTGTATTAAAGAGCAGCAATAATTGTTGCTAAAATTTAACAACAATCATTGTTAAGATTACTTTTGGGACATTTAGCTAGGTTAGACTGTGATCGACAAAAACTATATTGTTTTGAAAACATTTAGAAAACATTTGAAATAGAATGAATAAGACATAAATGTGATCATGGCAACCGAGGAAACGAGAATGTCCCATGGCCATTAAACAAATGACATCAGGAAGGAAATTGCTCTATTCGTTCAAATGGGTGAATACTCTTGAAAAAAGAGCTCTCGTTAATATAATAAAATATACATAATACATGTTGTTGGATAAGTGTGATCTAGTCAAAGCAGTGTTTGATTGTTTTCAACTTTTAGTTTTAGTTTAGATAAACCAGAGCGCACTTGCTGGATAGACGGACAATAAATAGAGAATATTTTTTTTTTCTTAGCTATCAGGAAGGTGTAGCTTTCTGTCGACCGAACGTGTTTATTTGCTATATGGCTGTATATAAATAACCAACAGACACCCAACATAGAATGCACAAGGATGAGTGAATTGAACTCGTGTCCCTAGAGTGCTGGATAGACGGACAATAAACAGAGAATGTTTTTTTTTTTTCTTAGCTATTAGGAAGGTGTAGCTTTCTGTCGACCGAACGTGTTTATTTGCTATATGGCTGTACATAAATAACCAACAGACACCCAACATAGAATGCACAAGGAGGAGTGAATTGAACTCGTGTCCCTATAGAGTGCAAATTGAGATAAAGTTAAAGCAGTGATGTGTGACACATCCCTGGTAGGTAAATATCAAAACAAATATAAAGTGAGCAGGTGAGGCGCAATGTACACAGAAGACCGCTGGCATTGTGCGCTAGTTACATAATGGGTCAAGCAACGAACTTGATGTACTATGGAAAGGGTTGCTTACACATGAAAATAAAAATGGATAACAGTACTGTAGTGCGTGGACAATTCAGAAAGGAATAGGACTACACTACAATGCGGGCAGAGGCGGCGGAGCGACTTCCAAAGTGGGGGGCACCAACAAAAAAGGGCACTTTCTGGAAAAAAAAAGGCACCTTCAAAGAGAAATCTCAAAGCGAAAATATACAAGTTTTTAGACATTGGTATATACCCCTATATTGTGATTACATTAACAGGGATGATTTTAATATTTGTTTCTCTTTATACATCATGTAAGATATTGGTTAAGCATCATACTTTGTAGTTGGGTGCGATGATCTGAAAATTAATTTGCGAGCGAGCAAAGCGAGCGAGGAAAATTTTAAAGATTTGTGAGGTCGCAGCGCGAAAAATTACATCTTATAAAGAGGAAAAACCCAATCCTGATGGGATTATAAGCACATTCTCATAACGGAAGACTGAAAAGACGTTTGATAAGTAACATAATTATAACATAATTATAACATCTATAAATGTGAACGAGCGTAGCGAGCGAGCTTTGGGGGAAATTGCTCTTAGTCGCTTGAAATTAGGGGCACGTTTAATGATGAGAGGAAAAGGGGACACTCACCAAAAGGGAAAAGACACTTATTAGAAAAGAATAGCAGCACGTGTCAAAGTACAAAGGCTAATTACTAGAGGTGAAAATGGAGCACTTCTTACACCTAAACAAAGAGGCACTTATGAGAATGGGGAATGGGCATTTGTCGACGGAAAAGAGGCACCACTCAGATTTTGATAGGGGCTTTTATAAGAAGTGAAAAGGGGCATTTATGAAAAAGGGATATGTTCCTTATTAGAAAGAAAAAGGAGCACGTATCGTTGTTAAAATGGTAATTATCAGAGGTGAAAAGGGGCACTTATCGCATCTGAAAAGGGGCACTGACCATATATGGAAAGAGGCACTTATGAGAATGAAAAATGGGCACTAATAATAAAGGGAAATGTGCATTTGTTGAAAAAAGGGGCACCGATCAGATTTTAATAGGGGCATTTATCGGAGGTAAAAGGGGGGCTTTTATTAGAAGGGGAAGTGGCTCTTATTGAAAAGAAAAAGAGGCACATGCTAAAATAAACGGGGCTCTTATCAGAGATGAAAAGAGGTAATCATGAGAAGGGGAAGGGGCACTTATAAGAAGGAACAAGAGCTTTTATTAGGAAGGAAAATGGGGACGTGTCAAAATAAAAGTGGCATTTATTAGAGATGAAAAGAGCACTTATCAGGAGGGTTAGGGGCACTTGTCAAAGTAAAACGAGTATCTCTCAGAATTGAATAGGGTCATTTACAAGAGATGAAAAGGGGCACTTATGAGAATGAAAAGGAACTATTTTCATAGGTAAAAAGGGGCATTTATGAGAAGGGGCTCTTTTTTAATGGGGGTATTTATCATAAGGAAAAGGGGCACTTATTAGAAAGGAAAGGGGGCACATGTGAAAATATAAGGTGCGTTTATCCGAGTTAAAAAGGGGTAGTTATTAAAAGGGGAAGGGGCACTTCTTACAAAGGAAAGGGGGCACTTGTCAAAGCAAAAGGGGCCCTCTCAGATTTGAATGGGACAGTTATCAGAGGTGAAGGAGGCGCTTATCAAAAGTGAAAAGGGGCGCTTCTCGTACCTGAAAAGGGGCACTTACTAGAGATTAAAAAGGGCACTTATGAGAATGGAAAATGGATACTTATTGCAAAGGGAAATGGGAACTTGTTAAAGGAAAAGGGGTAAGTGTCATAATAAAAGGAGCACTTATCAGAGGTGGAAAGGGGAAGGGGCACTTTTAAAAATTAATAGGGGCACTTGTCAAAGTAAAAGGGGCACCTTTCCTATGTAAAAAGGGACACTTTTACAAAGTTAAAGGGCACTTTTCCTATGTAAAAAGGGGCACTTTTGGGGTACTTGAAAAAGTGGGAGGGCACTGTGTCCTCCCCCTGCCCCCTTTATCTTTATAAATAAAATGTATACCACAACGAAGTGTCTTTTCCTACCCCTTCACTTCAATCTTCACAAAATTGATATATGGGGATGATTCCTGGCTCCGAGATAACCGAATAAATATCTTTACATTTAATCTAGTGTATATTAATGACTAAATAACATTATTGCAATAATAAAAGTGCACATTTTCCCCCGCTCGCTTCGTAAGCTCGCGATATTTGAGATTCAGATATTATATTATCGGACAAGAGGCCCTAACGGCCCTCACGAGAAATGTGCCTATACGTCTATGTATACAAGGGATGGAAAACAAATCCTCGTTGATGAAGTTTGAATTGGGGTGGTGCGAAATATTTCAACTCATAAAAGGGTGCAGTGACTTAAAAAAAAGTTGAAAAACGCTGATGAAGTAGACTAAAGACTGGTGCCCCGCCCTAATGACTGAGCCCACGCAACACCACTACTCATGCACATTCATTAAAGCAACGTCAACAACCTTGAGGAGGTGGTATATATTATTATTTGAAAAGAGCCACCTAAGGAGGAGGATTCTCATTAAAGGAATCAATGCAACAATGCAAACAACAAAGGTAGGACACGGTGTTTTGTGAAACCGTTTTTGGTATTAAAAATTGAACGAAAAACTTGATTTTCAGACGGGAAAATGCTATTTTCCCCTACCTTGGGTGGGGGGACACCTCCTCCCAGACCTTACCCCGCTCGGCGCTTCACGCCCTCGAAAGGGTCCACCACCCATTATGCTGTCTGCACCTCCCCCGTCCTCCCCTCTATAAAATCCTAGTTACGGTCTTGACATCTTAACATATTTGGTATGAGACAATAAATATTGAAAGAAGATTTACTGAACTTTGACATTAATAATTAAAACTTATCAGGGCATAATCATCTTTTAGTAATCAGCGGGAAAATTTCGGGTTTCCTGTTTTAACACAAAAAACGCTGAATATTTTATTTATTATGATTTGTTTTTTCTGAAACCTCGAGAAAGCCGCAGAAAGCCGAAAGCTTTGTCGATAGAGTAACGTTCAGCTACGTCGTTTTTTTTTTAATCTATTTATTAATTTAATCATGGTTTAATAAAAAAAAAAACGTGATAATCAGCTAATGGTTGGATTGGTTATAATTGTTCTCTATCATCATTCCCTATGATATTTAGAGAGGCCATCGGAATGTTAAATTTGAGCATATAATCCGGCCATCAATATCTATATATAGAAACAAAATTTCATTTTTCTTTTAAACGAATTCTAGTTTCTGTGCATTTAGCGCCATTTAATAAGATGATGGGTTTATCTCAAACCACTCGACCACGACACTCCCACAGAGTGAGAATATTCATCATGTTACACTGTTAAGTCTTAAAGGCATCGTTTAACAATGTTAAATCTGAGATGCACGGGGGTTATTTTGGCTATAATCTGGCCGGGGTGGGGTGGATTCAACCCCCGCGGTCTGGTTAGGGTTACACAAATTTTTAGTGCAAAGCCAAAGGCCACAATTTAAATGAAAAGATTCTGGCCTGAAGCAGCTTTTTGACATTAGTCTCTTCTTAATGACAATTTGCATTATTTTTTTTTAAACGCCAGCATCATTTTACGTGAGCTTTCGTAGATTGCATATAGCAAATCAACAAATTGTTGGGTCACGTAAAACAACACTTTGTAGATTTGGGTGACCTGTTTCACGAAAGGGCGCAAGACATGAACGCGAACATGATACGTGATACGTAATACGTGACTGTTCGTTGCAAGCCGAGGTATCCGGTAATACCACACGATCCGGCTACATCCGGCATTATATCCGTATAGTAGGCCCGAAGGTCGTCCCTGGTATTCCGGTAACTCCACAGAAGTTTTGACCAGTGGCGGTGCTACGGTTTCGCGTTGACGTGATATATTATCTTCCTTCCTTTTTCCTAACGCTTCCCTGAGCGTTTCTATACATACATATCGAACGCCACTATACGAACGTAAGTTGCGGGATGTCGGGTTTATCAACTCGTCGCGATTCGAAATAAAGGCCTTGTCTCTGCGCAACTGCTTTGCGCCGTTTGACCCGGAAGCAGAGAGTTGCTCGGAGGTCAACTAGGGCGCGCGCTTTTTTTCTTCTTGGAGTAGTCCGTTAGCATGTGCACGCGATGCCAATACAATAGTTAAAGCACGAAATAGCATAATACGTAAACAATTAACAATGCAATGAACAATACAACCACATGACACGTACAGCACATGGTGCGCGCTATTTCTCCGAACCGGAAATTAGCCTGGGACGGTCCGATCTGTATTTGTGTTTCAAAACAGCTTTGCGTTTATCATCTCTCAGAAACGTGATTCTGGCTCATTCTCACACTCAAAACGCACTTTTTCGGCGTTTCAATATACCCATATCTATAGAGACGTTTGATAACAGGCTTGCGTTTATCTCTATGAAAATTTGCCTGAAACACTTTACGGTTACCGTAACTTAATCTTTGTAAGACCATAACGCCATCTGTTCCCATTACGTGGAATTATTTCTGGCCGCGATCGCGAGGGAAGCGTATATAAAAGATCTTGCAGGGCATCTTTGGGGCGAAAAGGCGGTTGTACTACGGATTATACCAAGGACAGATGGTTGTTATTTATTTTTATTTGGCGACCAGTCAAGATTGCCTTTTTTCGCCCTATATTTTTATTGTAATTTTTATTCATTTATTCATATATTTCAGTCTTCTTTAAACAGGGTAAAACATAACCTTTAAAGCTAAGGTTATTTATATGTAATGCAAGAATTATAAATTGGATACAAAAATACCACCCGGTCAAACTGTCACTTCTAACTTTCACTTCTATCCGAAACTTTACTTGCTACTTGTTTTCTTACTATATTTATTCAATCTAATTTGATAGGAAGCTGTCCAGACCAAACCTTCTCTTGTTTTTTTTTACAGCTGTGCCTTATTCTGTTTTGTATTAATTTATTTTACATGTATATATTATCCCAATTTATGTATTATATTTTGCATGAAATTGCATGTTTTTACCTTTGTAAAAATGTTTTTAAAGAGGGAATTCAATAAACTGAACTGAACTGAACTTGTCAAGAACTGCATCTTTTCAAATGGCGTCTTACCAGCCCTGGAAGTTCATCTCTCGGACTTTCGATCAAAGGAAGTTTGACCTATATAGGCATAGGTCACTCGGGAATAGGTCACTAGGACATCTCGATTACCCAATGTAGGCTAGATTCTAGCCTAAATATGTTTTCCCACTCTCAAAAATAGAAAAGTCCCGAATCAACAAGACTTGCTCTCTATCTCTTTTACTCCCTCAAAATGTTAAGATTCCTGAAAAAGATGTGTAGTCTTAATACTTCCAGAATTCAGTCTACACTACTTTAATGAGTACTCATTAAGCTTAGAATTTAGGTTAAACCCTTGCAATTCTATTACGGCAGCCGGAGCCTTTCCGCAATGTTTCCGTGATGTACATTGGACTTTCGTAGTTCGACCCAATGTATCTGGAAAAAGTTCGGAGAAGTTCCCATATAATCCTAAACTGTTCCAGGTAACTTTGCTGTATAGTCTGGTCCGTACTTCGGAGGTCCTTATTTTTAACCGGCCTACTGCCAACGTAATTCCGTCAGTAATCAACCGTCGCTGGACTTCTTAGCAAGCCTGGAACGCTCCCGGTTGGTGATCCGGGCTAGCCCGGGTCTTACGGCTATACATTTTAAGTACACTGTAATACAACAAAACACTTATAAGAGGTCGGTAACGTATGTAAGACAAGAATTGACTTTCCCTACACAGAACACATCTAGGCTACTATCTATTTACTTGATAAGTTTCGCTTTGATCCCAGGACAAGAGCTTTTTCCAACTCATTCGCATTTGGTCTGGTCCAAAGTTGGGCTGTTCTAATTCCATGCGACGAATGCTGCATCTAGCAAAGACAAGATGAAAGTATTCTCAATATCAGACATGTCAGTAGTACTAAACATGTAGCCAAAGTCCATAAGCTTGGCAAAAATATATGAAAAATCAACAACTTTCAAATGTGTCTGTCTGCAGTGCAAGTAAAGAAACGGCACTGTGTTTCAAAAGGTAACTGCAAGAAAAAAGATTTTGTGATATCTACAGGGTAAATAATTATTTCCTCCGTTTTTATCAGTTATGTTTGAGCTTACATCTGTTTTCACTCTCTCATTATTCTTTTAGCTGACTAGTATATGAGCATTGTTTGCAAATGGGAGAAAATACAGTAGCTGAGGAGGTGATTAGCGAAGTCTCCAGGACAATTAGGCGCGGGATGGACTGGAGACACCGTGAGGCAATTACATCAATTTTAAAATCCAATTTATTGATTAGAAACCAAACATGTTTTATCATTCAAAAAATCTTTTTGATAAATGATAACAAAAATCAAAATCATAGTATCAAAAATACATACAACTGAGTGCAAATATCAAAATATCAATTAACAGAAATAGCAAAATAGCTAAATTGCAGACATGGACCTTGGCCAGGGAGAGGGGGGATGGGGGTGGCAAAACATACCACCAAATGGTAAATTGCCGATTTTTTTAAATTTTTTTTTAGACCCTCATTTGCCGGGGGTAGGGAGGCAGATTATCTTTTTGCCCATGTCTTCTTGATTAATATTTATAACGATCTTTGTGATATTATTTCACGACAGGATCCTTTTGGAATGTAGGAAAGTAAAAAATTGAATTACACAAAATGTCAAACAAAAATTCTTTCTGAAATATTGAATTGCACTATGCTATATCATTCTCCGTTAAAGCCTATCTGTACTGGTTTGGCCAGGAGGCATTAGACCTCCCTGTATGGTCACTGACAGGTGGTTATCTCATCAAATCAGCTCTCAATTAACATAAGAAAAAGGGGACCGTGGAGGACCAACGGTCACCGCTTAGGCATTGTTTGCTATATAGAGGGCGCAAGTAGCTTAAGTGGTGCAGTAGGGCTTTAAGATATGTAAACCGGAAAGCTCGCGAATCATTTTGTCACCATATGACATAATAAGGTGTTTCAACACTCACTTTAACATATAGCACATGAAAAATAATGGTTAGTCCCTGCGATTTGTCAGATTAGTGAAATCAAATAGATAAAGGGATGAATATTTAGAGTCGTGTCTTCAGAGGGGGAACTATTAAAGCCCCATTGTACTACTAACAATGCCTAAGAGGTGCCTGTTGGTCCCCCATGATCCTCTTTTTCTTATGTTAATTGAGAGCTGAGTTGATGAGATAACCACCTGTCAGTGACCACACTAATCCCTCTAATCCCTCTTGGCCAAACTAGTGCAGAGGGAATAAAGAATGCAATTTGTAATGACCAAAATATAAGAGGTGAAAATTATCCGATAACTCCAAGTGGAATGAGCGACAAGATGCTGTCAGTTAGCTGGTCCTATAACTTTATATTAAATACTTACTTGAATTTGTATATTTATGCTAGACAAAAACAATAATAACATTGAAGGGTTAAGTTAATGAGTTGTCGTGCTGTCCAGTATTTCAAGAATGTTCTTACCTCATCAGGTGGATTTGTCGTCGAAGAGCTTTCATTTCGATAATTGACACTAAGATTATTTCCAAGGCGTTGGGTCATGTCACTTTCCCATTCGACCTGGAACCATTTTGTCGCTGACCCGAAATCTAATAATGAGAATTAATGAAGGTTTTGCTGATATCCTTAATCGATCAACTTTCTTTTAAATTAAGCTGAGCTGAAATGAAATTAATTAGTTCAATTCAATTCAATTCTCATTTATTTCATTCTCGGTCAAAAAATAACATTGATACAAAAGATACAAAATAATTCATACACATATTTAGAAAATGAAATGGAGAACTACATAAATAAAGCCCATAGGCCTTGTACAAGCGTAGTTCCCAACGCATTCATAGCTAAATGTAAAGCAAAGATAACGAACAAAAACAACAACAAAAAACACAATAATAACAAAATAAAAAAATAAAAAATAAAAAAGATATAACACAAATATAAACAAAAGATAAATAACTATAAATATTTGAGATAAAGAAACTGCTTCAACTTTTTTTTTTAAAGAATTAACTGACTTGCATTCAGAGATATCTTTGGGAATGGAGTTCCAAATCACAGGGAAATTATGACGTACTGATTTCATTACCTTATTTTTTTTACTGGCCATAAGTGAAAAGAATCCCTTGAAACGGCTATTGTGATTATGTATCTGGTAATTAAAAGTGAAAATCTGAAAAATATTAACAGGAAATTTATTTTGAAAGTAAAAGAAGCCAAGGAGGGCAATGGAGTAATAGTACAAATCAAAAATATTAAGAGATAATGACATCCCAGGCATATGTGAAGGGCTTTTTGCAATCTAAATAATTTATCTAATTAAGTTCGACTACAATTACCCCAAACAGCAACACAATAATTTAAATATGAGAGCATGAATGAATTATAAAGTAGTATTAATGCTGAAGGTGGGAGCGAGTCTTTTAATCTGTATAATATACCAATACATTTAGATACCTTTTGAGTGACTTTATTTACATGAGTGTCCCATTGCATATTATAATTCAATTTAATTCAATTCAAGTGAACATTTATTTTCTTCCATTCAATTTGACAACATATTTGATATCTGTTCAAACAATACAATTTATACTTAGGAACATAAATATAATTTAAGAACTTGTATTACACGGAAGAAGGCGCAAATCCCGGTAAGCAAAGCTTGTAAAGGGTACGCCTGAATACACAAATACATAATATACATTATAAATAGAAGAAAGGAAGAAAGGGATAGGCAAGGGAGGAGGAGAGGATAGAGAGCTTGGAGAAAGAGAAAAGAAGAGGAAAAGAAGAGGACTGCAACATAGTAGCAATGGAGTGTATGGCATGCACAAACAACATAATGGCAAGATATAGGTGAGGGGCATTAATGCATTTTTATAGGGTAATGATAATACTGGATTTATCACCCCTACTTCTGTATGTGTATCGATATAACAGTAATTATATATATGTACATGTATAAGTATCTAGTTACAAGTACACATATATATTCAATATATATATATATATATATTTACATAATTATACACATCCATACAACATACATACATATGCACACCTACACAGATCCCCTTATACAATATACACACATTCGTCACCCTAATCGGGTATAGGGCTAATACTTATGCACTGTAATTTGAAATCATACATTTTTTAAGCTTCCAAGAGAAGCTTAACAGAGATACAGATTTCCTCATAGGTTCAGGTAAATCGTTCCAAAGTTTAGGACCGGTAAAACGGATATTATTTTGAAAAATACGTTTACGGTGTTTGGGAATATAGATTTCTTCAGATGATCTGGTACCATACTTATGGATATCTGAAACACGCTGGAATTGGCAACAGAACTGAGAAGGTAGTTGTGAGTTTAGACATTTGTATAATAATGTACATTGTTGAAGTTTATTTATATCAATACGAAGCAACTTAAGAGATTTAAATAAAGGATTGCTACTGGATCGTGGGTGAGAAACTGATATTATATGTAAAACCTTATTTTGCAGTGCACATAGCTTTTTTATGCTTGTTCGATATGTATTTGCCCATATAATATTACAATTGGATAGGGATGGGAGAATCAAAGAACAGTATAAAGTGCGTAATATCGTTTTTGGTAAAAACATACTTATAGGCGGTAAATACTGACACCTGTGTTTTGAGCTATTTTGTTTTCAAGTGCATTTATATGATTTTTCCATGTTAATTTACTGTCTATGAAAATACCAAGAAACTTAGTAGAATTTACTCTGGGAAGAATATTATTATTTAATTTGATTTGTACAGAGCTAAAGTCAGGGGATTTTGGAGAGTTGTAAAATATCATGTAGTTACATTTTTTGAAATTGATTGTTAATTTATTGGCAGCAGACCAATTGCAGACATTTATTAATTCGGTGTTAACAGTTTTACATAGTATATCAAGATTTTTATGAGAATATAATAAGTTTGTATCATCAGCGTAAAGAATAAAAGAAAGTAGGTTGGATGATCGGTAAATATCATTTACAAAAAGTATGAAAAGTAAGGGGCCTAACAATGACCCCTGGGGGACCCCGCAAGTAATTTCTTTAAAGTCAGACAGTTTAGAATAGTACATTGACGACGATTACTAAGGAAGCTAGAACAAATATCATGTGCAATTCCACGAATGCCGTAGTAATTAAGTTTAGATAATAAAATATTATGGTTGATTGTGTCAAAGGCCTTTGACAGATCATTAATACACCGATAGCGAGTGAATTATCTTCGAATGCATCAATTATTTTGTTGGTAAGTTCCAAAATTGAGAGTTGAGTTGAGTGGTCTTTCCGGAAGCCAAATTGATTTTAAAAAGACAATTCTGTTTTTTCTAGGAAACTATAGGTTCTGTTATAAATGATACGTTCTAGAATCTTGGAGAAAACAGAGAGTACTGCAATAGGTCTGTAATTGCTAACTTGTTCCTTTACTCCATTATTGAAAATTGGGGTAACTCTTGCTAATTTCATTTTGTCTGGGAATTTACCGGTACTAAGTGATAAATTAAATACATGGCATAGTGGTTTACATATAAGGTCAATTACAGCTTTAATAATTTGAGGGGAACATTCGTCTAGACCAGGAGCCTTATTGTTCTTGAAAGCTTTAACAATTTTACATATTTCATTTTCCGTGACAGGTGACATAAACAACGAGTTAGGGTTTGGTTGGGGTAAATATGTTTTGAAGTTAATATTGCTTTGAGCCGCGAGACTATTTAAACTAGCACCAATGTTTACCAAAAAAATCATTAAAAGCATCAGCGATCTTCTGAGAGTCTGTCGAAAGTTCACCATTACATTCTAATGTACTTGAGATTTGCTGTCTTTTCTTGTTTAAGACCGAGTTTATTAATCGCCATGTACCATTAACATTATGTTTATATTTCTTAAAATTTTCTTTATAATAGTCGATTTTCATCTGTTTATTTAATGAATTTACCCTGTTACGCAATTCTTTATATTTCTTTTCATTTTTTTCAAATGGGTTGTGGAGATATTTTTATACAAATTATTTTTATATTGAATAGACTTAACTAAATGATCAGTCACCCATGGTTTTAATTTTCATTTACTTCCTTTAGGTGTTTCAAAAGGAAAATTCTTATCATATAATCTTCGAAACTTTGCCATAAAATCATCATAGGCTTGACTTGCGTCTTGTATCAGCATGATGTCATTCCAACATGTACTCTCAATTTCATTAGTTTAACAGAAGTTATATTGTTTAATGACATCACCCTATGTGGAGCGTTGTCTGGCAAAACGTTCTCTTTAGTAGATTTAATAGAAGTTATTTGGAATATTGGTAGGTGATCCGAAATATCGTAGTATATTAACCCGCTTGTAGTAGGTAAATGGAATTGATTAGTAATTATGTTATCTAAAATATTAGCAGTAGATTCATTTATTATTGAATAAGCCAATTAGTGTTTTTTATGATCCCGCCACTATTATTCATATGTATATGTTATTGATTTGTGAATTGTTTTTAAAGTGGAAATAAATTGAATTGAATTGAATTGAATTATTGTTGGCCTTTGAATTAATGGAAGGAGGAAGTTACTAAATAAGCTATTTACACAGTTTTGCGCTTGGTTATTTGAGGAATGTTTTAAAATATCTATATTTCCATTGAGAGAGTAGAAAGAAGGTCATCGAGCGCCTCGATAAATTTGCTAGTGTCTATGGATGGTGCCTTATACAACACACCTATAACAATATGTTTTACAGAAGTATTCTTAATTTCTACAAACAGGGAATCACATAAATTTTCATTTAAAGACATATCGTTCCGAATAGAAAAAGAGAGCGTTTCATGAATATACAGTCCAACACCACCGCCCTTGGCATATTGTCTATTGTTTTGCAAGAATGCATAATCAGGAATATTTACAAGGGGATTACTATGTTTAAGCCATGTTCAGAAATTGCAATTATATCAAATTTAAGATCAAGTGAGTTAAGACAGTTTGCAATAGAATCGATTGAATTTAAAAGACTTCTTGCATTAAATAATAATAATAATAATATTGGTTTCTTATATAGCGCACGTATCGACCTTGCAAGATCCTCAAGGCGCTCCAACATTACACGGCTATGCTCGGCTGCCGATTTCGGCGCTCACGGCATTCAAGGAATTCCTTCCTACCGGTACCCATTTAACACCTGGGTGGAGAGTGGCAAGTGTAAATTTATGTCTTGCCAAAGGACATTAGTGCCGCGGCGGTACTTGAACCGCGGACCCTGTGATCCACAGTCCGACGACTTATCCACTACGCCACAACACCTCTACCCACCTCTACCTAAAATGTATGCTTGAAAAAGTATCACTGCTTGGAACACCAAACATTTCATTGAATCTCTCTGAATGGTAATATTGGGAGTCGCCTAAGCTTTCCGTATAAAATTGAAAGTCGAGGTCTACAACATCATTTCTGACAAGATTTTCATGCGCTACAAACGGGTCAAAGTGTAAACGGGATAGGCGATCAAAGCTGTTATGAGAAACAGAAATGTTTGAGGTGACTGCATCTCAAAAAGCTGTGCTGTTTAATTGATTAAAAGGAAAGAGGTGTTCAAAGCAGGATTTACAAGAGCAGAAATAGTGGTTCCATTCATGACTGGGATACGATTGTTTACACATGTGACAATAATAAAGACCGTTACGTAATAAGGTACGACATATATCTGGTTAGTTCATTTTATCATCCATTGGCAATATAAAAGGAACCTAACATCGCTTTGTATAGAAATGCAAATAAACAGAGCGAAACATGTGCAGCCATGAATAGCACGTGAACTTGATTATACACGGCATAGTTGAGAATCCAGTATCCTATAATTATATGCAGCAAAAGGAAGCTACGAATCGCAAAACAGTTGGTTTGATTAAATACAGTTGTTAAAGACAATTTTGTTGCAGTATAGAAAGAAGGAAAGAAGTAGAAGATAGATAAAGGTACTTTGTGGTAACATGTTACATATATCATGTACAGAAATATGTACAAATATAATGAAAATAGGTAGAAAGTCATTTGAATTAAGTCAGACATCAAAGGTCCAAAATCAAAAAATCAGGGTCAGAGAAGACAATACAAAAATTAAAAAAATAAAATCAGAAAACACCACCTGCATCATTTTTTTTTGGGGGGGGGGGCGGGGCTGGATAGTGTCCACAAAACAAGATGCACTACATCAACATGTATACACAGGGTGCCTAAACAAAAGGACTAAAGCAAACAAACCGAAATGACGGCATCAAGAATATTGGTAGCTATATTCACTTAGCTTTGCTTAGCTGTATGTTAATAAAATAAACAAATGGGCTTTTCTGTGCCCTTGTAAAGATGCATAGTCCATTTATTTGTAATTAAAACATATACATATCACTTTCGTATAGACATACTAGACAGCAAAATGAGAATAGATGTAACATTCCTGTCTATATAGTGGACTGAACACATCGTTATAGATTTTTTTTTCTTTTCCATTGATAACACTTTTAAAATTTAAGCAATGGGTTAGAAAATAGTAACGAAAAATAGCAATGAAAATCTCATTGTATAACAATCATCGCTGGAAAAGCAGCTTAGTTATGAAGAACGTAATTATGTATCATAGAATAGCAATAAATATACACAACATAAATCAGCGAAATACATAACGGTGTTATCAGAAACAGAGGGTATTAGT
Source organism: Mesocentrotus franciscanus (assembly GCA_037976565.1). NCBI lineage: Eukaryota > Metazoa > Echinodermata > Echinoidea > Camarodonta > Strongylocentrotidae > Mesocentrotus > Mesocentrotus franciscanus. The sequence continues at coordinate 434,332 of CP137685.1, forward strand.
TCAAATATCTCAATAATCAATATTAACACTTTTAACCTTATTTAATGGAACTTCATCAATTTTTATAAACAAATTATCAAGCAAATTAGTGGAATTTGACTGCCTATGGAAGAAAGTAATGTAATTTGTTTTACTATGATTTATCAACAATTTGATTTGAACCATTTTGTTACTTTGTCTAATTCAGTATTGATGTTATTTTGTAAGTTATGAGTGTTAGGTTGGGTGTAAATTAAAGTGGTATCGTCAGCGTACATAATGTAATTACATTTGTCAGAAGAATGTGTGAGATCATTAATGTAAATTAAAAACAGTAGAGGACCTAGGATATAACCTTGTGGTACGCCGTGTGTAATAGGAGAACAAATTGAGGAATTGTTATTATAACTACATATTGAAATATATTAGAAAGATAACTTTCAAACCAAGATAGTTGTAAGCCCCTAATCCCATAATGTTCTAATTTTGACAAAAGTATTCTATGATTAGTGAGTACTATTTTGGGGGGCGGGGGCACGTGCCCCCTGTGCCCCCGGGATCAGCCACTCACCTTCCCATGCTAATCTGCGTCCCGGGTCAAACGGCGCAAAGCAGCTGCGCAGAGACAAGGCCTTTATTTTGAATCGTGAAGAGTCGATAAACGCGACATCCCGCAAAACACGTTTATGGCGCGCCGTTTGACCAATAATTCAGATAAACAGTGTTTATCGCCGATAAACAGTGTTTATCGCCGAAAAACAGTGTTTATCGCCGAAAAACACTGTTTATCGAGAGAAACTATGTTTTTCGACTGATAAACACAGTTTCTCTCGATAAACACTGTTTATCGGCGATAAACACTGTTTTTCGGTGATAAACATTGTTTATCGAGAGAAACTGTGTTTATCAGTCGATAAACATAGTTTCTCTTGATAAACAGTGTTTATCGCTTGATAAACAGTGTTTATCACTCGATAAACAGTGTTTTCGACGATAAACAGTGTTTATCTGAATTATTGGTCAAACGGCGCGCCATACTCGATAAACAGTGTTTTCGGCGATAAACACTGTTTATCTGAATTATTGGTCAAACGGCGCGCTCGATAAACAGTGTTTATCGGCGATAAACACTGTTTTTCGGCGATAAACATTGTTTATCGAGAGAAACTGTGTTTATCAGTCGATAAACATAGTTTCTCTTGATAAACAGTGTTTATCGCTCGATAAACAATGTTTATCACCGAAAAACAGTGTTTATCGCCGATAAACAGTGTTTATCGAGAGAAACTGTGTTTATCAGTCGAAAACATAGTTTCTCTCGAAAAACAGTGTTTATCACTCGATAAACAGTGTTTATCGCTCGATAAACAGTGTTTTTCGGCGATAAACACTGTTTATCGGCGATAAACACTGTTTATCTCAATTATTGGTCAAACGGCGCGCCATACACGTTCGTATAGTGGGGTTCGATATGTACATATAGTAACGCTGATTCTGAGTGGCAGGGCACGATAAACGCACCCTCTTTCTACAGGCTTAGTCCCAGATAAACTAAAAATAGCTAAAATAACCTCTGTATTTAAAAAAGATGACCCTCATAAATTTGATATAGTATAGGCCCATATCTATTCTGCCGTACATGCGTAGTGAATTACTAATCTGTATAACTTCATTTTCTGTTACAGGATTTAAATAAATTGAATTGTTGATAAAACCAGTCACATGATCCTTAAAAGAAGTATCGTTAGGAGAACTAACCATTGATGTAGTTATCCTTCTACAACAGTTTATAAAATGTTGATTAAATTCAGTTGCTATATCTTGTGGATCACAAACTTTCTCATTTCTATGAAAAAATTTATTCAGGTAAAGATTTGTTAGGCTTATTTAGTTATGAGTTTATAACTGACCAAGTCTGTTTAGTATTATCTTTATAGAACTTTAAACTGTTAGAAAAATATGATTTTTTTTTTTTTGCATGCTTTAACAGATTATTCAATTTATTTCTATATTTTTTGTATTTCCTTTCATTATCCAATGTATTGTTTTAGAGAAAGTGTTTAAAATAACGATTTTTCTTCTTTTTGCATCTTAATAAATACTTTGTTATCCAAGGTTTTTTCATACCTCTTTTAGTTTGTTTGTTTTTTCACAAAGAAAAATTTTTGTCAAACAATTGAGTAAAACGGTTAATAAAAAAGGAATATGCGTCATTAGCATTTGTCATATTATAAAGATTAGTCCACGCTTCATTATAAAGATCATATTGGAAATTTCTTATGTTTTTTCTAATGAATTCACCCCATACATCACAGAGATTGTAAATTCATCTCTTCGCTTTGGCATCTTTCCCGATTGTCTGCAACATGCACTCATCAAACCTTACTTAAAGAAACCAAGCCTTGATAAACAAGAGCTTAAAAATTATCGTCCCGTCGCAAATTTGAAGTATCTTGGTAAGGTAATTGAACGTACAGTATCTACGCGTCTTCAGTCTTGCATAAGTGACCAAAACCTTCAAAATCCTTATCAATCGGCCTACAAGGAAAGGCACAGTGTGGAAACAGCACTTCTTAAAGTTCAGAATGACATTTTGATAGATATGGACAAGGGAAAACTTACCGCATTGGTTTTGTTAGATCTCAGTTGCGCTTTTGACACTGTTGACCACAATATTTTAATTGACAGATTTAAACAGGTTGGCATTGGTGGAACATGTCTTCATTGGTTTCGTTCCTACCTTTCAAACAGATCTCAAGCGGTTGTTCTTAATGATACAACTTCATCGGTTGTTAACCTTCAGTTTTCTGTGCCCCAAGGATCTGTTTTAGGTCCCCATCTGTTTAATGTATATACCTTACCACTTCATGAGATAATCAGTAAACACAATATAAGCTATCATATGTATGCAGACGACCTACAATTATATTTTTCGTGTCTTCCTATTCAGGAACAGGTAGAAAAACGTATTGAAGATCTTGAAAGTTGTATTCGTGATGTACGGAAATGGATGAATGATTGCTATCTCAAACTAAATGACGATAAAACAGAATTTCTCTTGTTAGGCTCCAGACAACAACTTTCCAAGATTGTTATTACTCATATACATGTTGGTTCTGTGCACATTGCTCCTTCAGATAAGGCAAGAAATCTTGGTGTCATTTTCGATACAAGCATGTCTCTTGATGCACAAATTTCAAACTGTGTGAAAGCTGCCTATTATCATCTTCGTAATCTTCGCGCTATAAGGAAATTTTAACCCCCCAAACCACTCAACAATTGATTCATGCTTTTGTAACATCTCATCTCGATAACTGTAACTCTCTCCTTTATGGACTTCCTAAATACCAAATTCACAGACTACAAAAGGTTCAAAACGCAGCTGCCCGCCTTGTCACTAAATCTAAACGTTCGACCCATACTACTCAAATACTCAAGAACCTTCACTGGCTTCCAATAGAACAGCGTATCAAATATAAAATTCTACTACTCACCTACCGTTCACTAAATGGATTTGTCCCTGAATATATTTCCTCTCTTCTCAGTATCTCTTCAAGTTCTCGTGCAGGTCTTCGTTCCTCCAATTCAACAAATTTAATACAATTAAGAACAAAAAGGAGTTGGGGTGACAGAGCTTTTATAGCTGCTGCACCCCGGTTATGGAACTCCCTACCCCATTCAATCAAAATGTCAGCCAATCAAAAGTTGTTCCAAAAGGACTTGAAAACGTATCTAATGTCTGAATTCCGTAGTTAAGTCGTAGTTTATTTCAAAATCTGATGATGTTTAATTATATTTAATTATGTTAAATTGTTTTCGTTCTCTGTAACTTGTACTTGTACATGTACTATCTTATGTTTAATGTATTTACCTTGTTAGGCGCCTTGAGCATCTCTTGGGGTGGATATGTGCGCATTATAAATGTTGTTATTATTATTATTATTATTATCATCTGAGTATTTACGAGTAAAGCGAATTGAGCTAGGTTGATGAGTATTAGTATTAGAGCTTTTAGAGACTAGAAAAAATGGGTAAGTGGTCACTAACATCTGAACATAGACTACCTGAGTCAAAATCTGAGTCAAAGACATTCGTGAATACATTATCAATAAGTGTAGCACTGCTTGTTGTAATACGAGTTGGGGGTTTTATAATCGGGAATATACCAAGTACAGAGTTAAGCCGAGGGAATTCATTAACAGTATCATCATCTTTAAATAAGTCAATATTAAAATCTCCAGTTATATAAATATGCCTATGTTCATTACTTCATTTGCTAATAACATTGTTGTAAAATTCAAGGAATATTTCATGATTTGATCCTGGCTTTCTATAAATGACTCCAACAGTAGACCTCTTACGGTTTTTATCTAAAAAGTCAAAAACAAATATGCACATGTTAAACTGTTTTTTTGATTATAAACAATATCTGTCCTTACAGTATACGGTATATCTTTTTTCATAAATAGCGCAACACCACCACCTCGCCCATATATCCGGTTTACATTAAAAAAATTATAATCAACTAGATTGAAATTAATTAAGGTTGCCTCGTTTATCAAAGTTTCAGAAATTGCTATAAAAGAAAAGAAAAGATTAATCATTGACATAAATTGAGAAATATGTTCAAAATTCTTTGGTAAACTTCGGGCATTAAAATGGATAAGACTTAAAGGTACTATGTCCCATTTGCAGGCCAAAAAAATGAAAAGGTTAAATTCCAACGGCATTTGAAAGACAATACTAATTTAGAACTTCCCTAAAAAGAAGGGGGCTTGAAAATGTCTTTAAGTGGGAAAATAACGACTATTAGTTGTCGAATCGACTTAGGAGCTATAGAGCCAGTAAGTAATAGTCTGATTTTTCAGACCATTGTACCGAATGGTCGTACGTTTTATGCTGCGCAAAGATTCAATCCTTTTAATTTTGGCCATTACAAGAAGTGGGTTAATTGTAGACAAATGCTCATGTACCCTTTACAGCTCATTTTATGTATGTTATTACCAAATATGAAAAAAGCCAGTCAGTCACTCAATAGTGTCTGACAGTGAAGTCTAGCAAGTAAACGGGTTTCCTTGCATAATTTGAATATTAGGACACTGCTAACGTTTAAATTTCACAGATAGGATATACATGACATATTCATAATTCCTGCAAAGTTCTACAGAATTTGATGTTGGCTGCAAAAGGGACATAGTATCTTTAAAGAGGAATCATATAATAATTTTGTATTAAAATCTGAAGGTAGATATTATGAAGACTCAGAAGAGTTATATCTATACAAGTTAGGATCGACATCTTCTAGAGGGTCACACATCAGTGCCATGAGTACGGTTTAGGGTACTATGAAAGACAGTATATGCATTTGTATTAAGATTTGAAGCAGTATTATAGCAGAGGATTGCATAGTCATAACTAAATGTAAGTAATGTAGGTATTACTATGTTTGTAAAACATCATCATGATTTACCACAGAAAAAACAACAATAACAATATTACAATGTAAACAAATCAAAACAACAACAAAACTTATATGCACCCAGGGGCGTAGACAACGGGGGGGATGAGGGGGATGCATCCCCCCCACCTCACAAGGTGGGGATGGCATGTACAATCATCCCCCAGGTTTTGGGAATGATATTTGCTTACTTAATAAGTCATAATGATGATAATAATAGTAATAATAATAATGATAACAATTATAATATTAATAATAATAATAATTATGATGATGATAATAATAATCCTCATCATTATTGTTATCGTTATTTTCTCAAGTCGGTTTTTATTGAAATACATGTGTGGTCTGGCCCACTCGTGTTATAGGCATTATACATTGTGTGCAAAATGCATCAGCGCAATCTAAAACAGAATAGAAAATGAATGTGATACAACAGTATACATAATAATTCGTGACAGAGAGTACCATATATACTACTATCTTTATAACAAATATTATTCAAACAAACATATATAATTATGTATAATCATGAATTGTTCAACTTCATGCTCCCACTACATGACTATTGTTACACTAATACTGATATCAGGACTGACTGGTATACATTAGTTTGTTGTTAAGCTTGCAGCAGCTACATCTTTTCTGTATTGTTAACTATTTATTTATTTTTGTTTTATTTAAGATGCACTTTGTTTTGTATTCATTTAAAGTATGTTGATTGATGCATGAAGACATAAGTTTGAAATGTTTAAAGAAGTTTGTTTCATGTAAAGCGCAGTGTGAATTTACCCTGTCTTGAAATGCGAGATAAAAGGAACCTATTAGTATTAGCATTATTATTTGTATTAGTATTATTTTTTATTTGTATTATTATTATTATTATTATTATTATTATTATTATTATTAGTATTATTATTATTACTATTACTATTATAAGACTGAGATCAAATAGAAGTAAATAATGCCCTAATTTGAAACGATGCAATGCCGTTATGGTTCCGATTTCTTCACAAACTTACAAAGCAGTATTGTTACTCCATGGATCATAGTGATACTGTTTATGTTTTTGTATCTGTATGTTAATGAGCCGCCAGCCAATATCCATCTATGGATACTATGCCTGTTTCTTTGAGGTAAAAAAGCATAGTATGTACGTATTCATTATGCTTTATAATGAACAGACATATTGTTCAAAGTTTAATCGTTATTTGTTTGTTGTTTATGTGTTCTATTCACAAATGGCCACAGAGGCTGTTTTCATTCATAACCACATACCCCTATCAAGACAACAAAGACTATACCTGCGTGTACACAGTTGACATTGGTTTTTTTCTGAAGAGGTGTAACAGCAAAATTCACAGAGATAAATAAATACGTAGTGTGGTTCAATATGCAATACTATGTGTCAGTCCATTCTGTATTCGTATGCCACGGTGTGTATAGATCTTGTCGATGTATGTCTGTCCATTCAAGGCGTAGTATGCGTGTGTGTGTGTGTGTGTGTGTGCGTGAGTATGTGTGTGTGTGAGTATGTGTGTGTGTGCGTGCACGCTTGTGTGTGTTATTTTACCTCATTAAGTATGCATCAGATTGCACGATTTCAAGTTCAAAATTGCAAAAGCTCCCTACCGTGGGAGGGGGGACACCCCCCTCCCACACCCTCCCCGCTCGGTCGCTTCGCTCCCTCGCTCGGGCGCTTCGCGCCCTCACTAGCGTTGGCAGCCCAGTCATCCCCCCCAGGTGTACGAACCTGTCTACGCCACTGTATGCACCCCTGTATATGTATATGCGATAAGATGGCAGATTGGGATCAAGGGAAGTCAAGTATTGCCTGGATTACATTTGCCCCGGGCGCCGTACGAAAAATTGGTCTACGATTTTTCGTGCAATTTTGGGGGCAACGTAGGAGGCTAGGGGCTACGATGTTTGTGTCTACATTATTTACGAGCATCGTGCTATTTCTTGTATTGGCCCTCGGGGGCAAGCCGGGGCAAATCCGTACAGAGGCGCTTGGAGATTGTACGGAAATCGTGCAATTTCAGTGCAGAAGCCGTGCAGTCTCCGCAGCCTCCGCACGGAAATCGAACGGAGCACGTGCAGCTTCCGTGCAGAGGTTGCGCGGAAAAGGCGCGGTGACCGTGCAGCCGCCGTGCCGTTCTTGAGCGATTTTTTTCCCCCCCATGTTCACCGAAAAATCGTGCGTTTGTTGCACGATCAGCGTGAGGCCTCCGCGCGATGCCCGTGGGGGATTGTGCAATGCCACCTACGACATGTCTACGGGCTTACGATTTTTCAAATTGGTATAACTTCTCTGGGCAGAATAATGGATCCTGTACAAGATTATGATGTTGATTTGACAGGATAAAAATCCCGTTGTTGGCAATGGAACGTGGGTTAAGCTGCTAAAGTGAAAACTCCGCTAAAGTGTAACCTGCCGTCTAAGTTTTTGAAAAAGTAGTTTACTTCAGCGAACGGGCATCGCGACCGTATCGTTCGTGTTATCGGCGCGCGCGCGTGTGTGGAGCTAAGCTGAGGCTAGGCTAGGCGTGATGAGATCTAGGGACTGACCGTCACCACACCATGTCCAGCATCTACATCACAGTTACTCATCTGCTTATCCAGTTATAAGATCATTCAGTACGTTATAATAGTCTTCCTACATTTCATGGAAATGGGATTAAAACCGCTTTCAATATGAAATCTAACATCAACATATTGCTATTTTGGTGCCTGCTCCTTATCTTTGCAAGTAAGGGTCATCAGCTTCCAGTACGTGGGGGATGACTGTAGCAACGTCAACATCATAATGCTAACTACATTTAGTAGGCATACAGCAGGTTACTCTATAGCAGCAGGTTACACTTTAGCAGCAGGTTAGACTTTAGCAGAAGGTTACACTTTAGCAGCATGTTACACTTTAGCAGCAGGTTACTCTATAGCAGCAGGTTACACTTTAGCAGCAGATTACACTTTAGCAGCAGTTTACACTTTAGCAGCAGTTTACACTTTAGCAGCAGGTTACACTTTAGCATCAGGTTACTCTATAGCAGCAGGTTACACTTTAGCAGCAGATTACACTTTAGCAGCAGGTTACACTTTAGCAGCATGCAGGTTACACTTTACCAGCAGGTTACACTATTGAGCAGCAGATTACACTTTAGCAGCAAGTTACACTTTAGCAGCAGGTTACACTATAGCAGCAGGTTACACTTTAGCAGCAGATTACACTTTAGCAGCAGGTTACACTTTAGCAGCATGCAGGTTAGACTTTAGCAGCAGGTTACACTTTAGCAGCAGGTTACACTTTAGCAGCAGGTTACACTTTCAAACAGAGCATTGTTTTTAAGATTCTTTTATTGGTATACAAATTTTTTTCATGATCAGGCGCCAGAGTATTTTAATGATTGTCTTGATAGTAGGAGACCAGCCTGTAGGTCCCGTGACCAATCTCTGGGAACAAAGGTTTGAAAGTGTTTTTGTGTTCCCTGATGAATACCGAACAATTTTGACTTGGGCTGCCCCCTTGAAAATCCCGGGCATTTTCGTGAGGGGTCAACAAAGGTCATACAGGGGTAGAAATTCAAATATATTCCAATCGTGCCGATATGCATACCAAATTACTCGTCTGGTAATGAGGATTCCAAAAATGTATAGTTTGCTATACCTCCGACCTTAAATGAGGGCGCTATGGTCAAAAACGTTGAAAGGTCAACACACTTTTGACTGGTAGTCAAATTCACCAACACAGTTAACCTTATCAAATTGCATATCAAATTACTCGTCTGGTCATGAGGATTCCAAAAATGTATAGTTTGTTATACCTCCGACCTTAAATGAGGGCGCTATGGTCAAAAAGGTCAAATTCACCAACACAGTTAACATTGTCCAATTCTAATGATTTTAGGGTCTAATAATATGTTTTCTGACATGGCAAATTCAACTATACAACTTTCAAATGTAAAAGTGCTTACCTTGACCATGTACATTAAAAATTGCTGCCGTTTCGGTGACAAACATTTAATAACTTCTTATCCATTGGGTTTGGGGGAAATTTCAAGCTTATGGCAACCACTTTTGATTTTAAAAGTTGCTTAGTTTAATTTGTTATGTCAGAAAACATATTATTAGACCCTAAAATCATTAGAATCGGACGATGTTAACTGTGTTGGTGAATTTGACCACCAGTTAAAGTGCATTGACCTTTTTGACCATAGCGCCCTCATTTAAGGTCGGAGGTATAACAAACTATACATTTTTTTGTAATCCTTATGACCAGACGAGTAATTTGATATGAAATTTGATAAGGTTAACTGTGTTGGTAAATTTGACCACCAGTCAAAAGTGTGTTGACCTTTCAACATTTTTGACCCTAGCGCCCTCATTTAAGGTCGGGGGTATAGCAAACTATACATTTTTTGAATCCCCATGACCAGACGAGTAATTTGATATGCATATCGACACGATTGGAATATATTTGAATTTCTACCCCTGTATGACCTTTGTTGACCCCTCACGAAAATGCCCGGGATTTTCAAGGGGGCAGCCATAGTCAAAATTGTTCGGTATTCATCAGGGCACACAAAAACACTTTCAAACCTTTGTTCCCAGAGATTGGTCACGGGACCTACAGGCTGGTCTCCTACTATGAGTTGTATCGACCTGTGCGTACAAACCTTTGCTCCAATGCAGAACCATTTCGATTGACTTTTCATGTGGCTCGTAGTAAGGCAGGAGATCGCACATTCACTGTTGCAGCAGCTAAGGAGTGGAATAAACTTCCCTCCAGTATAAAAGCTGTCCATCAGTGGATGCGTTTAAAAAACTCCTTAAAACGTACCTATTTCCTACTTGATTCGCTATTATTTTGTTTATTTCAATGTTATTTTTGATTTGTTGTTATATTCTCATATTGCATATTATTGTAAGCGCTATGATATAGTATATTATATCCCTTTTATGAATATTCATGAGTTTTCTAAATACATGATTGGTCAATTGGTGGTCACGTGATAAAATATAATTTCACTATTAAAAACAAATCTCTGCCAGAGCTCCGAATATTTTTCATTATTTTTTCATTGGCAGAACTGCGCATGCTCTCTTTGCTATTTTCTTCCAAGGCACTACTGCGCATGCTCACTGCTCATTGACAAAATGTATGTTAAATTCGAACAAGCAGACGACCAGCTGAGCGAGTCCTTACAAGGGTTTACAGCTGACTTATAAAATAGTGCGATCCATAAAAAATAAGGTAATTTCATAATTTGCAAGGCAATATATCATATAATAAGTTGGTACTGCCTTTTACCTACAATTTTGAGGATTTCTGTTCTTAAAATTAAGGTTTCCAGACCCTTATCGGTAAGTTATTAATTTTTCGCAAATGACTGCAAAATTTGCCGATCTTTTGTCGATACCTTCATGATTTAATATCCAATTCCGAAGAAAATTCCGTCTTTGGGTAATTTTATATTCCTTTTTTTATTGGTGGTTTCAGATTTTCGAAATCTTACCGATTTTTTTGAGAGAGCGAACTAATTAGGTCACGCACGAACTATGGTCACTAGTAAATTGAATTTAGACTATCAAAGTTACATATACTTATTGGGTGGTATTCCGATAGCGCGAACTAAGTTAAGCTCGGCTTAACTAGTTCACACTTTTATGGAGTGCCTGTTGCCAACTCATTTTCCCTGTACAGATTATTTTAATCCTGCAATGAAAAGTGTCCAAAAAAATAATTTTGCAATGAAATGGGAAGAAAAAGATAATATGAGTATGAACTGAATTTCAATAAAGTCTTTGGTAGATTATCTTTGTCATGAATATTGAAGGAGGAAGATGACACCTAGCATTCCATAGAAGTGTGAACTAAAATTCTTGTTTAGTCTGGACTTAGTCCCGGCTTAACTTAAGAGAATACCACCCATAGCATCTGGCCTCTTTTTTTTTTGGGGGTCAAATTCATGAGGGGTCTTTTTGACTTGTTGTGAGCCTCAATGATACCTTTTAAGATCTGACAATTTTGAAGTCGGTCACATTTTGCATAATTTCAAATAAATACTTTGGAAATAATGATCCATTTGTGATCCATGTTTTTACGAGTTAACCTTTTCAACTATCAAGTTTTTTTTCCCACATTTTATTACAAATATGGACATACATATAAAAAAAGAAATTATATATATATATATATATATATATAATACATGTACTATATATGAGCATGTCTCAATAATTCTCAATTCATCTGATCGATTAATTAAGTATATTGTGAGGAACCTATTGAAAAGCAGTGCTTGTATATTATAGGTTCCTGGTAAAATAAACATTGTAGATGTAAAAACCGTAGCAGTAGGGGAAGACGTAATTTAGAGGGGTAACTTAAAACACAATGGAATAAGGAAAATTGTATACAAAATAATGCATTGGCACTGATACCCATAGTCACCCGGTTAAAATGCGTAGTCACCCCCACCAATTTAATTAGCATAGCACGCGCGTTGAAACCTCAATTTTTTTATTTGCCTGTTAAGGCATTTCTACTTGCCTTGTAATAGTAACTTCAATGTCATATTCATGGAGATTACAGCCATGAATGAAAACAGTAGTCCATAGATCAGCCGGATGCGTCTCATCGTGGTACACTTCAAGAAGAACACAACAATTTGTAAACCTTCGAAAATTAAGTTAGCGCTAGCGTCCTCTATTTCTCAACATATATTCGTGCTAGTTTGTTTTAGATCCATGGTCAGAGCTTGAGGTATGGAAAAATATGAGTGAACAGGAATATATATCGCCGTGATACGAACAGTACAAAATGTGATAAACTCACTGATGCAGCAAGCACACACAATTGCAGTGTCCTTGTTATTCAGAGGTTAATGGTTTTTGGGTAACAAGGGGTATTATGGCGGGGAACGCACTCTCGACTATTAAAGGGGGAGGGAGAGGTTAACAGGGAGGTGGGGGCCGGGGGGGGGGGTCGGTGTTAAAATGTCAGAGGTGGACATGTCAAATTAACTAAAATTCAAATATATTGATGTTTCTTTCCTGGGACCTAGTGACGAGTTATTCCATTAACCCGTTTTTAATGAATGAACTACAATACTAGTCTTAGATTCCATAATTTCATGGACATACTAGTAAATTGTATTTATACTATCAAAGGTACATGTTCATTACCATAGCATCTTGCCTCTTTTATTGTGGTCAAAAGTATGTATAATGCCTGGGATCTAACAATTAAGTCACATTTTACATAATTTAATTAAAAAGCTAGTAAATTGTATTTATACTATCAAATGTACATGTACCTTTCCATAGCATCTGGCCTCTTTCTTTGTAGGTCAACAGCATGCATAAAGTCTGGGATCTATCAAGTCACATTTTATATAATTTTATGGAAATGCTAGTGAATTGTATTGATACTATCAAAGGTACATATACACTTTTGGTCATAAAGGTGGAATAATTTTTTTTTATCCCCAATTTATGGAATGATTTTGACAATGATTTATTCCTAATAGATCTAGATAATAGTACACATTCTCAGATTTTATTGAATAATAATTTGCGAGTGTTTGTCTTGCGTGACTGCTAAAGCATGTGTATGCTTATCAACTAGGGGACCTACGTCCTTAAGTCATAACTGACAGTAATGATGATTAATGCCTCACAAAAGGGCACATATATAGCACATCGACACGGTTTTGATCCTGGGGCCTCACAGTTACGATGCCATTGCTTTGCCAATGAATCATGACTTTACGCAGCGGGGGCTAGGGTAGGGGGCAGCCCCCACAAATATTTTAAAAAACAAAGAAAATGTAATAATTATCAATAATTCATTGCATTTTCCCCCGGTCCCCAACAGGAAAAATTCCTTTGTACGGCCATGCATTGTGGTTCAAGGCATGGCCACACAGGGGATTTTTTTCTGTTGGGGACCGGGGGGAAATGCAATGAATTATTGATAATTGATTGCATTTTCTTTGTGTTTTTTATTTTTTAAAGAGTTATATTTGTAAAAGGGTAATATTCGGGCGCCATGCTGCCCGGATCAAGTTCGCAATACATGTTGTCCTTTTCTCAAAATACACCCTTACCCTAACCCTAACCCTAATTAGGTGCTCACGTATATATATATATATATATATATATTGGGATTTTTAACACATCTGCCGCCGCCGTTACAATTCTGTATGTGGTGTGATTTGGTTGGTAACATCTCAGGGTTAGGGTTTGTTAGACATTGTAGACAACGGTGTATGAGGGTTTGTTAACCGACCTGTTAGCAGTTGTAGGTTAGACCAGAGATGATATTTAACCCGTTCCTTCCGACATTATCAGCCTGATAGCCGCCTCATAAACGAGAATAAAAATCAAAGACTCGACCAGTTCGCTGCCGTGCGTGCGTTAAGCGGGACGTACAATGCGTGTGCGTTCAAGCCTGGCCGCGTATTTTTATTTACACGCTATCGAGGGGAATTTCTCGATTAATTCCAATGAAACCGCTCGCGAAGAGTCTAGACTGGATAGGAGAGCTCGCTAGTGCTATACGCTAGTGTGAATTGACATCGAGGACAAAGTTTGCTTAACTTTTTCTTGAAACACTTGAATGGTTATGGAATCTGTTTGTGTTTCTAATCTTTAAATATTAATATTATTTTGCATCAAATATAAAATATTTGATTTCTACTGTGGTATGTAAAGGCATGAACTTACGTTAATACATGTACAGTACGTACAAATATATATCTTTTTTAACCAAGAAGGTGCACCATGGTGATACATTTTAACAAACACATCAACATATTACCTAGACATCTCATCACCATAGCCATTTTAAAACCATATATTAATGATACATGTAAAATATAGATTGAAGCAATTCTAGTCCATTGGCTGTATCCTGAGTGTGATTTATATAATGGATTTTGAGTAATATTTGCATCTACCTGTAGTTGAAGAATAGATATAGTGCATAAACTAGAATATATGGAGATGTGGAGAAATCAAGTTGGAGCTCAGTTGGAAGGAAGTAACGAGAAATATTAAAGCAAGAGAAACTGAGAGATGAGGAAAGCAAGAAGTTATTGAAATTGAGAGATGACTCATGAGATAGCCTTGCATTAATGAATCCTTTATATAATGTTGTCTTGAGAGGAAGTAGACGTTTTTAAATTGGAGATTAGTGTAAGTATTAGAAAAAACGGAAATAGAATTAATGAGAAAGTTTTTAAAAATCTTAAATCGAGATCAATACATGTAATTAGACAGGGAATCTGCAACTGGCATTTATGTGCGATGTCACACCAACGCGTAACGCATGTCACACACACACAAAATGAGAAGAAAAGAGACAATAATGTAAAAGAGAAGAAGTTAGAGGATAGAGAAAAAGGAGAGAGACAGAGAGTGAGAGAGAGAGGGAGAGAAAGAAAGAAAGAAAAAAAGGAAGAACATGAAACTTAAATTTACACTTAGGCCTACAGATTACATTTCCGACTGCGAGTGAGTTGGCTTGACATATTATGTGCCTAAGAAGTCTGCGGACGAAAGTACAACAATACGAAAACAGAAGTTATATAAAATTGTCTTTAAAAGAGAAAGAGAAGTTATTTCTAGAATGAAATGAAAGGGGCTATGTGACTTTCAAGGAGGAAATTACAATTTCTATCGCTCGTAACGACTATTTTAAATTTCCTATTTTTTTTTTATTCAAGAACTTCCTGGGGCTCCGCCCCAAGACTCCCGGCAAAGGCAAATTATTTACACAATTTCTTGCTGTCTGCTGCCTCGAGATCACTGGACTCTGACTGGAGCGAAGAAAGGTAACAATGTATAGCAAGAATCCCTATTCAGTGAAGGATTTATCCTTTTTATTATTAAAGACTCCCGGCAAAGGCTCTCCCCCTGCACCCCATCCATAAAGAAAGAAATGCCATGGTTCCCAAGACAACCTTTTGTTGTATAAAATTGGAGAGAGCGTGATTTTTTTTGTAGTTTAAGCTTCTAACAACCACTCCCGTGGACCTTTTATTATTCACACGTCTTGCTGTCTGCTGCCTCGAGATCACTGGAGCGAAGAAAGGTAACAATGTATAGCAAGAATCCCTATTCAGTGAAGGATTTATCCTTTTTATGCAGATGCATTCTTCTACCATTCTTGACCAGAAGTGCGTTTCAAACTCAATGATGTGGGCATCATCCCATTGAATGTTGTGTCCAGTATTAAGAGCGTGTGCTGCTACTTAATTGGTGCCTAATATGAGGGCTTAAAAGGAGCATACAATAGGGGCAGTGCAATTTAAAGGGATGGATTAGAGTTTATATTAAAATGAAATGAAGGGGCTATTTGACTTTCAAGAGTGATAAAAACTCTAATCCATCCCTTAAAATTTAAATTGCACTGCCCCCATTGTGTGCTATTTTCAAAGAGCACATAAAGCCTTCAGATTGAACATTCCATCTCATAAAATTGTCTATAAGAGAGAAAGAAATAACCTCTTTTTTCTCCTAAAGACAATTTCTCTCTTGAAAGTCAAATAATCTCAAGAGCATCCTGGGGCTCTGCCAGGCCCCTCAAGCTCTGCCATGTACGGATCTATTAGAAAGCAAAATAAGCCCACTAAATAATTAATATATATTCAAACGTCATAGCGATTCATCCAAATAAAATATCCACGCAAGAGGCATTTTGAAAGTTTTAAGAAAATTCCTTCAAATTCCAGGAAATTGGGTGTTCTTTTCGGGAAACTCTATTTAAACGGGTGGAAGCACTGGCGGCTCTGTTTTTAAACTGTAACAATTCTCCTTGGATCAGATATAGACCAAAAACAAGCCTCATTATCTTCAGTATACAAGTGTCATTTCGGACCTTACAGCTTTCATAGAAATCACTTCTGGACCGTCAAAGAAAAAGAAAAGAAACCCTGGCCTACGCATTATAAACATCAGGACAAACTTGACAAGGAGAAAGTTATCGATCTCGAGTGTCAATTTTCATGACTTTCTTCTTTGTTCGATTTCTATAATCTCCCCGGATTTGTCTGTTTCCACTAAGACCAACTTTTTTACAAAGGGTGCCAATAAGTACGCGTGAAAGGGAGAGAGACGGAGAGAGAGAGAACGATAGAGGGGATGCAAATATAAGGTCAAGAAAGAGACTAGAGAAAAAACGGGAAAAGGTGAACTAAAGAGAACATTTTGCCAAACACATAGAGAAGGAAATGAAGAAAGACATCAAAAGGAAAACAAAGCAAAAGAAGAAAATAAAACAGATTGGGAAATAAAGACATGCACGTTAAAGCTTTGTGCTCAGGGCGGCACTCGCGAGGGGGAGCCTTTTCATTAATTACTCTATTTCCTTCTGATAAAGGGCCCTTTTCCTTTTTTTTATAACAGCCCCTTCCCCTTTTCATAAATACTCCTTTTCACCTATGATAAATGCCCCTATTAAAATCTGATAGGTGCCCCTTTTCCTTTCTCATAAGTACCTTTTTCATCTCTGGTGAGTGGCCCTTTTCAGGTTCGAGGTTTATTATGACATGTGCCCCTTTTCTTTTCTAATAAAAATTCTGATTGTCCTTTTTTCTTTCTGAAAAATATCCCTTTTCCTTTCTCCATAACATACGCCCCTATAGAGCGACTTAGAGCAACTTTTTCATTTATTTCCCCAAAGCTCGCTCGCATTTATATTTGGTATAATCGTGTTACTTATGATATGTATTTTCAGCCTTTCATGATTAAATTGTGCTTAGAACCCATCAGGATTTGTTGTTGTTTTCTCATTATGAAACTTTTGCCCTCGACGTCAGAAATCTTAAAATTTTCTTAATATTCAGACCATCACACCCAACTGCAAAGTATGATTCTTAAACAGTATATTGGACCAAAGTAAAGAGAGAAACAAATATTGAAATCATCCCTGATAATGTAATCACAATCATAAAACTGTAGGGGTATATAGGCCTACCAATGTCTAAATATGGTAGATTTACATTTTGATGGTTCCCTTGTAGGTGCCCCTTATATTCCAGAAAGGACCCTATTTTGATGGTGACCCCCCATTTTGGAAAATGCTCCACCGCGCCTGTTTGTGCTTAAACTTTTTGTTCAACTCATACTCCTGACCGTCTATCGTCGAGTCAAAAGACTGAAAGGTCCTTTATATTTAACGAAATGTAACGATTTTGGTTTACGGTTTATTAAATACTGAACCTGGCAGCCCGTAGGCTGAATTACATTCAATTTACATGATAAAAACAACTGAACTTGCACATCAATGTTGTAACAATTATCATAAAATGTGAGAACATTAAAACATTAAAACAATACGGCAATCAAAATAATTAAGACAGTATTCTTAAAACAGGATCAAGCTATGTTCACATATTACACCGAGAGATATAGCAAAAAAGGAGAGTAGAAGGAAAGTGGGAGAAAAGGAGAGTTAGAGAAGAGGGAATCGAGAGGTGGATAGTAGAGAGAGAGAGAGAAGGGTGAGGGAAGTCCTGTGGAAAAGGCGGGTTGAAACAAGTTATTAAAATTGATACCACGTCAACCATTTGGACACAACACAAGATTCCGAGCAGTTACAGATATTAAACAAATATATTGGGATTTATTTTGCAATTTGCTGTTGAATATGAGAGCAGAAATCAGCACAGCGAGCGTGAACATACACACACATGTACACACAACATCCATCGACAAAACAATTTCAGTACATTATCATTATCAGTACAGTACGTACATAAAAGTTTAAAATACAGTTTAGGCTCTCCGCGAGCGGTTTCATTGGAATTAATCGAGAAATTCCCCTCACTAGCGTATAAATAAAAAATACGCAGCCTGGCCAGTGGCTTCGCGCGACGAGCAGGAACATAGCGCATGCGCAGATCATTTGGCAATTTGGCCCAGTTATACAGCTAAGTTACGTAAGAGGAACAATAGACGTGGCCGAGGGTAAAGGTCGTTGTCATGGTTATAAACTCCAACAATAGAAGAGCGGAAATAAGGTAAAGGTATAGATTTATTCACAATGATCCTAGTATACTGCACAAGTGTACACGTATATCGGGCTCAGATAACCCTTTTTTTTTGGGGGGGGTCTTGTTGTTTTGCAGTCGTCGTTACTGTTTTCGAAGAATGTTTATGGGATCACGTTCCGAAGTACTCCCAAATAAAAAATTGCTATTAAACAAATAATGTAGAACCAGATTTTACCCTATTTGAAAACATAATTCAAAGATATAACAATCATGCACGATAAAGGAATGAGCAAAGAGATGTGATGATCCAAAATGTCACAAACAAACAGATGATTATAAGAAATTATTGGTTCTCTCTCTTTTCCTCTCTCTGTATGTGTGTGTGTGTGTCTCTCTCTCTCTCTCTCCCTTTCTCTCTCTCTCTTGCTCGCTTTTTCTGCGCCATTTTCCATCTTCATCTCTGGCACTGCTTTCCGTTCCGCTATTTGCTTTTATTCCGAAAGTATTCCTTTCGATCTTGAGATAAATTATTATACCTTAACCTCGATATGGAGAAGAAAAACAGGGAACAAGCGCATTATGATATCGAAATAAGAAGAATATTACTGTACAATAATTATAAAAAGTAAAACTTTTGAATGTAAATCATGGTAAAAAAATGGAAACTAAAGAGGAATCCAGAGCGGGTGGGGTGGGGTTGATCGGAGAGACAAATAGCGTAATAATAAATAACAATAAGCCCTAATTTCTCCTCTCTCGTTTTCTCAATGTCGTTTTCCATCTTCATCTCTCGTAGTGTTTGCTGTTCCGCGATTTTTGATGAGATCGCGTGTCGACGTACTCCTAAATAAAAATAGCTGATCGACCAAATTTGACCCTATCTGAAATATTCATTCAAATATTTAAGAACCATGGAAAAATATAGGAATAATACGAATGTGATAGTAAAATGTCACAGACGAAAAGATGACATGAGAAATGATTGTTTCTCTCTGTGTTTGTCCCTCTGTTTGTCTCTTTCTTTGTCTCTCACTCGCTCACTTTTTCAGCTCCATTTGCCATCTTCATCTCTGGTACTGTTTTCCGTTCCGCTAGTTGCTTTATTCCGAAGGTATTCCTTTCGATCTTGAGATAAACTATTATAACATATTAAACTTCGTTATGGACGAAAAGATGACATGAGAAAAGATGACATGAGAAATGATTGTTTCTCTCTGTGTTTGTCCCTCTGTTTGTCTCTTTCTTTGTCTCTCACTCGCTCACTTTTTCAGCTCCATTTGCCATCTTCATCTCTGGTACTGTTTTCCGTTCCGCTAGTTGCTTTATTCCGAAAGTATTCCTTTCGATCTTGAGATAAACTATTATAACATATTAAACTTCGTTATGGACGAAAAGATGACATGAGAAAAGATGACATGAGAAATAACGTCCTACTTTCTCTCTCTTTCTCTCTCTCGTTTTCTCAATGTCATTTTCTATCTTCATCTCTCATAGTGTTTTATGTTCCGCGATTTTTTATGAGATCGCGTTTCGACGTACTCCTAAATATAAAGAGCTGATCATAATTATAACGTAAAACCAGATTTGACCCTACAATATTCATTCAAATATATAACAATCATGGAAAGATAAAGGAATAATAAAAATGTAACTTAGTAAAATTTCACAGACGAAAAGATGACATGAGAAATAATTGTTTCTTTCTCTGTATGTCTTTTTCTATCTCTCTTGCTCGCTTTCTCAGCGCCATTTTCCATCTTCATCTTTTGAATGTAAATCTGTGTTGCATCAAAATGATATTTTAAAAAAAGGTTTATTATGCTATATTGACGTTACTTATATACGTCGAACATTATACTTTAGCGAAAAGATATAAACAAACAAAAAAGAAAGTAACTAACCCAAAAATCCGAGCTGGGGGGGGGGTGATCGGCGATGCAAATATTATAATAAATACAGTACAGACTACGTCCAACTTTTTATCCCTCCCGCCCCTCTCTCTCTCTCTCTCTCTCTCACTGCCTGTATGTATGTCTGTCTTTCTCTCTCTGTCTTTCTGTCAATGTCGTTTTCGAACTTCATCTTTCATGTTGTTTTCTATTCCGACATTTGCTAGTATGCCGGCATCATTTCTTCCTTGAGATAAATTATTATAACATATCCCTGATAATGTACACATATACCTTATATTCATTATAGGGAACGAAAATATAGAACGTCGGAGCGGCTGATAATGTGATTTAGAATCACATTCCAATGTTTAAAATGTAAAAATACAGTGGCATTGCCATGTACATCAGTTTGCGAGGCTACACCCCAATTACCTTAATTTACTGCATGACCGTGTTCTACTGTTATTTTGGATAGGACTATTAACTGGCAATTCACAACATTCTACCCCCAGAGTATGCAAAGTATTCAGGTTAAACAAATCAACGTGATTGTGTGTGTGTGGGGGGGGGGTCCGGAACAACGCCCCTGCTCCCTTCACACTTATGTGAATGTTTTTTTTCCAGGGGCTCCTTCCTTAATATCGTTCAGTAGGTCCTAAGAGATCCCTGTACCAAAAACAGGCGGTCGTATAACCACAAACCAATGTGATCTTACATTATATATAACATGGGGGCTCTGGCAAGACGCCCCGCCCCCATTCACACATATATGAATATTATGCCGGGGGCTCCTACCCTCACATCGTTCAGAAGGTCATAAGGAAGCCCTGTACCAAAAATTGCATTTTTACAATAACAAATCAATGTTATTTTACCTTATTCCTTATTTAGGGGCTCTGGGACGACGCCCCCGCCCACAACACCCTTATATGAAATTTTTGCAGGAATCTCCTATCCTAATATCGTTCAGTAAGTCCTAAGGAAGCCCTGTACCAAAAATTGCATTTGTACAACAACAAATCAATGTTATTTCACCTTATCTAGTATTTGGGGGCTCCGGGACGACGCCCCTGCTCACCACACCCCTATTTGAAATTTTTGCCGGGGGCTCCTACCCTTATATCGTTTAGTAGGTCCTAAGGAAGCCCTGTACCAAAAATTGCGCTTGTATCCGGCAGGTAACGATAATCGATAAATTTGACGCTAAGCCACCTGACTATTACGACATAGTAACAGGTTACGAAAACTGTGTAGGACACAACGTTACAGAACTACCGCAATGCCACAAATTATCAAACTGCGGTTAAACTCTGATGCTAAAAATCTGAACATAGAGTTTTGGAACACACACAATGGGGAATTGAAGATGATTGCTGCCTATGAATGTGGACATGTATTTTTTTTCTCAAAAGGTTTTTTTTTTTATAATTCAATTCTTTTGAAAGGCATTTCCACCAACTTGGATGAAATAACATTTCTGAATGACGTTTTTAGTTTGTATTATGTTTTCATGTTTCTCTGTCTCTCTCACACACTATTTTTTTTCTCTCTCTCCCTTTTCTCCCCCTCTCTCTCTCTCTCTCTCTGCCACGGGCATGGTGGCTCAATGGTTAGAGCGCCCGCCTCATGAACGGGAGGTCGTGGGTTCGATCCCCGGCCGAGTCATACCAAAGACTTATAACAATGGGACCTTCTGCCTTCTAGCTAGGCGCTCAGCATATTAGATTGGAGAAGGGTAATAGTAACATATTATGTTATGCAGGGCCCGCTGGAAGAGCAGTTTCATAACTGAAGTGGCTACCCTGGGTAAATAAAACGTTATTATTATTATTATTATTATTATTATGTATTCTCTCTTTTTTTCCCTGCTCGCCATTTTCCTTTACTTTACTTCTTTCTCTCCTTTTTGCGTTTAACTTTTGTTTGGTATTCATTAATTTATTCTCATATCCGCCTCTTTGTAATGTGTTTATGCAGTAAAATAACTTTTTACGATCCTGAATTATTGTTAAATAACAAAGTGTATATATGATGTTTGTAATGTTATTTGTAAATCGTGCATGCAATTCAGCCTTTGGCTGCGATATAGAGATGAATAAATACCTTACCTTCTTGAATTACTTGCCCTTGAATAATCTTGTTTTTGCCCCCCTTAAACCCCATGGGCCAGGGCAAGCTAAGTATTTTGGGGTTGCCCGGATCGTACTTGAGCCGTTAGTCTAGCTGCTTGCTCCGCTAAAGCCGTGAAGCTAGTTATATAGCCCTATATATTCATGGAGTACATTTCAGAAATTCTTGAATTACTTGCCCGTGAATAATCTTGTTTTGGACCCCCTTAAACCCCATGGGCCAGGGCAAGCCAAGTATTTTGGGGATGCCCGGATCGTACTTGAGCCGTTAGTCTAGCTGCTTGCTCCGCTAAAGCCGTGAAGCTATTTATATAGCCCTATATATTCATGGAGTACATTTCAGAAATTCTTGAATTACTTGCCCGTGAATAATCTTGTTTCTTAAACCCTTAAACCCCATGGGCCAGGGCAAGCCAAGTATTTTTGGGATGCCCGGATCGTACTTGAGCCGTTAGTCTAGCTGCTTGCTCCGCTAAAGCCGTGAAGCTATTTATAAAGCCCTATATATTCATGGAGTACATTTCAGAAATTCTTGAATTACTTGCCCGTGAATAATCTTGTTTTGGACACCCTTAAACCCCATGAATATCGAATATCCAACCAACTTCACGCCGCTTATTTTGGTAGGGTATCTTCTCGCCGGAGTCACGGGTCCAAAGTTTGGATACACTTCTGAACTAGTGCCAACAAATATATATGAAATTCGAAAAATATAAAATTCGAAGAAAAAAAAATTGACAAAAAAAAAATCATTTTCTTGTTCATGTCCCCTCCGGGGCGTGAATTTTTATATTTTTTTAATATTTTGTTGTTGTTGTCTTCCTTTATGTCCCTTCCGGGCTCCGTACGAAACCCTCCCCCACCGTGATATTTATATAGGGATCCCGCAATCGTTCCGGCTATTGTGAAATATGAGTTGTTTAAACAAGCCCCACCTCCCCTCGGTATATGTTAGGTGTCTATAGCCATGTTAAGATGGGGGCTTCCTAGTCGGTGTAACTTAGTAGGTCCATGGTTAATCCCTGCAGCAGTAAATATCCCATAAAGATTTGACTTACACCTTTAAGTTGTCCATATCCTCTTACTCGGACCAGCTTGCCACGATTAAGTTAACACGACCTTCCACCGACCAAATCTTACTAGAAAGTAACTTCCAAAAGTAAGAGGCAGATCCAGGATTTTCCAAAGGGAGGGGGCGTGAAATGTACGAAATTGTGAGCGCGAAGCGCAAAGCCTTTACAATGTGGGGTCCGGGGCCCTTAATCGGGCCCCGGAAATGGTTGAATCTTAAAGCCCCCATCACACCAAAGTAGTTCTCACTACGTTCTCGAAAATGTTGCCAAACGGGCTCAAACTGTGTGCAAACGGAGCTGAACGTAATAGCAACTGTTTACGATCTGTTTAAGGACTTCATGGACGGGCTCGGACTAGACTAATGTCTATAATACGATCCTAGTTCGTTCATTAACAGTCCACAATACGTCCAACTCGTCTGTACCCGTCCACAGTCAGTTCATATCAAGTTCAGATCGGGTAAATTTGACATTTCCAAGCAGTCCAAACCATTCTTACTAGTTCGCAACTTGTTCTAACTAGTTTATAACCCAACCACCCCGTTCAGAGACAGTTCAACTTGTCCTCATCTCGTTCTTAGTGCGTTCGAACGAGCTCCTATCGTGCGTGTGCAATCCCGTCCTGGTTCGAGGGCTATACAAACCCAAAGCGTTCTTGCTAATTGATGCTCGACCACATCACGTTGTAACACGTTCCTAGTAGGATCGAAGTACGGCAATTCCGTTCATAGTACGGCAATTCCGTTCGCAGTACGTCTATCTCGTTTTAAGTCCGTTGTCACTCCGTCTAATTGCAGGACGGTGAACATTTTGAACAGGCTCAAAGTTCTAGAGCACCCTTCCCGTCCAAGCCAGTCTGAGCCCGTCCATGAAGTTCTTAAACAGATCGTAAACAGTTGCTACTACGTTCACTCCGTTCGCACACAGTTTGAACCCGTTTGGCAACATTTTACAGGACGTAGTGAGAACTAGTTTGATGTGATGGGGGCTTCACTTGAATGTCTTGATCTGCAAAGCTTGAAGCGTTGAAGTTGAACGGGAATGAGGAATGGCGAGAACGCGCTGGGTCTTTATAGTTCCCGAGCCAGGACGGGATTGCACACGCTCTAGGAGCGCGTTCGAACGCACTAAGAACGAGATGAGGACGAGTTGAACTGTCTCTGAACGGGGTGGTCGGGTTAAAAACTAGTTAGAACAAGTGGCGAACTAGTTGGACGTATTAGGAACGAGGTAAAACTAGTTAATAATGGGTTTAAACTTACTACGGACTGGCTTGGACTGCCTGGAAATGGCAAATTTACCCGATCTGGACTTGATATGAACTGACTGTGGACGGGGTACAGACGAGAAGGACGTATTGAGGACTGTTTATGAACGAACTAGGAACGTATTATAGACATTATTTACACATTCTGCCCCGACCACAACCCGTTTTACGATTTTCTAGGACGGTTCCAGAACGTAGTGAGAACTAGTTTGGTGTGATGGGGGCTTAAGATGCTCTATGCTCTATGCTCTATGGTACATTCTGAGGAATTTCTGAATGAGTAAACCGAACATTTATGTGAATTCTTTTTCAGGTGGGCTGTATATAATACAGACCACCTTATGTTTTCGTTAGAATTGCCTTTATTTATTTATTTATTTCTTTATTTTTCTTATTTCCACCCACTTTTTTGTTAGCAAGATAACTTGAAAATGGCTCAATCAAATGCCTTGAAATTTGTCACACATATGTATAGGCATATGGACAAAGCAAAATAACGTTTTCAACCTTGACCTTGACTGATGACGTCATCTAGGCGCCATTTTGTAAAATTTTCTGAATATCTACTCATGATCATATCTTCATAACGAAAAGTCGTTTCTCATTCATATTTATCATGATCAAGGTCAATATCCGTCCGGTCAATTTCAGGTTAAAGAACGCGCGCGCATACGTACGTCCGCGCGTAAGCGCGCGCGCAAAATTAAAAAATGCTCAAAATCGTCTTAAATTCATTTTGGATACGTTTTAGGCCTATTTAAGCATTTTATAAAAAATCGCGCACACGCACATGCGCGCGCGTTTTCGCGCGTAACACCCTTACACAACATAGAATCGCCATTTTTTTTTTCACGATATTTCCCATATTTTTCGAACAATTTGATACCATGTTTATCTCTTTAATGACCATTAATAACAAGATGAGCGTCCATTCAAGATAAATGTCCGTGCGCGCGAGCTCTTGTAATACATAGCATATATGGGCAAAAACATGCCTATACAAAATTCATTGTAACTCTTCAGAATGGATGAGAACTCCCAATTTTTATTTCATATTTAGATAGATTATGAGTCGGAGATATGATTTCATGTCTCATTTGACCCTCAATTAACTCATGATGCATCATAATGGCCTCCGAACTTCAAATTTCAATTTGCATATTATGACGTCAGCATATTTTTGGAAAATTGATTGTATCTCTGTAAATATTGATTGATTTTCTTCCAAATTTTGATATGTTCTAGCTGAGACAATTTTCTACAAATTTAGTTATCACGATTTTCATTTTGACAAAGGCATCATGGCGTATTTTTGCGATTAAAGGAGGCATGTCAATTTTTCACATTTTGCGTGTATTCTCTATGGGACATGACTTTTTCAAAACTGGATTCTACATTCCCGTCTTTCGCGAGCAATATCTCCGTCGTTTTAGTTTCGTTTTCACTGAGCTTCGAGTATGTTGTAGCTGAGACAATAAGCTATCACAAATGTGCCCTTTATTTTTCGATCAGATGCCGGGATCATGCTCATATTTCACTTGCAAAGTGGGATTTGAGAATTCCATTTTCCGTTCACGTGTAATGTCTATGTGGATTATTTTGGTATAGTGGTCATAGCACTTGCCTCCCATTTCGGCGACCCACGTTCGATTCCTGGTGGGTCAATGACCCTGGTTGGTCAATTTTTTTTTATCAATAATTTATAGGAATATGTAATGTGTATGTGTATGCCTCAATCATTGACAATATAATCACTAATATCGCTGAAATGATTCTTTTCCTACCCCTTCTTCTTCATTTACTTCTTCATAGTAGTAGTGGAAGTAGTAGTAGAAGTAGTAGTAGTAGTAATATCAGCAGTATCATAATAATCATTATGATTATAATTTTTATATTTATTATTATAGTAAATATCGTAATTATAATCATTATTATAGTGATTATTTGATATTGTTATTATTCTTATAGTTATTTGTATGCTTCTTCTTCTTAACATAGTTATCGTATACACAGTACGTCATGTGCCAAGAATTTATTGCTTTGATACATCCGAGATGTCTACCAAAACTGTCAATTCATTGCTGAAATATTAGCAAGCCAAAAGAAGAAACATTAGAATTTCTATTTTAAATTGAAATAAATTATATAGGAGAAATAAGTAGAGAATACAATCATGATTTTGGTACTAGGGGATTAACATGGACATAATGCACTTGTTTACATGACCACATTATCTCTTATTCATTCTACCTGCAATGTTTTCTGACTGTTTTCAAAACAATATCATGTTTGTCGATCATAGTTCTATGTAGCGTGATGTCTCATGGTAATTTAAGCAATTTAAGCAACAATTTCTGAATTTTAGCGACAATCGTTCGCCATTGCTGCTCTTTATTACTACTGTGACGTGCAGTAACGAATTGAAATTTCAGGACTCATGATAAATTCGTTTAACAGTTGATTCAACTTGGTTGGTTCTATTGTTCGGATTTTTAGCAGAGCGAGATAGAAATTGACATTGTCATGGCTTACGACTTTGCATTAGTGTTCATCGTCTCTACAATGCTATTTGAACAATATTTGGTGACAAAAGACGGCATTTCTATGTAGCGTCAAAAGCCGTCAAATAACAAAAACATGGCAGATAAAAAGATCCTCAGTACTGGGTCTAATTATTTAAAGAAAACTTAATTTAAACCCGGCCATATTCTGTCTCTCTCTCTCTCTCGTTTGTCATTGCCTTTATTTTCCCTCGCTTACTTCTTTCTTACCACGGAATATGTAATGTGTATGTGTATGCCTCAATCATTGACAATATAATCACTAATATCGCTGAAATGATTCTTTTCCTACCCCTTCTTCTTCATTTACTTCTTCATAGTAGTAGTGGAAGTAGTAGTCGAAGTAGTAGTAGTAGTAATAGCAGCAGTATCATAATAATCATGATTATAATTTTTATATTTATTATTATAGTAAATATCGTAATTATAATCATTATTATAGTGATTATTTGTTATTGTTATTATTCTTATAGTTATTTGTATGCTTCTTCTTCTTATCATAATTATTGTATACACAATACGTCATGTGCCAAGAATTTATTGCTATGATACATCCAAGATGTCTACCAAAACTGTCAATTCGTTGCTGAAATATATTTTTCAAGCCAAAAGAAGAAACATTAGAATATCTATTTTAAATTGAAATAAATTATATAGGAGAAATAAGTGGAGAATACAATCATGATTTCGGTACTAGGGGACTAACATGGACATAATGCACTTGTTTACATGACCACATTATCTCTTATTTATTCTACCTGCAATGTTTTCTGACTGTTTTCAAAACAATATCATGTTTGTCGATCATAGTTCTATGTAGCTTGATGTCTCATGTTAATTTTTAGCGGAAAAGCAATCTAAGCAACAATTTCTGAATTTTAGCGACAATTGTTCGCTATTGCTGCTCCTTAATACTACTATATGACGTGCATGCAGTAACAAATTAAAATTTCAGAACTCATGATAAATTCGTTTAACAGTTGATTCCACTTGGTTGATTCTATTGTTCGGATTATTTTGCAGAACGACATAGAAATTGACATTCTCATGGCTTACGACTTTGCATTAGAGTTCATCGTCTCTACAATGCTATATTTGAACAATATTTGGTGACAAAAGACGGCATTTCTTGGTATCGTCAAAAGCCGTCAAATAACAAAAACATGGCAGATAAACAGATCCTCAGTACTGGGTCTAATTATTTAAAGAAAACTTAATTTGAACCCGGCCATATTCTGTCTCTCTCTCTCTCGTTTGTCATTGCCTTCATTTTCCCTCGCTTACTTCTTTCTTACCACGGAATATGCAATGCCTGTATACCTCATGTCAATTAGAGTCAAAGGTATAACTGGTTGTTGTCCAGGGTCAATGGTCAAATTGTCTCAATCTATCTTCCATACATCCATAATGATCAAGGCTAAACAGTAGAAACTTGACATATGGATAGATCATAATGGTAGAAGCATTTTATATAACAATATGAAATCGTGAAAATGCATTCTTCATTATGTAAATCATTAGCATACGTATCACCTAATTCGTCAAAGTGACAAATTCAAGTCTAGTTCATAGTTGGATAGAGTATGAGTGGGAGATATGATTTCTTAAAAAAAAAAAAAATCTAGAAAATGCATACCGGTATTTCATTTTGATATTTAGATTTGAGGGTCAAAGGTCAAATATACTGTACATGGTTTCTCTAAAACCATGCATTGTATAGACTTGAAATTTGGCACAGTAATAGACCTGAATAAGAGGATTATTTCAAAAAATAAGGTCAAATCAGGCCAATGTTATATTAACTACTTAGTATGTCACTAAACATTTGTGGCATGCACTTGGAACAGCCCACCTATACTTGTTATTAACAAGTATTACATGTCTAGTTATTCTTTATTTTTCTTATTTCCAAGCACTTTTTGTTAGCAAGATAATTTGAAAATGGCTCAATCATATGTCTTGAAATTTGGCACACATATGTATAGGCATATGGAGATAACACAATAAGGTTTTCAACCTTGACCTTGACTGATGACGTCATCTAGGCGCCATTTTGTGAAATTTTCTGAAAATCAACTCATGATTATATCTTCATAACGGAAAATCATTTCTCACTCATATTTATCATGATCATGGTCAATATCCGTCCAGTCAATTTCAGGTCAAAAAACACGCGCGTACGCGTACGTCCGCGCGTCAACGCGCGCGCAAAATTTAAAAATGCTCCAAATTGTCTCAAATTCATTTTGCATACGTTTCAGGCCATTTTAAGCATTTTATAAAAATCGCGCACACGCACATGCGCGCGCTTTTGCGCGTAACACCATTACACAACATAGAATCGCCATTTTTTTCATGATATTTCCCATATTTTTTCGAACAATTTGATACCATGTTTATCTCTTTATGACCATTAATAACAAGATGAGCGTCCATTCAAGATAAATGTCCGTGCGCGCGAGCTCTTGTAATACATAGCATATATGGGCAAAAACATGCCTATACAAAATTCATTGTAACTCTTCAGAATGGATGGGAACTCCCAATTTTTTTTCATATTTGGATAGATTATGAGTCGGAGATATGATTTCATGTCTCATTTGACCCTCAATTAACTCATGACGTCATCATAATGGCCTCTAAACTCAAAATTCCAATTTGCATATTATGACGTCAGCATATTTTTGGAAAATTGATTGTATCTCTGTAAATACTGATCAATTTTCTTCCAAATGTTGATATGTTCTAGCTGAAACAATTCACTACAAATGCAATTTTTTATTTTGACAAAGGCATCATGGCGTATTTTTGCGATTAAAGGAGGCATGTCAATTTTTCACATTTTGCGTGTATTGTCTATGGGACATGACTTTTTCAAAACTGGATTCTACATTCCCGTCTTTCGCGAGCAATATCTCCGTCGTTTTAGTTTGGTTTTCGCTGAGCTTTGAGTATGTTGTAGCTGAGGCAATAAGCTATCACAAGTGTGCACTTTTTTCAATCAGATGCCGGGATCATGCTCATATTTCACTTGCAAATTGGGATTTGAGAATTCCATTTTCCGTTCACGTGTAATCGCTAAGGGAAATGTTTTGGTATATCCGTAACGCACTTGTCAAAACCATGCTTATGCAAAATCCTTTATAGTTCTTTGGGATGCACCTGGACCCCCAATTTTTTCATATTTTGATACAGTATGTGTCGGAGATATGATTTCATGTCTCATTTGGCTATTACAAATATTCTGACTTCATCATAATGGCCTTGGTACTCAAAATACGAATTTGCATATTATGACGTCAGCATATTGAAGGAAAATTGAGTGTATCTCTGTAAATACTGATCAATTTTCTTCCAAATTTTGTTATGTTGTAGCTAAGGCAATTCTCTACAAGCTCAATTGCCAACATTTTTCATTTTGATGACGTCATCAAAATGAAAATGTTGGCAATTGAGCTTGTAGAGAATTGCCTTAGCTACAACATATCGAAATTTGGAAGAAAATTGATCTGTATTTACAGAGATACACTCAATTTTCCTTCAATATGCTGACGTCATAATTTTCGATTAAAAGCCACATGTCAGAAATTTCTTAATTTGCATGTTATGCCTCAGGAAGGTAAATTTCGTTCACATCATGAATCTACATGACATTGTTTTTAGCAGTATTTCGCTTATTTTTGCTCTATTTTGTCTCAAATTTTAGTTGGAACAGCCCACCTATACTTGTTCCAAACAAGTATTACATGTCTAGTTTCTTTTTTTTCTTCTTATTTGAAGGTTAAAGGGGGCGTGCGTCCCACGCCCCCTGGATCCGCCCCTGGAAGTGGTGGCGCCCGTACTAGTCGACCTCAACCCACCTTCCGCATCTAAACCGCGCGAAATCTAATTTTCATTTCGATTGTAAACAAACAACCCTCATGAAAGCAGGCGCGGATCCAGGGGGCCGAGCAGGCCTTCCCCCCCCCCCAAAAAAAGAGAGAGAGAGAGAGAGAGCGAGAAGGAAAAGAAGGAAAAGGGAAAGAGGAGAGAAAGGGAAAGAAAGAAGAGGGAAGAAGAAAAGAAAAGGGGAAAAGAAGGAGATCGGGGGGCGAAAGGGCTTTGCCATCAGGGCTGCTACCTCCCCCATCAACAACATAAGAGAGATGGAAGGAAAGGGAAAGAAAAGAGGAGATAAAGGGAAGAAGAAAAGAAGGGGAGATCAGTTGCGATTAATCCCGCCAACAACGTGTGCATCGGGGGCAATTACCCCCCTCCCCTCCAGCAAACCTTAAAGAGAGAGAAGAAAGGGAAGGGAAATGGAAAGAGGAGAGAAAAGGAAATAAAAAAGAGAGAAAGAAGAAGGGTATGGGATATCAGTTGCGATTTTTTACCGCCAACAAGGTGTAGATTTTTTTTCTTCTTTTTTTCATTATTTATTTATTGATATGGGGTAGCCCATTCAACATTAGGTGGGCTCCCATGGGGCCCCACTAAAAACATACACAAAATAATACAATATACTATGTAAGAATAAAAGCATTCAAAATACATATACAATAATGCCAAGTAAATAGTTAAAAAGAGCATGCAACAACATTGAAATATATCAAGGTGAATGTTTGCGAATATAGAATAATCAAATGAGTTAGATCGGGGGACTGGCGTAAAGATGCGGGGGGGGGGGGCAAATATAATTAAAACCTGGTTTATTTCTAATTCGATACCGGTGATTTACAAATGTTGCTGAAATGACATAATTTTTCGAGATTTTTCCTCACTTTATAGTAAATTATACTTTTGTATGCGTTTGTTGGAAAATTACAGATTCCTTAATATACAGTCAGGCAAGAAATATGCTTATTTAGAGGCCTACATATCACGGCCCGCGGAACGGCAGAGCTCGGGGCCATGAGCCCCATTAAAAAAAGTATATTAAAGAGAAATAGAAAGAAAGAGAGGAAGAAAGAAAAAAGAGTGACCTACCAGTGTCACAAAATAATGAGGTATCAAAATATGCTCATCTGACGGTAATTTAATACCTAAAACCCCTGAGCTTCTGGGGGCTCCTCCCCCTGGACCCCATGCCAATTAGTATCCTGCCAGTGTCACAAATAAGGTATCAAAATATGCTCATCTGACCGTAATTAAACGCATAAAACCCCTGAGCTTCCGGGGGCTCTGCCCCCTGGACCCCACCTAGGACCCTAAGGCGGACACCTGAATGCTTATCTGACCGTTATAAAATGCCTCAAATCCCTGAGTTTCAGCTCAGCCCCAAGCCAATTATTGACGTGCCAGTGTCATGAATAAGGTATCAAAATATGGGAGGAAAGATGGCGCCCTACTAAGTCAAACCGTATTTTTTTCTCATCGTGGAAAATTTCTGTAAGATCATTTAAAAATGAGTGGAAAGAAAAGACAGATGGACAAAATGGACGTTTCACCAAGGATTTCCCAATACTTCACCCCTTCTGGCTCAATTTCAGGCAGAACAGAGATGGATATCGATGAAAACTCGGACATTCAACTTGAAAATCTCACTCAGCAGTCAGTGCTTACTGGAATCAGCGAAGCAGGCCAGGGCCCCGTCTTACAAAGAGTTACGATTGATCCAAATCAATCGTAAGTCCTCCAATCAATCTCAAGTTTGCAGTCTCCTATCTCTTATGTACATAGTTGCGATTGATATCAATCGCAAATAAGTTGCGATTGATATCAACTTGTAATACGGGGCCCAGGACTCGCAGGAGTCGCATCCCCAAGCTGTCGGGGGAAAGGAGAGGGAAAAAGACGAAGACGAACCGCGGGCAGAGAAGAAGCGAAAGATCAATGGAGATCAAAAGGTGCAGGCAAGTACTACCACTGAAGATTTACTAGCAAAGCTTCTTGACAGAATTGATCAAATGAACTCAAAATTCAATGACATAGTGGCCAGATTAGACTTATCCCTTACTCAGATTGATAACAATAAGAGAGAGATAGAAGAAGTGAAGGAAAAGCAAGAAGGGATTGAGTTTGACATTGGTTCAATCAAAGAGAAATTGCACGCACAAGAAAAGGAGAATGAGAAGTTGCGCGAACGTCTGACAGACCTATCCGCCAGGGGAATGAGAAACACACTTGTGTTCCAAGGCTTTCCAGAGGGTGCTGAGAACAAGAATTGTGAAAATTTGATCCAGTCATTTGCCAAGTCGCATTTGCAGATTGAAGCTGAAGTAATCATCGAAAGGGCACATCGCAGCGGAAGCACCTCATCACCTCGACCAAGGCCGATTATTGCAGCCTTTAATCGGTACTCGACCAAAAGTATGATCCTGGTAAATGCACGTCGCTTCTTGAAGGAGAAACCCTTTGAGCACAATGGAAAGCATCCTATTTACGTGGATGAAATGTTGCCCAAGGAAATTCGTGAACAACGGAAGAAGCTGATTCACATCAAGAAGAAGCTGAAAGAGGAAAATACAAGGAGAGCAGTGTACTTCAAGTATCCTGCTCGCATCTTCTACAAAGAAGGAAAAGACGGGAAGGAGATAGAATACAAGATGAAATAACTCAAAACGTCAAAGGAAAGAAAATATTATCATTCCACATCGAAATGCCGGAAACATTAAAAAAACATGAATAATGTTATAGAGCTGGACTTACCTTGCCTACTTAAAAACAAGAAGAAAAGTGAAAAGGAATACTTAGATTAGGTTAATGACAAGAACTTAAACTTTTATTTGTTTAATTATTTTTCATGAACTAATTCTGAGAGTGAACTTTTATAGGTGAATATGTGGAAAAAGCACTCAAAGGAAAAAGGAAAGACCACGATGTAGAGCGCCACCTTGATCTCCCTAAGGCATACAGAAGAACTAGCCTATGTTATGATTTGTTTTTGTGTTGTTTGTTTGTTGAACCTGAATGTTTAATATATGTTAAACCTGATCTTATAATGGTGGTACTTTTAAGAAATTCATATCTCAACTATGGATTTGAAGCTGATGACACATAATGTTAACGGATTGGGGGACTTTAAAGCAAGGAAACGTTATTTTAATTATATGCTTAAACAGAACAAAGATATTATCCTTTACAGGAAACTCATTCTGTAGAAAAGGAAGAATCATTATGGAGAAATCAAGTTAGATCTGATATTATTTTCAGTCATGGAACTTCTAAGAGCAGAGGAGTATGCATTATATTAAGAAAGACACCCGATATTAAATTATTAGACTCCATTAAAGATATAATGGGACGATTTTTATTGGTAAAAGTTGAAATTCAGAAGAAAGTTTATGTGATATGCAACATATATGCACCAAATAATGAGAAGGATCAGGTTGAGTTTTTTAGAAGGTAGAATTGACCATACAAGATAACGTTGAAAATGGGGAAATTCTAATAATTGGTGGGGACTTTAATTTAATTCAAAACCTTGATCTGGACAGGGCAGGTGGCTCAATGAAAAGCATTTGGAAGCACTCTGTGAATCTTATAGAAAATCTGAAAATATATTTTGGTTTGGTTGATGTTTGGAGAATCAGAAACCCCTGCAAAAAAGGATTTACATGGAGAAGGTATAACCCACTGGTGCAATCTAGATTGGATTTTTGGTTAATCCATGAATCCTTACAGAATACAATTAGTGAAAATGATATCATACCATGTGTTTTGTCTGATCATGATCATGTTAGTTTGCACATGAAAATTAAGACAAAAAATTCTGGTCCGTCCTACTGGAAATTTAACAATAGTCTATTGAATGATGTGGAGTATGTTAATGCTTTAGCTAATAAATACTCAGAATGGATTGGTGAGTTTACAGATAGTAATGATAAAGGAGGGCTATGGGATTGGTTAAAGTTTAAAATTAGAGAATTTACTGTACCATTTTCTAAGAAGAAGAAATGTGAAAGGGAAGAGAAAAGAAAGGCTCTTGAAAAAGAATTGAAAAAATTAGATGACAGGATGGCAGCAGAAGATATAGATGAAGAATTAATGAAAAAGAAAAGGGAAATAGAACAGGAGTTGTTTAAAATATATGACTATTTTGCAGATGGGGCAATCTTGAGGTCAAGGTGTACATGGTATGAGAGAGAGGAAAAGAGTACTAAATATTTTTTGTCATTGGAAAAAGGTCAAGCAGCAAATTCCAATATTGATGTTTTGATTTCAGATGTAGGACGTATTGATAAACAGTCTAAAATACAGGATTTCATTAAGAAATCATATAAAACTTTGTTTGAGAACAAAGATAAGGTGGAAGATGAGGTGAGCAAAGATTATATAAGTCAGAGTAACATCAAGCAACTCACAGACGAAGAAAGAAATTCATGTGAAGGAAATATCACTTGCTCTGAAGCTAGGGCAGAATCGTTAAAAATGGCTAGAAATAAAACACCTGGGAACGATGGGTTAACTGTGGAGTTTTATGAGATGTTTTGGCCTTTGATATCAAAAGAAGTTATTGATTCTTTCAATTTTGCATATGAAAATAGTGTAATGTCTGTGTCACAAAGACAAGGTACAATTAAACTCATCCCTAAGCCTGATAGAGATAAACACACACTGAGCAATTTGCGTCCCATAACTCTTTTAAATGTAGATGTTAAAATACTTTCTAAATGCTTGACGAAGAGAGTTGCTAAGGTGATAGGAAAGTTAGTAGATAGTCAACAAACTGCCTTTATTTAAGGCAGATACATAGGGGAAGGAATAAGATTAATATCAGACCTCTTACAATATACTAAGGAGGAGAATTTGAGAGGTATTATGCTAGCCCTTGATCTAACAAAAGCATTTGATTCAATAAGCCACAGGTACATGCTAAATTGTTTAGAAGCGTTCAATTTTGGACCATCTTTCATACAATGGGTTAGAACATTGCACACTAATATAAGTAGTTGTGTATTGGTGAATGGATTTACCACTGGATATTTTCCAGTGTCTAGAGGAGTCAGACAAGGTGATCCTCTGGCTCCTTTACTGTTTATACTGAGCTTGGAAGTTGTTCTTACAAGACTTAATAATAATGATAATATGCAGGCTTTTGAATTTAGTGGAAAACAAATAAAGTATACAGCATATGCTGATGACATAACTTGCTTTTGTAGGAATATACAATCAATGAAGATGGTTTTCAAAGTTTTTGAAGAATTCTCAATCATATCAGGTCTTTATTTGAATAAAACAAAAACGGAAGGTTTATGGGTTGGGAAAGATAGGCACAATGGAGAAAAAACAAATGATATACATTGGGCAGACAAAAGCATAAGAATTTTAGGCATTCATTTCTCATATGATCAGGAAGTAGTCAGGAAACTGAACTTTGATAAGAGACTGGATGAAATAAAATGTACTTTCTTAAGATGGAAGAATCGGGGTTAACTTTAATAGGAAAAATTCAACTGTTGAAAACATTTGTTATGTCTAAGATTATGTATATAGTTTCCAATATTGAAATACCCGATGATTTTGTTAAGGAGGTTGAAAAGTTGATGTTTCAGTTTATATGGAAAGGTCCAGATAAGATATCACGGGCAACAATGATTGCAGATTATACTGAAGGTGGTCTTAAATTCCCGAAACTAAAATGCATGATAGAGACACAGCTGGTTAAGTGGATTCAGAGATATTATACAGAATCAGATCATCATTGGAAGTTGTTCTTTGACCACTATAGTAAACGATTTGGTGGAAAATTGATTTTTATGAGTAATTATTCTATGAGCCAGTTGAATTCTCTTGGAATTCCCATATTTTATCATAACTTGTTGTTAGCATGGTCCAAGACAAAGGAGTATAATCAATTTGTTGATGATCAAGGAGCCCAAGCAAGTGTACTTAGTCAAATTGTTTGGAACAATCAATATATTCTTATTGATAATAAATCAGTTTACTGTAAGGCCTTTCATGAGGCAGGTCTATGTTATGTATATCAACTTTTTGATCTACATGGAAACATTGTGCAATTTAATCTTTGGAAAGCAAGAGGAGTACCAGGTAAATACTACATGATATATTTGGCAATAGTATCGCTAGTCAGGAAGAAATGGGGAAGTTCATTTAATCAATTATTGATACAAATGTTCTTGGAGAAAATAGATTATGAACATGATCAGTCTGACCTTTTGACAGTAGAAATTCAAAACTAAAAACTAGAAATATTTATGTTGATTTAGTTAGTAAATTGACATGTAGACCTGTCTGTGAACCCCTATTTTCCACTAAATATGGGATAGAAGAGGAGGAATGGCCACAAATGTATCTACTCCCATTTAAATGCACAATAGAAGTTAAGATGAGAGTCTTCCAGTTTAAAATTTTGCATAATATTCTATACACCAATGAGAGACTATTTAAAATGAAGCAAGTTCAGACAGAACTTTGCACATTGTGCGAGACCTCTGTTGAAACTCCTTTACACCTTTTTATGAGTGTAAGGTTGCTGAAGATTTAAGACGAGCTTTTGTTGATAAAATTAGTCTAAAGCTATCTGTCAGATATGAGGATCTATCTAGGAAAAGAATGATGTTTGGATTCATAAAGGATTGGAAGGGACCACATAAAATATTATTAAATCACTTAATTATCTTATTGAAGAGATACATTTATATTCAGAAATGCAGGAATTTAGTAGTAAGTTTCATAGGTTTTGAAACGTTCATTTGCAAAATCAGACATATAGAATTGGTAATTGCTAAACAAAAGCACAAAGAAAACATGCACTATAGAAAATGGTCCCCTATTGAGAATTTATTTTAATTAT
This sequence comes from Mesocentrotus franciscanus, assembly GCA_037976565.1. Lineage (NCBI taxonomy): Eukaryota > Metazoa > Echinodermata > Echinoidea > Camarodonta > Strongylocentrotidae > Mesocentrotus > Mesocentrotus franciscanus. Next base: position 472,427 of record CP137685.1, read on the forward strand.
CCATAATTATATGTTGATAATGATACAGTCCAAACCACCCGAGACTGATTTTTTTAGTTTTTACATCAGGTCTGTTTGTTTGTTTGATTGTTGTTGTTTTTTTGGGGTAATTGTTACAGTGATTAGGATTTGATTATAGTTCTTTTAATGTTATACAATTATTTAATTCTTGTATGATTGTTGTTTGTTGCTTTCCCCCTAGACCCCACGCCAATTTACGCTACTCTCTACCTGATCGTAAATACTTTAGTCTACCCCACCCACTTAGAAAAAACGTTCAGCGGGGCCTGCATGTAAGAGTGGGGTGATGCGGATTTTTTTGTCTGCCCCCAAAAAAAAAAAAAAAACGTTTTTGCTCATTACGCCACTGCTGGTCACCATTACATACCAATATTTGGCTCACATAATTTCAAATTTGGCCCCCCTAAGAAATCTTGGATCCGCGCCTGCGTGAATGGTCACAGATTCATCGAGTGCCAAGTAACAGCATCAACACGGTCAAGCTCTAGTCGTGTTTAAAGTCTGTCCGCACTAGTTTTGCCAGGATTATGCTTAATTTAGCTATTAGAGATGTGCTGTCTTATCATTGTCTCCAATCATCTTGAACAATGATTTTCACGAAGCGACCGCTCAGTAGCGTAACCACATCTGTCAGATGCAAACCCCAACAAGTGTACAAGAATGGTCCACCAAAGATCTCTGTTTGTAAGTACCAGGATCTTATTTCACTCTGCAGTGGAACTACCCCAACAATTACAAGCGTTTTTATGAGATGCTACCCCCACTAAGATTTCTCTCTACTCAATTTCTTTTAATTTTTTAAAACATCACTTTATTGTTCAAACTTGCACAACAAAGGAGAAGATACAATACCCAGGACATTTCCATTTTACCGGAAAACGCAGGGCATTAAAAGTACATATAATTTTATATAAACAAAAAATAAACTAATTTTACAACATAGTGAGGACTGAGAAGTTTTAGATATTCCTAGCTATAGATGAAATAAAAGGAGCTAAATATTGAAAATTCAGTTAATATATCAACTTAATCAATAGAAGGCATACATAATGAGTATTATGAGAGTATCATTTGGGTTAATGTTTAATACAAAGAGGATTCTGTCAGTGCCAGACAATGAAAAGAGGCGAGCAAAAGAAAAAATTTGTTGAGGAGTAGATGACAAACGAAGATACAATAGATAGTTTGGAAAGATTCTTTCGAACTTGTTTCAAGTTGACAGGTTTTCCAATTTCTGTCAACAGCTGCTTTAGCCTCGTTACATTGTCTGGCGAAATATGATCTCTATCTAGAGCCGATTTCCAAAGGAAGATACACCGCAGAATATCCATTAGCTTGAATGTCGGTAAATAAGGGGGCATATTTGTTTGATTTATATTCATGTGCATTAACTACATTCGTTTCAAAGGGAACTGATCATTCAAGTATGAGAATTTTCTTAAAGTTCTTCCCAAAAAACACAAATGTCTGGGATGAGCTTGGTTTGGGAACACTCTAGTGGAATTGTGGAGAACTGGAGATGGCTTCTTTTGTCCAGGCGCGGATCCAGGGGGGCCGAGCGGGCCTTGCGCCCCGCAAAAAAGAGAGAGTGAGAGAGAAGGAAAAGAAGGGAAAGGGAAAGAGAAGAGAAAGGTAAAAAAAGAAGAGGAAGAAGAAAAGAAAAGGGGGAAAAGAAGGAGATCGGGGGCCGAAAGGGCCTTGCCTCCCAGGCTGTTGCCTCCCCTCCCCATCAAAAAAAAGAGAGAAGGAATTAGGAAAGGGAAAGAATAAAGGAAAAGAGGAGATAAAGGGAAGGAAAAAAGAGGAAGAAGGTAAGAAAAGAAGGGGGATATCACTTGCAATTCTCTGCCAACAAGTTGTGGATCGGGGGAGGGGCCGAAATGCCCTTGTCTCTCCCCCGTGTCACAAATAAGGTATCAAAATATGCTCATCTGACCGAAATTAAACGCCTAAAACCCCTGAGTTTCCGGGGGCTCCACCCCCTGGAACCCACGCCAATTAGTGACCTGCCAGTGTCACAAATAAGGTATCTAAATATGCTCATCTGACCGTAATTAAATGCCTAAAACCCCTGAGCTTCCGGGCTCTGCCGCCTGGTGTCAACCAATGGCCCTAAGGCGAGCCCCTGGATGCTCATCTGACCGTTATTTATTGCCTAAAACCCCTGAGCTTCCGGGGGCTCCGCCCCCAATATATCGCGTCAATTAGTGTTCTGCCAGTGTCGCAAATAAGGTATCAAAATATGTTCATCTGACCGTAATTAAATGCTTAAAACCCCTGAGCTTCAGGGGGCCCCGCCCCCTCGACCCCACCAGGGGCCCTAAGACGGGCCCCTGAATGCTTATCTAACCGTTATAAAATTCCTAAAACCCCTGAACTTCTGGGGGCTCCGCCCCCTGGACCCTACACCAATTAGTGTCCTGCCAGTGTCACAAATAAGGTATCAAAATATGCTCATCTGACCGTAATTAAACGCCTAAAACCCCTGAGCTTCCGGGTGCTCTGCCCCCTGGAACCCACGCCAATTAGTGACCTGCCAGTGTCACAAATAAGGTATCTAAATATGCTCATCTGACCGTAATTAAATGCCTAAAACCCCTGAGCTTCCGGGCTCTGCCGCCTGGTGTCAACCAATGGCCCTAAGGCGAGCCCCTGGATGCTCATCTGACCGTTATTTATTGCCTAAAACCCCTGAGCTTCCGGGGGCTCCGCCCCCAATATATCGCGTCAATTAGTGTTCTGCCAGTGTCGCAAATAAGGTATCAAAATATGTTCATCTGACCGTAATTAAATGCCTAAAACCCCTGAGCTTCGGGGGGCCCCGCCCCCTCGACCCCACCAGGGGCCCTAAGACGGGCCCCTGAATGCTTATCTAACCGTTATAAAATTCCTAAAACCCCTGAACTTCTGGGGGCTCCGCCCCCTGGACCCTACACCAATTAGTGTCCTGCCAGTGTCACAAATAAGGTATCAAAATATGCTCATCTGACCGTAATTAAACGCCTAAAACCCCTGAGCTTCCGGGGGCTCTGCCCCCTGGACCCCACACCAATTAGTGACCTGCTAGTGTCACAAATATGGTATCAAAATATGCTCATCTGACCGTAATTAAATGCCTAAAACTCCTGAGCTTCCGGGGGCTCCGCCCCCTAGACCCCATAAGGGGCTGGCCTAAGGCGGGCCCCTGAATGCTTATCTTACCGTTATAAAATCCCTCAAATCCCTAAGTTTCAGGGGGCTCAGTCCCCTGGATCCCACCAATTAGTGGCCTGCTAGTGTCATGAATAAGGTATCAAAAATGATCATCTGACCGTAATTAAATGGCCATACCCCCTGAGCTTCCGGGGGCTCCGTCCCTTGACCCCCACCGGGGCTTTGCCCCTAGACCCCACGCCAATTTACGCTACGCTCTACCTGATCGTAAATACTTAAGCCCCCGCACCCACTTTAAAAAACGTTCAGCGGGGCCTGCATGTAAGAGTGGGGGTGATGCAGATTTTTTAGTCTGTCCACCCCCGCAAACGTTTTTGCTCATTACGCCACTGCTGGTGACCATTACGTACCAATATTTGGCTCCCAAAAATTTCAAATTTGGCCCCTCCCCCCTAAGAAATCCTGGATCCGCGCCTGCTTTTGTCCATCGCTCTACATTCAGGTCTGTGTACATAATAGTGTCGCTAAGAGAAGCGATGCCTTCTTGAATAATTTCGGCAAGATACAAAAGTACGTTGTCATGGCGCCAAGTATAGCGTCCCTCATCAAGTGACACATTGCATGCGTTCAATGCATGTGTACCGTTTCTCTATTTTCACATTTTTTACAGTGTGCTGATGCCCTTTTTCCCCATCGAGGTTTGCATTTGTATTAAGTGTATCTGAAAGCGAATTCATGAGAGCTTAAAATGCTTAAAATGAACAATATAAAGCTAGGCTATAACAAACATAGAATATTATGTTTAGAACACATTATAGTATTCTAATAATGGATTGCTTTGATGAAATCCGAGCGCGGAAAAGAATTAAACCCCATCCATGTCTATACCCGTTTGTGAAGCCGGATAAGTTCTCAAAGTCGCATGCTTCGGCATTGATCAATTGGTCTATACCTTTAAAGAAACGGATAGCTAATCCTCACATATTCATTTACTTTTTGGATAAAACGGTTTTAATATCTTTTCAATGTCCTACAAAACGGTGTGCACTTATACGTTAATTCTATGCATGTGTATCTTGTAAGCAGTACTACTCTCTCTCTCTCTCTCTCTCTCACCTTCTCCCCCCCCCTCCTGCCCCCTTCTTTCTATTTCTCTCTCTCTCTATCTCAGTACAATTATATTTTGACTTTCTTTAACATCAGGCTTGCCTAACGTAGCAACAACGAATTTGTGCAAAGTAGATTTCATCTATAAAATATATGCCATTGTGGATAGCAGGTGAATGAAATAAATGGTAACCAGGGGTTCAATAGAGAAACTTGCATAAATTCTATAAAGTCTATTCAAGATATTGACAATATAAAATCAGCCAGAGTCTGGAATATTCGATTAAAATAAGGAATACATACGTCAATGTAAAATCAACACGAGATAATGACACAAAGTACATTGCGTAAAATGTTAATGTTCTCACAAAGGTATTGTGAAAGGCACACCAAAATTAGGAGATATTAAAGAATTGGGTCGCAAAAATTAAAACAGATATAGTTTGGAAGGGAAATTTCCAATGACTTACCAAGGATTACAAAGAAAGCCGAATTACAGCCCGCTTATTAACAATTGCAATAACATTTCTATAACTAGTTCATGGATGATTTAAAATACTCATAACGAAGTATCATATACATGTTGTGTACGTGTATAAACGTGAAAATTGTCATGTTGATACATCCCTCTACAAGTTAAATGTCAAAAAGAAGGACACAAAGTCATTAGAGATAAGATTTGTGAGAAAGAAAGAAATCTCCTTATTAAAAAAAACTGTCATTTATAATTACAACATGCAATTCAACCTCATATTGACAAATTGTTAATGACATCTGACAATGTAATGTCTTTGCATGATGCACTGTCAAGCGTCTTTGAACTTGTTAGGTTTGTGGAAGTAAGGACATGCTATGGATAGTATGATAATAATTGTATACCCCTCCCTACCTTTAAAACCAAAATTAAATTAAACTCAAATAAGTGCTTTCTGACAGACGATTCCTGTTCTTTTTCAGAAAGAATATTTACTTTTACTTCTTTCTAAAGCTCCCTTGAGGGAAGGCGAAAAAAGTCTTCTTTTTATCTTCACTTTTCACGTCTACATTCTTCTCAAAGTTTTCTCATCGAGTTAAAACGATAATTTAAGAGCGTCATCTCTTCAGCTCTAAATTTGTTTCCTGCATATCACTTGGAGCAATTTTTTACATCTCACTTTAATCATTTCTATTTCAGTTCGGACCTCTTTCACCCCACCTGGGTAATCTTCATTCATATATATATATATATATATATATATATATATATATATATATATATTTATATAATTATTTGCTATTTACTCAGGGAACACTCCAAAATCTCGCTTGTGCCAGCCGAGTAGTTTCGTGATATCAATTAATATCTGTTGTGATTTTGTGTAATACATCTTAAAAGGAAATTGCACAATATTTGGAAAATCTGTTCACATAAGTAGTGATTGGTTATATTATATGCATGTGCATTCTTCCCAGCAACCATCCCGGCTACAATTAAACAGAAAAATATTCATTTTAATTCAAATATAAACAACCATTATTATTGAAGGCTGTTTAAGACACGTTAAGATCCACAACAAATTAGAAAGTTCACTGAATATATCATAAAATTTTGTTTTTATACACATTACAATTTTGTATACAAAGTGATTAGGCAGTAGTCATTTATATCGAGTTTGGTTTTTAATTCAATAATCTACGGAATGTCCACTAAGCGTCTTCTTTTGACATTTAATAACTTTCTAACTAAGAAGGCCTTATTTGTGAAAATTTTAACCTTAAACTATTGTCTCTTCTATCAAATTTGAACTTAGCCTATTTTATTATCGTGTACTAGTCAGAATCACTTTAAAACAAAGTAAAGACAAGTACAAACTTCACAGGAATTTTCTTGGCAGAGTAGTATAATCACTTTAAAATCCCATCATGCTTATTACGAGAGAAAGGTCTTGGTATCATCAAGGGCCGATGGTATCAAGAACCTTTTATCTGAGGAATTAGACCCATGCGTTGGATAAAAGTTTCTTGATACCAACGGATAAAATGTATAGCGCCATCTCCTGCTTATTTTAAGCGGTAGAAATCATCGTTCAAATATAATGTTATAGATTTTATTTTGTATTTTCTTTCTATTTTTAAATTATGTTGTGTATGTAGGAGATATTTGTAGGGGAACGTGCTCTGGACCATATTTAAAGGGGTGGGGAACATGCCCTGGACCGCATATTACGAAACTTTAATTATCGTGAGTGCGAAGGTACGCCCTGAATAATATATTTTTTGATGGTTTGTTTTTGTTACGTTTGCACTCATTTTTACGAGCCTAGTTTGTACAGCAAGGGAGGAGGAGGAGGAGGAGGGGAACGAGAGAGAGAGAGAGAGAGAGAGAGAAGGATGGAGATAGATAGAGAGAGAGAGAGATAGAGAGATAGAGAGATAGGGAGAGAGAGATGGGGAAGACGTGAGTAATATAGAGGGCGGCAGCAGAAATAACGATGCATTTATGAATGAAAAGCCCTATTTGTATGTACATGAATAGCAGACTTTTCTAATTTTGATAATAATTATGTAACACAGGAACCGGAAATTAGATTGGAATTGATGGTTACTCGCATTATCGTTCCTATATATGTCCTTAAAAAAACAGAACACTATAGGCCTAATATTAATAGATTCATTGAGTTATAGAGAGAAACCAAACGTTTCCTTTATTTATGTCAAGTCTCATTGGTTCAAAGTGAATCAATGAAATCAATAGTAGTCATGGCGATGACATCCAAGATATAAATTTAGAAAAAAGAAATTAATACTTCTTAACTCGATCATAGGAAACAATACAATGTTTTGCATTCTTCTACAAGACAGGCCTTATACAATCAATCACGAGAAGGTGACTAATCAATGAATAGTCATAACAACCATAACAAGTCGATTAATCAGTTAACCAACAAACCAAAACAAAACCGTACACGACTGTAAACTACCAAAAAATGTCAGGAGAATTTGGTCAGTCAATATCTTAAGTCTTCCTTGCTTGCTTACAAGCAATGCCAATGGTGAAATCATTTTCATGCATCTTGCCCTTTCCTTTCAGAGCCTTACGTCCAAGCAGTTATGTCTCATCTCCCTGGTCCAAGGCACGCATGGATCGAAATTGAAGTTCATGCCTCTGTAGCTGGACAACGGAGCCTTTGATGAACGATGTCCAAATAATCGACAGTGACAGGGAAGAAAAAAAGGAAGAAAGGAAAGCAAGGCCAAGATTGCCAAATGAAATCAATGAAACCCATGACCAGGGATTCCTCGCAGACACGATGGGGAAGAATTGGAGCTCCAATCGCTAGTCTATAGATTTAGCCGCATAGTCTATAGTTTCAGATGTTTTTGAAGGCACCGAGAACTCTCATGAAACTTCTTGGCTAGTGTAGCATGGGTCTATTCATTGTCCATAGAAATAAGAGGAAGGGGTATCCTATTTAGGGCCTACCTGGTGACCGAAATTCTAATGAACTGATTATGAGGGGGGGGGGAGGTGGGTGCAGGAAGAGGGGTCTTATAGTTTCCAATTTTCCCATTCTCTTTTTCTTTTTCGCTCTTTTTCAATTTCCTTCTTTTTGAATATTTTCACCACCCCCAGTGTATATGTGTGACTTTGGGGACTTTAGAAATTAAGAGAAACAGAAGCGGAATGGTGAAAAATTGAAATAATCGGCACAATGATAAGAGTTATGAATGTTTGAATTATGAAATACAATAAATCTATGTGAATCTCAAATTGGTAGATTGGTCAGTGGATTCTGACTTATGATTATATAGTCACAGACACCTCTCTCATTTGGCGTGTACAAACAGTTTATAATAAATTTCTGCTTTTCTCCTAAGTGCCTTCTCGCTTGGGACACTCCTCAAAATATATAATGGAAAGTATATTATTATGGTTCTCAGTCTTAAAAGAAAAGACCCGCCTGAGTCATACACTCTAATAATCGGCGTAAATCATTGTGTGTGTTAAAGCCCAAGTCCACTCCAAAAATAACTTACGTTCAATAGAAGCAGAAAAATCAGACAAACCAATCAAAAAAAGTTTGAGCAAAATCGGATAACTGATAAGAAAGTTATGAATTTGTAATGACATGAAAAACTTTGAAAATCAGTACACAAATTGGCAACTCACTCATGAGTCTGTGACGTATGGTCCTCACTATCCACTAATTATTTTCTTTATATTGATAATATAAATTTCCTATTTTCACCCTAAGAATCTTAGTTCTTCACATCAGCATCCAAGTTAGATTGTTAGTGATATGTTTTTGTGTGGATGCCCAAATAAAGAGTAGTTTTTGTCCAGTTAAATCATGAAAAATTGAATATTTATAAACTATTTATATAAAAATCAATAATTATGAAATACAATATTCAGAAAATAGTATCAATTCTTCAAAATTCATAAAAGTTTTTGGGAAATGTCATGCACGCAATATGATACAAATCATATAACCTGGCAAAGGCATGGGGAAATCAAGTTTGGGGGATAAAAAGGGAAATTAATGGGATTAAACTATATAAAGCAATTGAGAAGTTGTGAGGACATAACGTCACAAACTGATAACCATCTTGGCAATTTGTGTTGTGATTCTCATTGTTCCATAGTTTTACATACTTTTTCAAAAATTCATAACTTTCTTATTAGTTATCCGATTTTGCTCAAACTTTTTTTGATTGGTTTGTCTGATTTTTCTGCTTTTATTGAAAGTCAGTTATTTTTGGAGTGGACTTGCCCTTTAAAAAGAGAAAAGTTGTCTGGCACCATTAATGACTTTACCAAATTTAGCCGATTTGAAATACAATTACTGCATGATTAGAACAATTAAAATGTCCAATTTCGTTTTGATTCTTAAGACTTAGTGTACTTCTCTGATTTCAGTGCTCTCTTTCAGTGTAGTTGTCTTTATTATTATGCTGGATTATCCTTTTAGTTCACGAAGAGTGCGCCTTCATTTATTAGTTTGATAGTTTGTGGCTCACCCCTGTTTGACATTTTTAGTGGTAAACAGTCAATTTTAACCATACACATAAAATGACATAATTATGTATGTCATTGCAAAGTACTCTGATAATTCTTGCCATACATTGCTATGTTTTCAGAATCGATAGTCATGTAAAGTTATATTTTAATATTGCATATGAAGTATGATATTTCTTTAGTTTCTATCATTCCCTTGAATCCCTTATAAATGTTTCATGTTGCACATTGGATGAGGCGAAAGGCTCTGCTTGCTTGAGATACAATTTGAATGAAGAGAGTCTGAATTAAGCCTAGTACATTATGTAGCTCAGCACATTCAAGATCGCTCTTGCTAGCAGACGTGACGATGGAAACGGGAGTAATGTGAGGATAAATACCTTGAAATCGAGGGTCCTTATACAAAATAAATTGAGCAAGTAACTAAAGAAACTTGCGGATAGCGTATTGGAATAACCTGCTGACACTTTGTCAAAACGTGGAATAATAGCGCAACATGTCTGCTTTCGTTGCAACACTTCAAGGTGGAGCTCCTTGGGGTTTACGACTACAAGGTGGTAGCGGCACCGGGGAGCCTCTCCGCATCGCAAAGGTGAGTTTCCGAAGGACGGTGTCATGTCGAGAGAGTTGCTTGTTTTATGACAGAGTAATTTGTGCATTGTGTGGCGGTTTTACGAGCATGTTGGTGATCAGCGACGCATCAATACACGGAAATTGCTTTGCTTTGTAAACAAATTACCAATTGAGTGAAATACAACAATGCATTCATAAATAAATTAAATGAAACGGAAAAGAAAGAAAGAAAATGCGGTCCTCATTTGCAATTTGGTTTGCATCATCATTGACATTGCACTGCATCTGCATGTCCAAAAAATCAAATACCTTATTTTTTAAGTCATCTTGAAATGAATCCAAGGACAAAAGTTATGTATAGACACAGATCTATTTGGAAGTTAAAGGAAAAGCTGACCTTCATAGACAACTAGATCTACTCTAGGCTAATAAGAAAGCAGAAAAAACAGAGAAGCAGACTGGTTAAAGTTTGAGTGAAATTGGTTGAACAATAAAGTTATGAATTTTTGAAAGTCATATTATCACTATATTCTATAGACCTACTACATGTACACACTCCAAATTAACTGAATTGGTCAAGTCAATGTGACGTGCAAGAAAACTTTCCCATTTGTTTTTAAATGTATGAACCAGGAGTGTCGTTTTCTTTGAAGATGACCTACATGTAGATCTGCAATATAATAACTAATTAGCTATGGGGAATTAACATTTGTTAACCTACAATGTATACATGTACCCTGTAGTATACACAGACAGTAATCCTTGCATTTGCCACACGCACAAGGGGGATTAACTAGCCAAAATTTTACCAGAATCTGGCGAAAAATTTGCTCTCAGTTTTCCTTATCTAGACTTTGCATTTTGATTTAGAAAAGAATGAAGACTGGAAAGAAAGTTGATCTAGTTGTCATATACTGTAAACAATTAACATTGAAAATCATTGTAAAACATCAAAACATAAGGACTTACTTCCAGCTATTCCATCCATTTTTACTGTTAATGTTACTGTGCGCGATGAGATTGGTTATATACACACAAACTGCATTGCGTAACCTCCCCTCACTAACTGGTATGATGCACTTCGGTCTCTGAATAGAGGCGGTCAGTGGAACCAGACGTAGTCTCAGCCACTTTAGACACTGGAGCTTTTCAGTGTAGACAAATCACAAATGGGAGAATACGTGCCTTCATGGTTGTTTCATCGCAAAGCATGCCGGGACAGATTCCTAGTACGCAGTAGATTTTCACCTTCGCCGCGATCAGCTGTTCCATTGCCAACAACGGGATTTTTATCCTGTCGAATCAACATGACTTCATAATCTTGTACAGGATCCATCATTCTGCAGTGATTTTTTTCATTCCAGTATCATTTGTACGGTAAGAAACCAAAGTCTGTGATTATGTATTATTTATGACGATCCTCCAAGTGCTTCAACCTAAAACACGAATGTTTAGCAGTTTAATAAGGCAAATCATCGACGCAAACTGCACACACACACATTTGAACATATGGGACTATAAATTCATACAGCGGAACCCACTCTCATTAGCCCACTTTCCTTTGTATTATCAGCTTTATTTTTTGAAGGATCGTCATAAAAATACATAATCACAAACTTTGGTTTCAAACCGTACAAGTTATACTGGAATGAAAGAAATTCACTGCAGAATAACGGATCCTGTACAAGATTATGATGTTGATTCGACAGGATAAAAATCCCGTTGTTGGCAATGGAACAGCTGATCGCGACGAAGGTGAAAATCTACTGCCGGACTAGAAATCTGTCCCGGCATGCTTTGCGATGAAACAACCGTGAAGGCACGTATTGTCTGTGACTGTGATACAATCCATTGACCAAATTGCCAATGTGAGATTTGTATATACACTGTACATGTACATGTATATACACACAATACTTATGTACATACATTAGATACATGTATTTAGTTATCTCATATCAAACATCCATGACTCTTATGATTGGTCCAATTTATTTTAAATTTTCACCATTTTGTTTCTCTTATTTGTCTGCCTTTATTACAAAGGTTGGACTGCCCTATAAAGGGCAAGTCCACTCCAAAAATAACTTACTTTCAATAGAAGCAGAAAAATCAGACAAACCAATCGAAAAAAGTTTGAGCAAAATCAGATAACTAATACGAAAGTTATGAATTTTTAATGACATGAAAAACTTTAAAAATCACTAGACAAATTGGCAACTCACTCATGAGTCTGTAACGTCATGTCCTCTAATTATTTTCTTTATATTGATAACATAAATTTCCTATTTCCCCCTAAGAATCTTATTTCTTCACACCAGCATCCAAGTTAGATTGATAGTAATATGTTTTTGTGTGGATGCACTAATATAGAGTTTTTTTCTTCAGTTAACTCATGAAAAATGTGAAATTGATAAACTATGTATATAAAAATCAATAGTTATGAATATACAATATTCAGAAAATAGCATCAATTCTTCAAAGTTCATAAAAGATTTTGTGAAATGTCATGCACGCAATATGATACAAATCATATAACCTGGCCAAAGGCATGGGGAAATCAAGTTTTGGGGGATAAAAAGGGAAATGAATGGGATTAAACTACAGTCAAACCTGCTTTAGTGACCACCTGTCTACAAAGACCACCTGTCTACAAGGACCACATTTTTTGTTTCCCTTGAAAATGGTTTCTCATTGAAACATGTACTAAAGGAACCTGTCTACAAAGACCACCTGTCTACAAAGACCACTTTTTGTGCTTCCCTTGGGCAGTCGCTATAGACAGGTTTGACTGTATATACATTGTGTAAAGCAATTGACAAATAGTGATGACATGACGTCACAAACTGGTAACCAAATTGGTAATTTATGTACATGTACTGTACCTACATGTAGTGATTTTCATTGTTCCATAGTTTTACATACTTTATCAAACATTCATAACTTTCTTATTAGTTATCAGATTTTGCTCAAACTTTTTTTTATTGGTTTGTCTGATTTTTCTGCTTCTATTGAAAGTAAGTTATTTTTGGAGTGGACTTGGACTTTAAGTCTTACTTGACTGTACAGTATATATACATGTACATTTATGTAGATGTTTTGACTGAATTGGCACATGGCCCCCCCCCCAAATAAATAAATATAAGTAAAAGGCAGTCTATTTATTATTATTTTCATTGTTTGGTGAACTTTGGTCACATAAGACAAGGTACAGGTACGGTACATGTACAGTATACATTCATTTCCACGTATATTGATTATAATCAAACAGAGATCTACACTGTACATGTACATGTATGATGTACTGTACCCATACAATTCAACTCATCCATCATCTGTCTAGTAGAAGTGAAATCAGCTGATAACAGTTTTTTTCTGCTGATTTCTTGTTATAAGTTCTACTCAAATATGCACATGTACATGTACATGTACATGTATGTGTAGTTTGTTAGTGGAGCTGGCATTGAGAATGAGATGAATGTTATAGCGGTCTCTCTTATATCACAAGACTCAGCCAGTGCACAGAGGTCTGTGAAGCTCTGGGAGTTGTCAAGTTCTAAATCCAATTGAAAGTGCATTTTTTTTTGTTTTTTTTTTCTTCTTCTTTTCTTCTTTTTTCTTTAAATAGTTTTCCTTTTTAAAACTTATATGTAGACCCCTACTTATGTATACATTGTAGGTGAACGAATGACCATTGGAGAGAGAGAGAGAGAGAGAGAGAGAGAGACGGTGAGATAGAGAGAAAAAAAAGTGTGTATGTGTGTGATGATACACTGCCAAAGTGAATAATCACTAGTATAGGAAGTTGTACACATGATGTACAATGTACATCAGCAATGAAATAAGACAACATACTTGTGACATAAATTCTCCTTGACTGTTGCCAAGCCAGCATTCCTAAAAGTACATGTTGATGTAAATCTCGAGTGTATTAATTTCAAGAGCAAATTTCTTGTGAAGATTCATTGCACCTTAAATCACCAACAGCTGACTCTAACATTGAGCATTGAAGGCAATTAGTGTAGAACTGATCTATTTTAAAATGATTTACTTAGGCAGCCATGAATAAACACAGCTATAAACTCGTCCTCAGTCAACACTCACCAACTATTTCTCATCCGAAAATTATAGTTTTTAGTCCAGACTTTCATGGTAAATCCTCAGATTTGTACTAGACATACAGTAATACATCACGTACATGTACATGTAGGTTCTGATCTCAGATACTTGTTTGAGCATGTGGTAATATATAAGCTGTTGGCTATAACCTGTTAAAAATAGTTTCTTTTTCATTCAATATTCATTCAACTTATTTCACTTTGAGTTGTTTTCTTGTTGTGTTTTGCTGGTTATACATGTAAATGCCTGTACAGTTGTGTACATTGAGTAGCACTTCAAACTACAATGAATCAGTTCCTTTCGTACAGTACATGTACATTGTGTTAATAAAATGCTGTGTTTCAAAATGTATCTCTATTCTCTTCAATGTGATTGATGTACATGTAGAAGAGCAGTCCTCAGAGAATTTTAAGATTGGCAGTGGATCTAGAGTTTATTTTCTAATACATTAGTTATTACTCATGAAAACCTTAGTGCAGTATAATAATCGTTCCATCGATCCGGACTATTCTTAATTTTTTGCAATACTCATAAAATGACCTTCTAACATGTACTCTGTATCATGGAGATAAATGTACTGTCCGGGTTTGTTTATTTAGTGTGGAGCCTGTAGGCACCATGTACATTTACTTTTCTAGAAATGTAATAACTTGTTCTTGATTAAGACTATTGTGGTCATCAGTTCTGACAAGTTAAATATTTCATGATGAAATGCTGTGCCATAAGACAGGACATTTAGCTTACAGGACGTTTGTTTGACGCTCTAGAATTCCCCCCATTCCACTGGATCGCATGGGCAAGGCCAATTTCACATCTGAAAAATGCCCCCCTGCTAAGTTTTTGAAACCTACACCCTGGCTGAAAATAGGTGTTGGAAAATGATCGTTAATGGACTTTGCTGATGTAATCTAAACTTATGAAGTTGATTAGAAACAGTTTGTCACTTTGTTGTTCAAGATTTTAGTTACTGTATTCTGTGCTTTTACATTTTCATACTTATAATAGGATTTATGTTTTTTTTTTTTACATGCCTACATATACAAGTACATTGATGTTTCTGATGTACACATGTACATGTAGGCCTACTGTACTTGTAGGCTCCACATAAAAGTGTGCATTACTACAACTTACAAGGGTAACTGTCAGTGGGTTTTTTTTTGGGGGGGGGGATCAATAAGCATTCTCTTTCTCAGTTCAGGGTCCTTTATGACCTCTTTTACTATCTCTACATGAAATTATGTAAAATTGTTTTGCATAATTAATTTTTGTTGGTCCTATTGTGTGAATTCACAATGGCCATACTGTACATGTGTCATTAATGCATGGTTTAACGTAAGGGGATTGATGATGGTGTGGGCAGTCCTGGTGTGGGCAGTCCTGGTACGCATGCAGCTGTGCTTAATTTGAATGATGTTCACTCGGGAAGAATCTTCATTCAGTATTCAGCCCAACCATCCAAACAAGAAAATATGGCAAGTCCAAAGTATTTAGTCATTTGGTGTCTCATACATGAACAAAAAAGGTGATGGAATCAGCCAGTATAATTGTATTGTACATGTACAGGTACATGTATGTCTGTATTTGATGTACATGTGGTTTAATAGTTCAGAGTGAAGTGCAAACTGCAAAGTGTGAACAAATCACTGTGAACAAGAACATTTAGGCCTACAGTGTACATGACTGTATGTGAAACTGTACATTTTTACTCCATGCAGATAATAATGTGAACCAATTAATGCACACTTTATTAGTTGGAGGTATTGTTCGATAAAGGCAGGTGTATTTCACAGCTTTATGGTGCAGTTCACATTGTGATGACTTTTCTACATGTGTTCTGTATCACTATCCAGAGAGCCTGGAGGTCATTTCTCTTTTAATAGTCATGAATGTATACCATGTTTGTAAAGTTATATAAATAGATACTGTCATTGTCACTGTTTCATTTTAATTACCGGTAAATAACTTTGGCGCATTCTGTGACATGTACATTTATACATGTACATGTCAACATGTATACCGGTAATAGACAATCTGTGATCAAGTACATGATAAAGACCAATGTCTATTTTGTACAATTTAAATTTTTACACAATGACAAAAACTGATTATACTATTGATATTGAAATGACAACAACAACAACAAAAATAATAATAATAATAATACAAATAATAGTAATAATAATAGTAATACAAAAAATGAATAATGATAATAATTAAAACAATTGTGGGTTCTTGTATCACACTCCTGTCTGTCAGACTCAGCTGGTCAGACTTGATGTCGGATTGTTTTGCAACATTCCTACATATCTGTAGCGTACCAACTCTCCAAATTACATGTATGTGATGAAAAGTTTATTTATATGGTCTTCATACACGTAGACTGTAGTAACAGAAAGAGACATTAGTCATTACCGGTAGTCAGTTTTTGGTATGCAGGTATTATTATGCAATATATTATTTTTGGTCGCAATAAACGGGAAATTGACATTTACAGGATGAAATATAGAGATTTTGGAGTTCATAAGCCCCATTTGACCCAAAAATTAAAATATCCACCTACAGTGTATATCTTGCACATTGATCTTTTGAATCAGATCTATTCATTAGATTAGATTATGCTTCATGTTTGTACATACATGTACATGTACATGTACATGTATATGTATTTGACAATTTTCCTTCCACTTTTCTTCTCCTACATGTACATGTACTGTAAGTCACAACCAGAACTAAAAGTGCGTTTTAAAAACCTTAGGTGGACACAAAGCCATGCAGGTATGCTTTTCTCATTGAGCGCATCACCATCAGGATGTTGTCTAATGTTGACATGAATGTATGACTGCACTTAAACTAGACATGAGAGTGATGCAAAGGTTTAACTGATGAGAGATAGAGAGAGAGAGAGAGCGCGATGGAAAGGTTTCACTGATGAGAGAGAGAGAGAGCGATGCAAAGGTTTAACTAATGAGAGAGAGAAAGAAAGTGGAGGTAGAGAGAGAACGGGGGTGGGGAAGCTAGGGGTAGAGAGAGAGAGAGAGGGGTGGGAAGCTACATGTAGGGGTAGAGGGAGAGAGAGAGAGAGAGGGAGATGGAGGGGGGGGGCAAGGTGAGGGAGACTGAATAAGAGACAGGGGGCCACTTGGGGAAGGGGCAGAGAGGTGAAGAGATCGAGACGAATAGGGGGGGGGGTAGAGAGAGAGAGAGAGAGAATTTAAGAAACATACATGTACACATGTACAGTAAATGAGCTATAAATGGGAGGAGAGTAAAGGGCATGAGCTGTCCATTGTCCTTCATGTTAAGTTGATTTTAAAGTATCAACACCCCATTCTCATGAAAGGAGTGTTCTAAAGAACATGTTTGGTATATGTACATGTATATATTGTTACACAGATATCTTCTCTTTTTTTTTAATCAACAACTGCATGTCTGCACCTGTTCATTACAGTGTACATCAAATTGTTATTATTGAATCTAGAATTTCTACAGGTGTGTTTGTATTTTTTAAAATTGAGATTTCAACGTGATTTAATTTGTAGTTCAAATGTCACAATTTTTTCAAGTGTGCAAGTGTCTAATAATAACAGTCTATGGCATGTATTTTAGGGGGTACTAGTGGTGCATGTTAAACCACACATGACATGATCAAGAGGCATCTCTGATGAGAGATGAAGGGTGGGAGTTAGGTCACTTACATGAGATAGGGTACATGTAGGTGTACAATCCCCTCTGATAAAATAATCTACCCCCTTTCCTCGCAAATTTGATCACCATAGTGGGTAAACGGGCAAGTTTTGCACTGTACAGATACATGTACATTTTGTAGGTCGTCAAGTAAACTGTACAACTATTTTTGTCTCGCCTGCGTAGCAAAAAGCGAGACATAGGCGCCGCTTTTCCGGTGGCGGCGACGGCGGCGGCGACGGCGACAAACTTAGACCATGTTGTGGCATCATCATCAAAAACTTAACCTGAGGTTAAGTTTTTGAATTTTTAATATAATTTTGAAAGTATAAGTTCTTATTCAATGAAACTTAGACTAAAGGCATATCAAGTACCCCCAATCATGTGAGTTGAATTTCAGGTCACTAAGTCAAGGTCAAAGGTCATTTCCGGTCATCAAACTTAGACTATGTTGTGGCATCACGTTAAGATCTTGAATTTTTATCGTAATTTTGAAAGTATACATTCCTATTTTATGAAACTTGAACATAAGGGTTATCAAGTATCACCAATCATGTGATTAGTATTTTAGGTGACAAAGTCAAGGTCAAATGTCATTTCAGTTCTGCATATTCTTAGTCAATATTCACTTCAAAATGCTGATTAGATTCAGAGGATTTCATTTTGGGGGGCCTGCTAATGGGCAAACCTGCTTATCAATAATGTCCCTACCTCAATTTTTCATCATATCGAATTGCGTAATGCAGGCGAGACCGCCGAGAGTGTTTCACTTGTTATATTTTTATATACACTGTACCAGTATCTGTGAATGTTAAATACTGTATGTATGCGCATATACTTTCTACATACATATAAAGTGACATTCATTATATTATCAGGTCAGAAGTTTACAGTTTGAAGAACTTTGGATAATCCTAAAAATATTTTACAAATGTACTACACCTCTCAGTGAGTAAATACATAC
This sequence comes from Mesocentrotus franciscanus, assembly GCA_037976565.1. Taxonomy (NCBI): domain Eukaryota; kingdom Metazoa; phylum Echinodermata; class Echinoidea; order Camarodonta; family Strongylocentrotidae; genus Mesocentrotus; species Mesocentrotus franciscanus. The sequence continues at coordinate 491,047 of CP137685.1, forward strand.
ATGTAGTACATGTACATGTATGTACATTGTCTATGAAATTCAGGGTTGTTGTGGTCAGGCCCTGTTGTGGTATTCAAGGAGCAGTGGTCTTATAATCCGGTGACCCAGGTTCGAAACGCCCTTTGGTAAGGCATTAATCCTCATTACCAGGTCCCTCGGAGATGACCTTAATCCGTCGGTCCTCTGGTTGCTTACTAACAAGCATTCATGCTTTCTTAGCAGTCAGGTAAAATAACCACTATTATATATATTATCTCTATCGATCTCACAAGCTTCAAAACATGAATAATTTGTTTTATAAAAAGGGTCGGCAATATGAAAGTAAAGTTGAGTAATGAGCAACAAACCCAATAAAATTGCCAAGTATCGCACAGTCATGGAGGCCGCCATTTACTTTATTGAGTGACATCACATTTATAGCGCAGCCATAGAGTACAATTAATGCGGATCTCAGTGCGCATATCAATGTCCTTGCCATTCAAAACTGCCTGCATTTCACCGGGTCTTATTTTTGTACGCGCCAGAGATATGCATGTACATGCTGTTGGTTATCACTTTTTGATGGAAACTTTTAGGAAAGAAAATTACACTGTCACATGGTGTCATTTGACCTATTAGATTGGCTACATTCTAAAACCCATTTTATAATAGAAATTAACTGTTTTCAATCTGATAGGTACATGTACACACCCATTAATAGTTTTGTATTTTTTTCTTTCATTTCTTATCTCCAACTTGCCTTCAGAATAATAAAGGTGCTGTAAAAATTACAGAGTTCACCAGCTTTAGTTTGGCTACCATGCTGATGCTTAATTTCACAGCATTCAATGAAATACCAAGGAGATACACCTGTACATACACATGCAGTCATCAAAGCCTGCATACCTTGTATCTTGACTACATGGTGAATTGGTGATCCTTAAAGAGAAGGTTCATTGATTTTGAAATTGACTGAATTTGGTATCATTGCAATCGTAATATTACACTGAGTAAAACTATCACATTTGTGTAACTTGTAAATTCGTGCGAAAATTATAAAAGTTGATTAAACTTGACGAAATATCACCCCACTCGAGACCCCGAAAACATCGTAAGTCAGTTTGCGTGCAATTCACATATGTATCGCATTGACTATTGAGTAGGCATATACCGTACCCATTCATACCCAACCCAACTTAATCAAAGTCACCCTGGAAATATCGATATGGACGAAAACATTCTTGATTTGAGTTTTGAGGAGATAGAAGAAGGAAGTACCTTTGGTTCTTAATCTTGGCTCTAAGTCTAATCAATTTTATAACTCCCAAATACGTCGATGTAGCGTTCACATTCAGGTATACCGTATATAGCGTAGGTCCGTCTGTGCAGTATCTACGCACGTACGTACGTACAACCTGCCTGTATCCAGCGCAGCTTGCTTGCCAGCATATCACAGCCAGCCGGCCCGGCGCTAGAGCTAGCTGTGAATCGCGAACCGGACTGATCTAAGTCTTCTCTCGACTGATCCACTTTCCCCATTTATCTATCAAAAATCTAAACTAATCGGCCTAATCAGACATTTTTGTAATGAATATCTGGACAAGTATATGTAAATTTGTCGCCTATTTTGCTCCAGAAGAGTCGATCGTTAGGTCAGCATGCAAAATGTCCTAGGCACTCCCAGATCCGACACATACACGCTGAGCTGCCCTCAGAATATGTGATTATTTTCCCGATTTTTATGCTCAAATGTGACGGTAAATAACATTAAAATCGAATACACATTTGTAGAAAGTATTATTTATTCAGTGTATCTCATTCAAAGTGCCTAAAATAAAGGAAATATCACCACTGGCGGTAAATATACAAACAACGTTGACCCATATCTAAAAATTGCAATGGGTATGCAACATTGTCTCGAATGTGTGAGTGTAGGTTGTTCAAAGTGTGACGTCATTTTATCGCATGTAAATAACGCCGTCATTTCACTTTGTGAGTGGGTTTTGGAAAGGGTATCAAAATTGCATTTAATTTATTCCTCACAATATTGAGGGCTTAAAAGTACTTTAGTCATTTTGTTAATGTTCTCAGCAATCTGTAGAGGTGTGATTTGCTTTTTTTCCAAATTTCAATGAACCTTCACTTTAACATGTTAGATGGATGGACAGTTCACAAAGGTCTCAGTATGCTACTAATTTACTGATCAATCAGCCACACAGAGATGTAATAGTTTACCAGCTGTTTAAGATAGATCTACAGTACATGTATAACCTTACATCACCTCCCACTTTCTATTTTGAGATGGCTTCTACTGTCCCAAAGTAAGAACAAAATCAATATGCTGTACAGTAAAGCCTAATTGTTGAAGTTTTGATAAGCTCTAAATGTAGATTTGAAAGAGGCTTCCTCTTCAATTGAACATTTTCAAAATTTGTTATGGATTGTTTGATACATATCATGTATGAAGTTGGTATGTAATATGAAGTTGGTGATTGACTTACAAAGTCAAAGAATTTTGATGTATAATTTTGCCTACATGTATGTGTAAACCTCTTACAATATATGCCTACATACCTACCGTACATGTACCTGTACGTACATGTATTTTGAAACCCATTTGCATAAACGACATTAAAAAAAAGTACATGTACATGTAATAATATCAATAAGTTTCTTTGTGTGTGTGTGTGTGTGTGCATGTTTCTCTGTTTCTTTCTTTTACCAGACTGCTAAGAAAGCATGTGTACATGTATGCTTGTACATGTACAATGTTAGACCCCGTTCTCACTCACTTTGAAAGTGATCTTAGTTAGACCGCTCCAGAGGAACGGGTCTTGAGGAACGGTTTGCGAGCGTTCACACTCCGAGCAGTTTTTTATGGCTCAAACCGCTCCACGAGTCAAAGTGGTCTTGTTGCTATGGCAGCTCAGGTCAGCAGGTAAATTTTTTCGCGCGTGGAATACTAAGCGTATGTACCGTACTACATGTTTCACGCGGAACGTAACTAGCTCACTTCCGTTCAAAGTACGCTTCCGTTCACACTCGCACGTTAGAGCGCTCCAAACCGCTCTTAATAAGACCCGTTCCTCAAGACCACCTCCCGAGGTGGTCTTCTGGAGCGGTCCAGAAGTCCACTTCCTGGACCACTTTGACCGTTCTCACTCACCTTAGAACCGCTCCTGAGGAACGGGTCTTACATGTAGTTAGAGCGCTCCAACGAAGTGAATGAGAACGGGGTCTAAGTAAGCAACCAGTGGAACGGCAGCTTTAAGTCCTCTCCGAGGGACTTGGAAATGAGCATTAATGCCTTATCTAAGGGCACGAGTGCATCAACTTGGTTTTGACCCAGGACCTCCCGGTTATTATACCACTGCTCTACAGTCAGACCGCAGCGCTCGCAAAATCGCCCGTATTTATTCAAGTCGTATGCATGTTTTTGCTCCCCTTGCATACGTAATAAGCAAAAACATGGCACAGTTCTCGTTCTTCTTATCTGCTCAGGATTCATTTAATAACAATGAATTTGTCATGAATATCGAGCCAGAATAATAAACATTTTAGTGTACTATTCAATAAGTAGTGAGTGATGTTTTAAAATGTGAAAAATACACGAAGAAAACTTGGAGAAAAAAAATATTTGAAGAGTCGGATATTCATGTTAAAAATCATTTTTATCGGGGGTGCGTCTCGTTAAATTTTGGCTTACCACATAATGTAGATATTTTCCTAACATAATATCACACTTCCTATCGATGTCTATCTCAATACCAGTCAGGAACTAGCAAAGTAGTAGCTGATGCATACTAGACTTCGGCGGAAAATTGACATGGCCGATCGGCGAGCGTTTTGCGTTAAGATCAACCGGGGGATACTACGCTATATCTAGTTTTGCGTCGATTATCGATGTACTGTGCGGTCCAACCAGTCCGTGCGCTATACGTGAACACGCACGGAGGATAGACAGAGATTAGGGTATTCATGTATTACTCTCGGTGCGTAACCCCCGGACGTAGAGGCTTTGTATTGCCCCACATACTTATTATTGTGTATGATACTCATGCGCTACATAATAATAGAAGTGTACAGAAAGTACAAGTTGGATTCGGATACTCACACAAGTACACTCAAGTACAATATAGAATACCAGCTCTAGAATGAATAGGGGACAGAAGGGAGGATTTAAGTGTCTATATAGGCTATTTTGGGCCAGTTTTTGATATCATTTTAACAAAGAAGACACATTATTCTTTCTCAAATGTATATTTGTGTAAATACAAACTTTCGGGGCAATGTGATTGAAAAATGAAAATATGATTGTTTCCATCCCTGCTTATAATTTTATGGTTGTAAAAGTTCTGAAATGTGTTTTTATATTTGTAAACCATGGACTAATGAGAAGAGCCTTAAACAGGAATTTATTTTGGTAATTCCCAGGCATTCGATGATGGTAATATTTTATTTGATAATTCTTTTGTCAATTGTGTAACTCCAGTTCATGTGTATTCCTGGAAATAAAATATTACAAAATTCTTTCCCTTATTCTCTTTGATTTTGTTTTATAGTGACCCGCGGAATATATATCTGGTAATTTATTTTCTGATTTTGTTTATGTGTTTATGACCCTCGGATAAAAATCTTAGTGTGCGGTGGGCTGCAAGGGCTCAAATAAAACTTATAGAATTCTAATTTTCATCTTCAACATCATTATCACAATCATCATCGCCATCACCACCGACATCATCACCATCATCACGAACATGACCAACAGCATTGGCATAATCACCGTCACCATTGCCATCATCACCACCACCATCAGCATTGCCATCACGATCATCATCGCCATCATCATAATCACCGTCACCATTGCCATCATCACCACCACCATCAGCATTGCCATCACGATCATCATCGCCATCATCATAATCACCGTCATCATCATCACCATAGCCATCATGATCACCATCACCACCGACATCACCACCATTGCCATCATCTCCACCATCACCACCATCACCATCATGCTCACCACCATCACAATCATCATCACCAACCTATCAAAATATGTCAATGCTCGACTATTTACATTATGTTCACCTTGTGTAGGTACTATTTTTGGATAAAATACAAATCTGAAAAAATATCTTTTAAAAAGATTTTTTTTTCTTTTTCTTTGGGGGGGGGTGCAGGGTGTTATTTAACAGGTCTGTGTAATTTACATTTCTTAATCAACATTCATGCTAACTAACCCAGAAGAAACCAGCTCTGGTTTCTTCTGAATAACCTAGTAAACAGACAACGGTTAAACAAAAAATTATTATTAACACTACTAATAGTAATAAATGAAATAGGACTAGGAATAAAATTTCCATTTTTAATATCTATATTTTATTTATAAACTGACTTTGACATTTATATTGAGACCATCACAGGCATAAAATGTGTCGCTGAGAATAAAAGTATTATTAGAGTTAAAAAATCGTTAAATTGTATAAAGGTTCAGTCAGTTTTCTATTAATATAATAAATGCTTTGTTCGTGTGAAGCTCTGGAATACCACCTTGGAAGTATCAGAGATACAAAAATGTAATCACTTGAAATTGAATTTTTCTTTCACTGAACGAATAAGCTGAACAAAATCCTTCTCATCCTTCTCCCAAACTCCCTGTTCAAGATTGTTTGTTCCTATGTGAAGCAAAACTGCTGTCGAGTGTCGAGTCTTCAAATAAAGGCATGGAGTCCAGCAAATGTTGATCCAGGAACTTATGCAATGGAGACTGATGTGTGATGTCTGTGTTTTTCGAAAACTTTTGTCAATGTTCCGCAAGTTTCGATGGTTGAGTGCGTCTGTCAGAAAAACAATAACAAATGATAAGAAGCAATATAAAATGGCTTAGTTCAATGTTGGGGATTTGAAAAGATCTGATCAAAGTAGCTAGCCATTTATGGTAGACAAAACTGGCTTGCATTCAAATTTATCTTTTAAATGAAAATAAGTCAGGTGTCAGATTCATGAAGTTTTCCCTTCATTTTCCACATGTGCACAAGTTATACAAATTTAAAATGTAACTGTTTAATTTGGCTTTTTGTTTTAATTCTGCTCTGTTCATAATCATAATACAACTCGCACAAGGGAAATGCTGTTTATTTCTATGGCTGGTTGTAAAGTTTGAGTTGACCAGAAGTCAGAACCAAAGTTTGAGAATCCCTAAATTAATATAATTAATATATTATTATTATATCCAGCTCAGCCGGCGCCGGCAGCCTCAGCTCAGCTCAGCTCAGCTCAGGATTCGAGTTCTTTACAATTCGATCACACCCCTTGATACTTGTCTAAACATGCTTAAACCCTTAGAAATATACTTATAAAACATCTCATTTAGTCTAGATTTATAATGAATATCAATGACAAATGAGCAGTCGATTTATTGACATTGCTGGCGATTCGCGACAACAAAACTAAAAAGCTGACAAAAATATATACACATGGGACTACATAAATTTGTGCTGTATGCGCCACACAATGGCAGAGCGACACGCAAGACACCCGCCATTCCTGACTGAAAAGCCGTAGCCATAGCAATTTCCGCGGTTTGAATCATTTTCCGTCTACTTCCGGTAGATTTCCAAAATATAGTCCAATAATTTGGGCATATTTCTTATTCAAACATTACTTGCGTCTACATGTTTTCAACATCAAACGATGGACTGGTTATCAAAGTCGACGTAGGATGCAAAAATTAGAAATAATATTATCAATACCAGTCAGGAACTAGCAAAATACGACACTATGTAATGAGTAGTTAATTTCCGAGGACTAAAAACGCTCTTTTTGTTTGCGATAAAAGTAGGCAAAAATCAAACCAATTTGGGCAAATTTGGTGTCAAAGAACAGCGAAAATTTCAGAGATTGACTTACCCCATGATTCCGCCATGATGAATTGCACTGTAAGCCGTATGAGGGCTACAAAGTGATGCTACCAAAATCCCGTGGCTGGTCTCGTGTTTTACGAGAGCGTTGTAAGCGAGCTTTTCACCGCACGAGAATCTGAATAAAAATTGCCGTACAGCCTCATTATCGCGCACGCTGCGGTCTGACTGTCTAGCACTGAGCCATCGTGCCCCCCTGTGTGTGTCTCTGTGTATATATTATTTTTTTTTTTGGGGGGGGGGTACTTTCATATCATTTTTTTACATTTTCCATGTTGAATACTTCCTTTTAGATACAAAACACTGTATACATTGTATCATGTGTGGCAATACAGCCCATGTTAACTTAGTGTTTAATATTTTTAAAGTAAGTTTAGAATAAGACTAGTCTGAAATATGTGGATGTTGTTGTTGTATCAAAAGTGCTCTGAGTGATTTGAGATTGAATTGTTATTATTAGTGTTGTGATAGAGATTTGATTTGTTGTTCCTTCTTTGATGCAATATGATGAGTAACAGCTGGGAGGGGATCAGATTCTCATACATGTAGTTGTTGTCCATCCATGCCCACTGCCGTTCATTTCGTTTTACACCATTACACCCTCTTCTGCTTTAAAAAAATATATTTTAATTATATACCGGTATCCAGATTTTGAAGTAGTATCAGATTATATATCAAAATATTTCCCTAATCTTAAGAACTACATGTACATGTAATATCTGTCAAGAGCCAGAATTTAGTACAGAAGCTCTATTCCCATCTTATCTTAGAATCTGAAATCAGTGTTTACATTAAGGTGTATTTTTAACTTGAGTGCTCCCAAAACACTGATCTTATCTTTTCACAACATGTACATGTAACATTTAGAAATAAAGTCATAGTAAGAGAACAAAAAATAATGGTAAAAAAGGATTTAGAATACACATTCTGAAGATGATGTCATACATACATTGTATGTATGTATTGTATGCATACATGTACATAATGTAAGAAAATTGAATAGAAAAAAACACAGCTATTTAATGTATAAAAGCCTAATGATATTTATCCTTGAAATATAATAGTTACACATAAATTGTTATTTTATAATTCTTAATACTGGTAGTCATCAAATTCTATTGGACATGGTATGCATGTACATGTAGCATTCGCAATTGAACTATTCTTTCTCGACAAGGCAGGCAATTAAACAAAGCTTACATGTACATGTCATCAGTTTCTTGAACTTTGGGGCACCCTTATTCAAGATGCGTCTGATGTTCTTTCTAGTCTAATTGCTAGATCCCTGCAGGCCATAGCTTGTGTTACGGGTATTTTCGTCAGGAGAGGTGGATGCTCAAGATTTTTAGAGTTCTTCGGACCAGGGGAGAAAAAAAGGAAAGAGTGAATGGGTTAGATTCAGTGTGTCAACCTTGATGCTACATCTAGTCTGATTTCCACACTTTCATAGCTTAAATTTCTAGAATACTGTATTTCCTATAATTGATTCATTTTATTTCAATAATTGTGACACCCTTTTCAATAATTCTGCATTATCACATATAAAATGAATGGGTCGTATATTTTACCTTACAGAAAAGGTACATGTACATTTCTAGCAATTCCACGACTTTTGAGTCATGACAGACGATCGAAAGATCAATATTTCTTCCATCTTTAAAGCCCAAGATAGTTGAAATTGGGATTAGTTGGATCATTGTATACCATTAGTTTTAGCAATGCATCATGCATGCCCCTTTCATGGAGAATCTGAAACTGTACATGAATTGATATATGCATGACTACAAAAAAAAAAATGTGCATAAAATCTTAGTTTAATCATTTGTTTAAAGACAGGTGGTAATCTCATTAACTCAGCTCTCAGTGAACATAAGAAAAAGAGGATCATGGGGGACCGACGGGCACCATTAGGCATTGTTTTCTATATAGAGGGAGCAAGTAGCTACATGTACAAGTAGTGCAGTGGGGCTTTAAATTGTATTTTGGATGAAAATGCACCAAGACAATGAATTACATTATAAGCTGCATTTCTAGATACTGAAACAACAGAAAAGATTGGTTAAAAATGTGTTAAAACCCTATTATTTCATGATTTTCAAGGTGTAACGTTACTAATTGTATTATTACTAACCAACATTTTTATGTGTCACTTAAAATCAAAGGGTTAAATGATATTTAAATGATAGATATTTCATACCAAAAACAAAGGATGAAGCCTAGAATATAACTGACAAACTATAATTTCATCTATCTTTGTCCATTACACTGTAGGCATACAATGTCCGATCAAAGATGACCCTTAATTTTACATGTCCTTTTTTGTAAGGTTACTATTAAACTGAAATTTGAGTTGCCACTAGCTCCAAGCAGAGCCCAAATTATTCTATTTTCACACAGGTTAAAGATACTATGTCCCTTTTGCAGCCAACATCAAATTCTGTAGAACTTTGCAGGAATTATGAATATGTCATGTATGTCCTATCTGTGAAATTTAAACGTTAGCATTGTCCTAATATTCAAATTATGCAAGGAAACCCGTTTACTTGCTAGACTTCACTGTCAGACACTATTGAGTGACTGACTTGCTTTTTTCATCTTTGGTAATAACGTACATAAAATGAGCTGTAAAGGGTACATGAGCATTTGTCTACATCAATAACCCACTTCTTGTAATGGCCAAAATTAAACTGATTGAATCTTTGCGCAGCATAAAACGTACAACAGGGCTCGAATTTAGCGGTGGCCCGGTGCCAATGGCCACCTGAAACGCTGTCGGGCCACCTGAAATCACCGACTAGATGGCCCGGCTGGCCACCCAAATATTTGGACAGTAATATATAAATTATTTATCAACAACTTGTTTATTAACCTTTAGATCTACCCGAAACCGAGGCAACATTTATTTTTCCAAGCTTTTCCAAGCGACGCAATCCGATCTATCAAACAAGGAAATGTTTCGTTTCGCATACTAACTTTATAAAAACGATGCACGCCGTCGCGTAGGTACTGTACACACCGCCGCCGCCACCCCGCCCGGCGGTACATAGGCGTAGCGCTATCATAGTATGCTACCGCGTATAGGGCAGCTGTCGATATCCGCATTGCAGCACAGCTAGTACGCTTCTCAACTCTTTGTTGCGCAGTTACAAACTGCGCATGAGATTCGGGCGGGTAAGTTGGGGATTCCCAAATCCCAGCATTGTGATTGGTGTATTTGCGACTAATTGTGGACTATACTAAGCAACGAGGAACAACAATGGGTGTGTCTGGTATTTGACATTATGATTGGTGGAGGTAATATTGATTGAAAATAAAGGTAACTCAATCAGTGTGTACGTGTGGAAGCCGTGCGAGCTTCATAAAATGAGAATTTCACATGTTTTTGTTTGATAACAACGTAGGCCTGGCGCTTTGTTGGTGATAATGTACGCTGTTCTGTTGTTAATTTTCTGTGATTATCGATTGAATAATTGATTTGTTATTACTAGGTAGCAATCATCATTGATGTTCATTAGTTTAAGTTAAACTGCGCTCATAAAACCACCAATTGCGCCCATAATCATCTAAAACTAGACAGCAAGGCGCAAGTGTTTCCCGTGAAAATGCGCCCATAAAATATTAGGACAGAAAAAATACACGAATCACCAAACAATTTCCGCGCACGAGCTCTCTACTAGCTTCGTATTTAGTGTGTCTTGAGGCGCAAGTGCTTGAAGTGAAAATGCGCCTGTTGTACTATGTATATAGGCTAGCGCACGTACGTACATTCATGCGCGCGATCGCTAGATATTTAATAGCTAGATGGTGCTGTGGCGCACGCACGTACGTACGTACAAATGTTTTGAAGGATCAAGAAAACAAATCGTCAAATGGAGAAATAAACAAGCATTCAAATAGTCTTTAGATATCTGTCAAGGTTTGTTTGTAGGTCTAGTTTATTATTTCATCTCAAATAGAATATAGAATTCTCTTATTGACAAGTTAAGAACACCTACGACGTTCTCGATCGTAGTTACTTTCATTTTGCCAGCAGCCGACCTAGCATTGTTTTGGCAAAAGCTAGCCGGCCAGCTTCCCACCGCGAAGCATTCGAGTCCCGGTAACAGACCGTTCATGTTCTGCCGAGAGTGTGGCGGAAGGTTTGTGTGTGAGGTGCGATTTCGATTTGGGATAGAGTTGCCAAGTCCTTTTGACTTCCGATATTCGTGAAATTGACGATTTATTTATTCATTTGCTCATCATTAATTTTAGTTACTTTAAAATACTGTTTAATGTGCCAGTTGATGTTCTTAATCAATCTTTCCTGTTGATCACATTAACTTAGTCTAGATTAAAAAAGTTATTGATCGTAGATCTATTTGCATTAAAGCCATTATGAAATTAACATTGTATCTTTGAACTTATTTAACTTATTTAATTGGTTGTCATTATGATTATCTGTTTTTGGAAAATTGCCCCTTGTTCTTAAGAAATTGCCCCTTGCTCTGGTAAATCCCCGTGAGCAAGGGGCAACTTTTAAAAATAAATTGCCCCTTGCTCCTGGCTGCTTAATCTAAGGCTTGATGATAGTCAAGGAGAAAGGGAGAAAAACATTGAAGTGAAGTTGAGACAGAAGTATAGAAACAAAGAGAGAGGATTTGGAATGAGAGTCTAAAGAGTCACTCACCTTTCATTATTAAATGCAGCTCATGCTGCTTTTAACACGTATAATTTATGCATTTTTTATTAAACATTTGCATTATTTAATAACGCATAAAAGTGGGGCCACCTGAAAATCCATTTGGCCACCCAGATCTCCTACCCAAGTGGCCCTGCTGGCCACCTCAAAAAAAAGTTAAGGGCAAGCCCTGTACAACCATTCGGTACAATTGTCTGAAAAATCAGACTATTACTTACTGGCTCTATAGCTCCTAAGTCGATTCGACGCTTAATAGTCGTTATTTTCCCACTTAAAGACATTTTCAAGCCCCCCCTTTTTTTTAGCGAAGTTGTAAATTAGTATTGTGACTATTGTCTTTCAAATGCTGTTGGAATTTAACCTTTTCATTTTTTGGGCCTGCAAATGGGACATAGTACCTTTAAAGGTCTAAACAAGAACTACCCTTGGTTTTATAATAGCAATTGAGCATACATAAGTTTTCTTTTGATTGGGCCAAAAGCTCAAAATTTCTCTTAAAAATGTAATGTTACTAACCACGGAATTGGTCGTTTAATGATTTCCATTTCATACACCTGTACATGTATGCATGAGCAGTTGATCCATGTTCGCTGCTTATTTTTGTTATTTCGTCACAAAGTGTGTCTGTGTTTGCAAAGTTTCGACACAAAGTGCACAGTGCAAACATTATTCTACGACTCTTGAAAGAGCAGTGATAAATTATTTGCTAGGACTTTGGTCTTTAGTGCATGTACATGCACATGTATTCATACCATCAATCTTCAAGGTTACCATGTATTATATGTTATATGTCTTTCAAATAAAAACACATACAGTACATTGTCCACATTTTTTTCCTTTGTTGGGAGGGTAAGAATACTGTACAAGATGACATCAACCTAATTGTCCATGGCTTCTTTACTTTGTATTGGTTTATATAGGTTTACATTTTTGTGCCTCATGATTTAAAGATAAAGACCAGTTCTGGTCATGCGATTGCATTGTGAAAGAAACGTTGTGGAATCGATCAGAAAAGGTTGATCATCTAGCATATAAGTATTGGTGTGTACTGCAAGGTTCTGGAATCATCAAAATGATAAGAAATTTGGCCCAGTCTTGGTAAAGTTACAAGCACTGTACACAGAAAGATGTATATGGGACTACGGGACCACGTGCGGGATATCTATTTGGTCCCAATAGTATTAGTAGGCGGTTTCCCGACTTTCCCGGCAAAATGTGTATCATCACGTATTAGTCAAAACATATTCTTTCACATGATTGGTAATGACAGCTTCCATTTCATTTTTTTGAGAGAGAGGCGTTTCCAAAACTGGTCTTTACCTTTAAGTACACTATCATAAAATGCACAGTTCATCAGAGATTTAAATTAGACACTCATGATAGGAAAAGCAGGCCGGTTAAAGCAGCATACATGTACGAAGTGAAGATATATATTGGCAGTAGGTACGTGTACATGTACATGTACGTGTTAACCTATATTACGCTTTCCTTCTGTTATAATAACTTATAAAGGGAGAAATACATCATAATACATGTATGCAAGATTAACTTCATTTTTGCACAACTTTAGATTGAGATCATGCATGTTGTGAGATTTGATGTGTGCAAGATGTACATGGAGGTGTCATATTCTTCTTGTAGAATAAAAGTCAAGTTCAAGTCTTCTCCGAGTTTGTGTCCTGATTTTCCGTGTGTCATGTACATAGCATTTGTCACCTTTGAATTCTTCATTGTTTGATTTGTTTGCTAACCGTCTTTTACTTGTATCATGGCTCTATGCCACCCACATAGCTTGCACATGTGTCATGTCTTTTGCTATTTTGTTATATCTAGTCTCCAAGCCAGTCCTACAGAATATGGAATTTTCAATAATCTCTTTATTGTTTCATAGGAAGCAAACCGTTTTAATGGTTATTTTTTTTAGGCCATGGATATTGGTTACCTAGACAAATGTGTGTGTGTGTGTGTGTGTGTGTGTGTGTGTGTACATGTACATGTAGGTGTACATGTATGTGTGAGAGAAAGAGAGGGGGGGTTTTCTTGGGGGGTGGGCAGAGCTGCTCAAAAGGAGAAAAGAGAAATACAGGGAAGGTTTTAGGGGAAAAGGATTCAGAAAGCATGCAGGTGGTATAGAGAAGAAAAGAACAAAGTTTGGAATTGAAACGTCTTGTTTTCTTTACTTTTTTTACTAATTTGTGGCAAGCCTAATATCAAAGTTCAAGTGATTGCAATGGAATTTGCAAATAAGCTTTCTTGTGCATGCAGAAACTATACTCTGTACCTTAGTTACATTCCATCAACAGTGTACCGATATACATATACATGTATGTATGACTATGATTGATACATGCTGCAGACTTAAAAACAAAGTACTGTAGCTGCGAAGAATTACATGGAGCAATGATAAGAAGTACATTGTAATGTACATGTTTACAATGTCTATCAATGAATGAGTATTTGTTTAGTTTATAATCCACAGGAGTGCATGGAGAATGATGTAGACATACTGATTACTGTACAGTAGCTCTAGAATGCTGAAACAAGCTGTGCGTTCCAAAAGAAAGTGACATGTATATACATTGAAACCCAGCATTGACATTTTTTTAGAGGTTATTTTTAGAGAATATGGGGAAAGTGCCCACAGTCTATTTTTTTGCCTGCTGAGATGGGCCATCACTTCTATACTTCAATACATGTTTCATCTGCGAACACCTGGATACGGCATCATTCCCTAGGAATTCAAGAGACTTTTATGGAGGAAGTCATTGACACCCTATTCAGGAAATGCCTTTACAGTATTAGGTTTCTATTGTTACCAAGTGTCAGACTATAATGTAAGACAGCATTAATTAAATATCAGTAGGACTACAGTGTATGGAATGTTAACGGTGGTATCAGGGGTGTCTCCAAACAGTGTAAGCCCTATGTTGAACCCCCTCAAATATAAATTAGCTAGTTCATTATTTCTTAGGCAAATTTGGAGAACCGTACCTTTGCATCAGAATCTTTAAGAATATATGGACCCAATTTTGTCATGCCTTATGATTGGTGGGGGGACATATTGGGCACCCAGGTCAAAATTTGCATAGAAGACTTACATGTAATGTACACATGTACTGTATGCCCATTTTCCTGGCCAAAATGCATGCTCCACTGGTAAACTTTAAATGTAACATATATTTCTTTAGATTGCAGTTCACATTAAATTATATTTTAGAATTTGTGGGCTCCTTTCATCTTTGAAGGGAACCTACATGTATACACTCTCAACAAAAAATTAACCAACCGGTTAAAATTTTAACGAACAGTTGGTTTCCAGGTGAACCTCCCAACTCTTGGTTAAAACTTTAACTAATAATTTGCTTAACTTTTTTTAACCAACTTTAGTTGGTTAAAAATTTTACCAGCTATTTATTAAAATATTAACAAATCATTTTTAACCAACCCTTGTTGGTTACAATTATAACCAACTATTTATTAAGTTTTAACAAATCATTTTTTAACCAACCCTAGTTGGTTACAATTTATTCCAACTATTTATTAAAACTTTAACCTAGTTGGTTACAATTATAACCAAATATTTATCATGGTTGTTGGTTAAAATATCAATCCACACATAATTTGCACTCATTCATTCATGAAATGCAATGAGACAGTTGAGTCAGTAGTCGAAAAGCTGTTATCTTAGGGGTTCGAAGGGCTAGTTAAGGTGTTTGAAGGTATTAAGCTAAACGAATATTTATTATACCATTCTACTGATGAACTTTTTATAATCCATCAGAAGCAGTGACAATTTCCACAATATTTTTAACAATGTAGTAAAGTCGCTAAAACTTGCCCGCTATTCTCTATCAGATTGCCAATTCCCGGCGTGCGAGTAACTCTGCTCGCAAGATAGAATAGGTGTACATCAACTAGTCTATAGTCTACCCTTTTTAGCTATCGCACAACAGAAAGAAATAAGGTCACATAAATCTAAATCTACACTTATAGATTCCTTGAAACGGGAATAGACCTACATTTCTCCATGATCATGATCAGGATTAGGCCTACTGCGAATATTTTGCCGGTAGATCTAGTACTTGCATTCGACCCAGTGTAACCATGCAGGTAACGGGTGAGTATCGGGCTACGCGCATGTCGTCAGGCGCAACAGCCGCTGCATGCAGCAGCAAAGTTACTCGCACGCAGGGAATTGGCAATCTGAGAGAGAATAACGGGCAAGTTTTAGTGACTTTACTACATTGTTAAAAATATTGTGGAAATTGTCACTGCTTCAGATGGATTATAAAAAGTTCATCAGTAGAATGGTATAGTAAATATATGTTAAGCTTACCTTCAAACACCTTAACTAGCCCTTCGAACCCCCAAGACAACAACCTTTCGACTACTGACTCCATGATGACATCCCGGAAGGAAATTTGTTGCAAACTACTACGCGTGATTCTCGTTGTTTATTGGCTCATTTCATGTCACATGATCAAAACTTTTAACCAACCGTCGAACGGGGGGAATTCTATATGTTGGTTAACCAAGTGCAGCAAACCACAGCATTTTACCCAAATGTTTGTTAATTTGTTTAACCAACCAAATGAAACTAGCTTTAACCAACCACATTATTACCAAACCACGGCACTTAACACAACAGTTGGTTATTTTTTTTAACCAACCAGTTTTAATAGGTAAAAGTTTTACCAGTGTTTTTAGAGTGTAGGGATCTTGTACATCATTTATCAAAGACATTGCAATCTTTAAGGACAATGTGAATTTAATTATCCTGTTAATCATCATGAAGGAAAAGTATTATACCGGTAAGAAAGTAAATGGCATACTCACATCTTCTTGTGAAAGAAGATTAATTGTCTTTTTTATATTGTGCTCTCTTTCACATCTTCTTGTGAAAGATAGATCATCATTCTCCGCTGCCTTTTATCTGACCTTATTCTGTCAAGTTAGGGGGAGATACATTACAGACATCATGGGGAGGATAAGAGAGAGAGAGAGAGAGAGAGAGAGAGAGAAAGGGGGAGGCCTTGGAGATGAAAGAAAGGAATAAGAGATATAAAGAGAAAGGGGTCAAATTAGAAAGAAGGAGAGAGGGAGAAAAAATGGGGAGCAAGGAAGAAATTGAGAGATACAACCTGTACATGTACAGAGAGAGAGAGAGAGAGTGTGTGTGTGTGGAGGGAGAGGGGAGGAGGGGACCAAGAAAGCAATCTGGATGATAGTTGAGATGGCATCATTTACAGTATCTCCTTGACATCTCTGTGACTTGTCTGTAGATCCCTTGGATGAATACAAGATAGCTAGCATGTTTGCTACGTGTTCTCACGTGTGCAGAATGTACTGTACATGTAGGTGCAAAAAGTACATTTCCCATTTCCTTTTACATGTATTTCTTTCTTTGAAACTGGTTTGCCTCTTAATAGTCAGGTGGCTTAGCGTCAAATTTATCGATTATCGTTACTTGCCGGATAAAAGCACCATTTTTGGTACAGGGCTTCCTTAGGACTTACTAAACGATATTAGGCTAGGAGCCCCCGGCAAAAAATTCAATTTAAGGATGTGGGGGCAGGGGCGTCTTTTGGGGGCCCCAAATAATTTTATAACATTGATTTGTTGTTGTACAAATGCCATTTTTGGTACAGGGCTTCCTTAGGACCTACTGAACAATATTAGGGTGGGAGCCCGGCAAAAATATCATATAAGGGTGTGAGGCGGGGGCGTGGCCTCGTAGCCCCCAAATAATTTAGAAGGTAATATAACATTTATTTGTTGTTGTACAAATGCCATATTTGGTACAGGGCTTCCTTAGGACCTACTGAACGATATTAGGGTAGGAGCCCCCGGCAAGAATATCATATAAGGGTGTGGGCGGGGGCGTCGCTTCGTAGGCCCCTAAATAATTTAGAAGGTAATATAACATTTATTTGTTGTTGTACAAATGCCATTTTTGTACAGGGCTTCCTTAGGACCTACTGAACGATATTAGGGTAGGAGCCCCCGGCAAGAATATCATATAAAGATGTGGGACAGGGGCGTCGCCTCGTAGTCCACAAATAATTTGTTAGGTAATATATCATTGATTTGTTGTTGTACAAACGCCATGGGCCCCCAATCACATATATATGAATATGTATGCCGGAGGCTTCTACCCTACCATCATTCAGCAGGTCCTAATGAAGCCCTGTACCAAAAATGGCGTTTGTACAACAACAAATCAATGTTTTATTACCTTACAAATTATTTGTGGACTACGAGGCGACGCCCCTGTCCCACACCCTTATATGATATTCTTGCCGGGGCTCCTACCTAATATCGTTCAGTAGGTCCTAAGGAAGCCCTGTACCAAAATTGCATTTGTACAACAACATATACATGTTATATTACCTTCTAAATTATTTGGGGGCTACGCCCCCCATGCCCTTATTTGATATTTTTGTTGGGTGCTCCTACCCTAATATCGTTCAGTAGGTCCTAAGGAAGCCCTGTACCAAAAATAGCATTTGTACAACAACAGATCAATGTTATAAAATTATTTGGGGGCTCCAAAAGACACCCCTGCCCCCACTCCCCTAAATTGATATTTTTGCCGGGGGCTCCTAGCCTAATATCGTGTAGTAGGTCCTAAGGGAGCCCTGTACCAAAAATGGTGCTTTTATCCGGCAAGTAACGATAATTTCGCTAAGCCACCTGACTATAAAGGGATGGCTACTGCATGCTACAGCTAGTCCTAATAAGAGTGGGAAATAGAGAAAGAGACCATGGAAACTATGAGAAAATTGGATAGGAAATAAGAAATTATGAAATTTTACAGTTGTGATTATAAATAAGGCACAAATTGGCAACTGATTTACATACCTTTTTAGCATCTGTCCCATTAGGTTTGTACACAAATATTTATAAATTTCCATTTTCTTGATTGTCTACACATGTATGAAGGGTTAGATTTATTTAATACATGTTGGTGGGTGCCGTTAAAAAGCATATGTGCATTAATCATGTTTAGGATGCATATAAATGAATATTATTTTAATAGAGAAATGAATGTCAGGAATTTATATTACAGAGGAAATGGGAAAAGTCCTCGGAATGTACGTCGCAGAGTTGCCAATTTGTGTTTGATTGATTTCAATTTTGGCTGTATGCCATCTAATAGTAGATAAAGGATTGAATAAAAATGTACCGGTAAATCAATATTTATCCCCACTGGTAGAATAAGCAGTCTACTCGGGACTGTTACAGTCTGTGTGTGATGAACCTGTCTACTGTTATCTATAGACTATTGTTACTGTGATGGATCAAATAGTGGATGTCAATTAATGCATTGTTAGCTGTCAATAGTTGTATGCCAACTTCTGATAGACCATCCGTTACCTCTTACAAAGGATCTGATGAAATTTGAATCAATGTATTTATAACCCTCATTGGTTGTACGCCCTCTACTGTTGTCCTGTTACAATGTGAGAGGAAGACCTGATTACACAGCAGGGTATCTGAAGGCGTTGTTAACCTTTAAGCATCTACCATACATGGTATGCATTCAGAACCCTCTACATTACTTCATCTGAATGGGTCTGGTCTAGATGGAAGATCAATCACTTCACATGTCTGAGAAATAAAAATCAATGGGAGAATAGACACAATTACACATGACAGTGCATGGACATCACTTTGCCTAATTTTTTCTAAAAGCTCATATTATTTCCCTACATTTATTATTATGGCACAGAGTGAGGCTGTAAAACCACCATCTCATGAAAGTGTGCGTGTGGTCAAGATTTGTAAATTACCAGTAACTTGATTTTAAAGCTTTGCAATGTGTAAAAGTTTCTTGTCATGACAGAAACAGGATTTACAGGAGTCAGGGGTTAGAAAAAATAATCCTGATACATTTATTATTACAACATACATGTAGAATCATATACTGATCGAGAGTCAAAAGAGTTTAAACCCTTCTGGCTCTGAGCAGACTATATGTAGAGTAAGAGATACAAGAGAGATTGTATTAGAATTGTACTCGATTTGAGATCCCTATACAAGATGAGAACAGCCCCATATAACCTGATCATACATGTACATGTAGCTATTGCACTGAGTCTAAAGTAAAGTAGGGCTGTTGCTTCTGTATACACCTGTACTGTACCTGAATCGCACATCTTCAACTTTATACCGGTACACAGCCAATCTTGAAGGAACACCAGTCAAAGCAGAAACCTGTACATGTACCTGAATCGCACATCTTCAACTTTATACCGGTACACAGCCAATCTTGAAGGAACACCAGTCAAAGCATAGACTCACTTGGTAGAGAGGGGGGAGGACATAACTCTCAACATCTTAATTTCATCTGGTGGAGGAATGACTGAAAACTCTTTTTTGAGGGATCAACTTCTTAAGTGTTATTAAGTGTATATACTGTACATACATGTAGACAGGGGATTGAGGTTGACAAGTTGTAAGTATTGATATTCATCACATTTTGATTCTGGTTTTATTCATATCATTGCGTGGTAGCATTGGTCACTGTCATGATCATTTTATGACATAAAGTGAGATAACGTTTGTTTGTACATGTACATGTACATGTGTGGCACCCCTAGTGATTCCTTGCAGCACCCTGGTCGAAAAATGCTGATCTTTAGTACTTTACAAAGTCAATTGTTCCCATACATTTATGTACACAGTGCATAGATACATGTACATATATGTATTTCTTGTACATGGACAGTTTTCAAGACCAAATACATGTACAGTACTGTCAGAAGAATGACTTTAGAGAATATGTCACATTTCTGCCTTAAAGATACTATGTCCCTTTTGCAGCCAACATCAAATTCTGTAGAACTTTGCAGGAATTATGAATATGTCATGTATGTCCTATCTGTGAAATTTAAATGTTAGCAGTGCCCTAATATTCAAATTATGCAAGGAAACCTGTTTACTTGCTAGACTTCACTGTCGGACACTATTGAGTGACTGACTTGCTTTTTTCATCTTTGGTAATAACATACATAAAATGAGCTGTAAAGGGTACACGAGCATTTGTCTGCATCAATAACCCACTTCTTGTAATGGCCAAAATTAAACTGATTGAATCCTGGCGCAGCATAAAACGTACGACGTACAATGGTCTGAAAAATCAGACTATTACTTACTGGCTCTATAGCTCCTAAGTCGATTCGACAACTAATAGTCGTTATTTTCCCACTTAAAGACATTTTCAAGCCCCCTTTTTTTAGGGAAGTTGTAAATTAGTATTGTCTTTCAAATGCCGTTGGAATTTAACCTTTTCATTTTTTCGGCCTGCAAATGCGACATATAGTACCTTTAATCTTATATTATCAATATCCTGAATGCATAATACATCAGGCAGTACAATTGAATGGTACATGTATTGAATGGTTGTACTCTTTTTCTTGTTGTTTCAAAGAGGTTTGAAACATTAACATGTAGATATTTTCTATTCCCCAATGTAGTTGATATAGGCACACATATGTACATGTACATATTGTACTGTAGCTCTTACAGTAAAACTGTCATCAATGTGATGCCTGGTATGTGTCCACTGCCCAAAAGACTGAAGCTTTAGATGTTGCCCTACCAACCAAGTGGAGCAGATACATGTATCAAAGGTTATTTTTGGGTCACATATAATTTACCTGTCAAGGGCAGAGGTCATTCCAATGTCACTTGTAAACAGGAATCTGTTGAGTGGCTACATTTTAAAGACCATTTAGCTATAAATAGTGGAATTCTTGGATCAAATTTTGAATGGTGATGTGTGATTTAGAGGCTGACCTTGGCATTCAGTGGAGAAGGTAGTCTAACTTCCAGATTGTGTATGGTTTTATTTGCTCTTATCAAACTAAATTGTTCAGGGTCTGGACTTGGTAGGTGTTGTTAATAATCATCATTTTACAGCTCTTTTACAGTTGATTAAAGTGCTTTAAAGTATATGTACTGTACATGTAGTTTATTAAAATTGTTTTGCCCCCTACAAAATTTGTGGTTCGATTCCTGCCGCGGCAGTAATGACGGTCCTTTGGCAGGACATTTATCTACATTTACCACACTCAACCCAGGTGAGGTAAATGGGTACCTAGCAGGAACTAATTCCTTGAAATGCTAGAACACCATAATTGCAGCCATGCTAAAGCAGGGGTAATAATTGTTAAGCGCCAGGAGTGTCAAGTTTGACAGATGTGAGCGCTATACAATAAACCACTATTATTATTAAGGACTCAGGAATAGTCTGTATATCTGACCTACAGTGTGTAGCCCAACATACAAAATATATTTTTTCCTTCTTTATCATGCTGTCTGTATTCCAACTGATTTTATTTTCATAGCAGTAAACTAATGTACACTGTATGGCTTTAAACTATAGTACACACTCACATAATTGAATTTCAAAAGACATCAAATTGACCCAAATACTCAAACAGGAAAGGATTAAAGACTGTACAGAACAAGATTATTTCATAACCTTGGAAGTTTACTAGGAATGAACTTGTATGCACCCTAGTGCAAAATAGACCTACTGTACAAATGCATTGACAAGTATTACTATTGGTAGTTTATTTCTCCTTTTTTTAGAGCGAAGTGTCAATAACTCAATATACAAACTTTTTAAAGTTAGTATTTTATTTACAGAAGTAATATTTGAATATACATGTTATGTACATGTTACTGAACCTCAAACATAGATGTACAGAGCAGCCTGTATTTGATTGGTCCCCTGTAAAGGAAAAGTTTAGTCCTGGACTCCTGGTCATGCAGTTGCATTGTGCAAGAAACTGTCAGGAAGCAAAGGGGTATACAGGTAGAACTGGTCTATACATACTGTAAGATTTAGAATCTTCAAAATATGAGAAATTGACTTAGTCTTCCTGAAGATCACATACACTGCACATTGAAATGTGTCAGTTTGGTAAAAACACTGTAGCCATTTCTTGTTATCCATCTTTTTAATAACGGATTGTTTTGTTTTTAGTTTTTATTTATTTTTGTTTGTTTTGTATATGTGGCTTCCTCTGGTGTGCTTCCTGTCGATGGGAAAGGCCCAAGGGTCATACATGTAGGAATTCCACTTTCCTTTTTCCTTGCAGGTAACTTAGGGTGCGTTTATGCTCACTTTTGAAGGCAGAATGAGCGATTTGAAACGCTCATCATAAACGCTCATAGTAGGTGCACTGTTTATGCTCCCCTTCTCCGGCTCCTCCAGGCAAATTCGGGCTCTGCAGCTGGATTCGCAAACCTGCACTGCGCATGCTACGTTGACCCAGGGAACGTCATTTAAACGCGTTTACAAATGATTGTGCTTTTAAGCTTCCCCAGAAACCCTTTTTTGGAGAATCGCCGATCGTAAACGCACCTTTTTGTGAGTTTACGATCGCCGTTTATCGGTGATTCTACGAAAATGAGAAAGGACGCAACCTGTGTTTTGAACTAACCACGTAACAAAAGCCTCATTCTGGCCAGAAAAGGTTGAGCATAAACGCACCCTTAGTGAAGGGCATTAGGGGAAACTGAATCATTTGTTCTTACTTTATATTTTATGTCTTTATTGTATTGTATCATTAGAATGCCTTATAATTAGTATTAATAACGATAACATGTACATGTATTTCAAATATGATGGCATTTGAAGAGCAAACCTTTTCAGGGGACATACATTTCGTGATAAATCTTCCAAACTAACATAAAAGGAATGAAAAAGCTCAATTTTTCTTCTCATCTTTACCAAAACTAAACCATCTCTTTAAATTCCTCTCCCCCTATGCTCCTAAGGCAAGTCCCCTCAGTGACATTTCAGCAATGGATGGATGGATCAGATTAACACCAGCTTTTAAAGTTTGAACACCTTCTCCATCTCCTATATCTGTAATTGAAAGAGAAGGCAATGACCTCAAATGACCTTTATGTGAATATACATGTAGGCTTTGCCATTCTACCATCCTGCTGCGCATACATCAGTATGATATCCGTATGATATACACATGTATCATACTTTGTAAAATAAGAGAAGTTGGCAACCTGAAATATTACAATATTCATGATGATCATTTTCATAGGAAAAAATGCAATTATGAAAAATAAATATTCAGGGTTGTGATTCATCTTCAGGAATATTTTGTATACCGGCAGATAAAAGCACAACGGTGAGAATAAGTCTTTAGACTTTAAGATATTTAGGCTGAGTAAACTTGACTCCTACTCGTCTCCTAGTTCCTTGTTCAGAAAAGGAGGAGGAGGGGGTTATTTGATTTTGATATTTTTCTGAAATGAATACATGTAATTTATTCTCTTGGGTTATACTTTCAAAATGTTTTAAAGGTGATTTATCTGCTAGTATGTAATAAAAAACTTGAAGTTAGCAATGATTCATACTACCAATATTGTATACATGAAGTGTTACATGTTGTGCCTCCCGTTCAATCTCTTTCTAGTATGTACAGTATGTCTGATTTCCTCTGGTCATTTTATACTGACCAGCCAGCAAGAGCTAGAGTAGGGGTGTCAAGTTTAACACTCTGTGCTTGTCATCTGGACAATGTGAAGAATGCTATGCAGTAGCTGTGTGTCCCTTCTAGTCCTATCAGATCTAAGTTAATTAGATCTATCACACTGGACGTACGTGTTCATGTGGTCAACCAATTGGGGGGGGGGTCTTCATGGCCCTCAATGTAAATTTTTGTTTAAAATCTGTAATATATATGTATGTATGTGTGTGTGTGTGTGTGTGTGTATGTGTGTATGTATGTGTACCAGGATTCCTTAATCTTATTAAAAGTCTGCAAATTAAGAATAGATACAGATGATGAAATGTTCTGTTAGGAGCTGTTTTGTAGTGGTAACACTAGAAATCTTGACTACATGTATATGCATGAAACTGCTTGCACATACATTTGGCTGGAGGTATTATAGTGTGATGGATTAATTGGGATGGTAACAAGATGATCTCATCTTGGAGAGGCATCTATGCTAATGAGCTTTACAGGGAGGGATGTGATCTGATGTGGATGGTAGCATAATAAACAGAGTGAAGTATCACTTGGCCTGCCAAAGTCAAGACCATACTGGTTTGTTTGGATAGATTTGCAAATGTGATTAACCCTTCTGCTGCTACAAAGTTTACGAATATCCACAGCCAAAATGTCAAAAGACAAATTATTAGGCATATTTGTTGCTTATGTTAGTAATAAAAGTGTACCGTGATATCCAACTTCATAATTCATAAGCTCCAATTCGGAGTTGTGTAAGTTCTTAGTCAATGTATTGGGTATGTTACTGTACATACAATGTCATTTTGATGATTAAAATTGCCTGCATGTACATGTATGTCCATCTTCTATACATTTGTATTTATATGGAACCAATTAAAAGCCTTCTTTTATTGTCTATTTTTTATGAAAATGTTAACATGGATTTTCTAAGACATTTATATTGGTAATTGTTTGATTTAAAGCAATGTTTCAACTGATGTATAGATTTAAAGAAGGATATTGAAGAAACTGGTATATATACATTTGAGAAAGTCGAACCTTGAAGAATACTCTTGTAAGGTACGTGTGGGAAAGTGACAATGATAAATGGCAAAGGAAATGATTGAATAGATTCCAAGTACATGTAGATGTAACTGAAAAGCTCATGTCTTAATTAAATTTGTCCTGGTAAACAGAAGTATTAGATACTGACAAAATGGATAAAACAGATCAGGACTATAATGTATTGTAAATCTATTAAATGTAAAAAGTTCATTATTAACCCTCTGCCTACGTGAATCAGGTGATCCTGTATCATGTCTATATGAATGAGAGAATTCAGAAGTCAATGGATTATAAAGTGTGAATGTATATGTACTCGCCTTGGCTTAAACTCATTGATCAGAAATCTTTCACCTACATGTACATCTGTAGATTGAACTTTAGAATTGAAGTCTCATTTTTAGCCTGTTTTCATTCTTAATTGAATTTCAATATGAACATTGAACTTCAAGGAAAGTTTCTCACAATATCTTTCTCGGACAGGATATATAAATTATCAGTTTTATCAGGAAATCTATGCCTGTACTAATTAGACATGAAATTATGGATATTCTCAAAATATCTTTAAACCACAAACTTTTGTTTCCATGAAATTGATGCTTTTATCATCAGAATACTGACAAAAGTAGAAGCTTTTGCATGGATAAAACTTGGATACATTTTGTGAGTTTTCAGCTTCTACATGTAGAAAGCTTCATACCACAAAGTCACCAAATCACGCAATGGAATTTTCATAATTTGCAAAAACTTCTTGCTGCGAAAGCACTCGTTAATTACATAAGTTACTAGTTTTATGAAAGATGATTTTTTTTTTTTTTTTTAGCTGTGAAATGTGAAGGGTGTGTATGCTGAGTTATGGGAGAAAAAGAAAGTAAAATGCACAAGATGTAGGCCATATATAACTTGAATGTAGGGCATACTGTGTAGGCTAGATGAGAGATGAAAGTGAAAGAGAAAATGTCTGGCTGAACAATCACAGCAAGAGATCAAAGATAGAAATAGATCACCTACTACTCATCATCACTATCCTCATATGTCATCCATGTTTTACTCATTAACAACAGGCATACATGTATGAGGATATCCCTCCCCCATTAACTAGTCTATATATTCAGCCTCTTAGGGGGTGCACGATACATGTACTTCTGATCATGAATTTATGCTGAACATATACCAGACCTGCAAACCAGTACGATTTAGTCGTATTTAGTACGATTTTTAGAAGTAAATACGACAGTACGATTTTCCTTTAAAAAATACGATTTCCCCTCCCCCAATTTTTTTTTTTTTTTTTTTTTTTTTTTTTAAAATCTTATTTTGTGTGTGTGTGCCGTTTTCAATGGCAAAATGCCCATTCTGTGTTGTAAAGTATCCTACCAGCATCTCACATTGGCAATTTGGGGATGTTCATTGGTTCATCGAACACACCAGTCATGACGAAATCATGCATATTCAACCAATGCTCCATAAAAAATGCTCGATGTAGGAACTGTAAAAGGCATTGATCCAGGGTTTTTGTTAAATACAACTTTTGTCGGTAAAATACAACTTTTGGGATTAAAGAATACAGTTTTTGAACTCCAGAGGTTGGCAGGTCTGATATACATGTACATGGTACATAAATACACATACATTTTCATGTACAGCTAGATATTTTTTACCTCAAGTATAATGTACTATTGAATTTCTCTCTTGTAAGTTGTTGCATTTCAATTGATATGATGCTCTCTGTAATAAAAAGTTAGTAATTGGGGAAACATCTTGCAAGATTTGGCTGTCAAGAATAACCATATAAGTAGGATAGGTTATAGTGCTACATGTACATACATTTGAATACATCGTCTACATTTATAAACTGCTTAGTGGTTGTGGTACTCTGGAGAGCTATGCGTGAGCTACATGTGAATAGATAATACTATCGCTCTTTAAAAAAAGAAAAGTTTTAATACCTATTAGTACATTATGTACATATATATGTTTCTCATACTTACCATAGCAAATACTTTCTAAACTGCTCTCATCTTATTTAAAGGGCAAGCCAACCTTCGTAATGAGTTCAACTTCATTTGTATGAAAGCAGGAAAGTAAGAGAAATAGAATAGCAAAAGTAATAAGACAGTTTAAAATATTTGAAATATAAAGATTGCTAATCTATAGATGCAAATCTCAAATCGGCAGTGGATTGTAAAAGAGTCACGGACAACTCTTCCGTTTATCAGGTACAACAATATTACTAATTTCTGTTTTTCTCTTAAGTGCCTTCTCCCTTGGGCCTTGGGACAATCAGGCATGTACAGGTGTATACTTCTGGATCCAGGTACATGCACCAATATCAAACAGGCCTGTAATCACAGACTATAATCACAGACTATATACACACCTCTTGGACAGTCAGATAAAAAGTCATCATCTGCTTTAGATTGCAATGAACCAGCATAGCATTCATGGGTATTTGATTGTGTGTATATTTACTGGAATTATCAGTGTTGTGTTAAAAGTTTGAAACTTCTGCTTACCATCACAACTGTCTGTGTGTACATCCAGTGTTTGTGCAAATTCTATAGTTTGTGTTTGAGGAAGTATTTATAGATTAAGTGATTATGGTAGTTTGGATTTAAGAACTGATTTGGAAAAGCTCCACTCTGTTAAACCTGTAAGTATTTGAACATCATCTTGAAGCTCTTCATCTACAGTGTACATTGTATGTATTCAACGTAGGAGGCAATGGCATGCCCTTGTTTTATGGTATCAGATAAAAATAGGAAAATCATATGAAAATAGAGAAACAATTTACAGTCATTGATCAATGTCAGATGTGTTGATTAGTGCTAATTCCAGTATGAAATAATTGATAGAAAATCTTTTGAGCTTTTTCAAGATGGCATAAGTCAAAATCTGCAATGGCATTTTAATTTTTTCCTTTTCAAAGCTCTTTTGTAAAGAGAAGCAGGTAGCCTTCTTATGAAGTTCAAGCTCATTCTTTAATGTTCTTCAGTGCAAAACATTAAAGATATACATGTATATATATATATATATATATATATATATGTATATACAAAGCATTTCAATGTAAAATACAAGGTTCATTAAATGAATCCATATAATATAAGAAGAATAAAAGAGCCATCATTAACAGCTTGTTAAGGCTTGACAGGTTGATGGTCCCAAGAATTATCAAGTTATAAGATTAATATTTTGGCGGAGAAGAAAAATTAGGTATAAACAAAGGTGTTGGGGTATTGAGTTTGAAAATTAAATTAAAAAAACTGATAAAATAATTATAACCTATAACACTAACAGGTATAATTTCAGCTTTCTTTTAAATGAATTTAGAAATGGGAGATCTCTTAACGAAGAGGGCAAGGAATACCATGCAACACTTCAAAAAATGGTGAATTGTTTTCTGGATGACTGGGTGGTACTTTCCATTCGTGAAATTTCATTATGCTACGAGTATTAGAATTATTAACTTCATGGTTGAAAGAAAATATGCTCATTAAATAAGGAGGAAGACTACTAGAAAAAAAGCGATGCATAACTGCAGCAATTTTGAACTTACACTGTATCATGTACAGTCAGTGTATGAAATTCTGTGTAATAGCTAGAAGACAAAATCCATATTGATAATCATATAAGTTGAAGCGTGATAAAAAAAAAAACACATAACACTCCAGTGATGGTATTATTGAACCTTTGGTTAAGAATATTGATAAAAAGAGATTCAACCCCTTCGTCATTAAGGGATACATCATCAAGAACCCGGAAATTCAAATTATTTTTCACAAATTAGGCAACTCCACCTCCTCGACCACTAGATCGATACCCCTCCAATGAAATACCTGTTGCATCAACAACAATCCATGTTTCACTAACACTAATAACTGAGAAGGAAAACTTAAGCATATTTAAATTTTTGTGGGAAATCGCTTTAGAGTAGTTGAGTTGAGGTCTCTGCATGAATTACAGGAGGGATAATCCTGAGACTTCATTGCCAATTTAATGATCTTCTTGAGTAAACAAAGTTTGAGATGACCACTATATGCTAATTTTCACTTTCTTTCCAAAGAATTAAGTCATATACTGTAGAGCATGCATCACCTAAATGATAATCCTAGGATTTTGTAGTCATTCTAGTGATCTTCTTGAGTAAACAAGAAAGTTTGACAGTAGGCCCATTGGCACATCTCGAACACCATTTTTTAAAATCTTTTGTTTTTTGGACTACCATTTACAATACTGGACAAACCCATTAAAAATCGTCAAAGTTTGCTCACACCAATTTTTGGGGTGAGTAGTGTGCACGGAAGCGAGGAGAGTCATATAAGCACAAATTGTTATCTTACTAAAGACTAAAGTCTGCATTTACACTGCACAAATCAATGAAACTTTGGCAGGTGTTTGAAAAAACCACACTCCAGAGGTGGATTTTTCTATTTAGATTTATTTTGTGTGTGTTTGCCCGTAGTTGCTTTGCAACGAGTCACACATACTCACCAAAACATTGATGTGAGCAAACTTTGACAGGTTTTAATGGGTTTTTCCAGTATTGTAAATGGTATTTTGTTTTAAATAATTGATTTTGCTATGCAAATACCAGCGAAACAACTGAACGTGAGAAAAATCAAGATGATCTTTGGTTGCAGTGTAAATGTGGCTATAACCACTACCGGTATATGCTAATTCATTTCTCCTTATCTGAATCAGATTATCTCAAACAGATTTAAAATAACAAATCCTAGAAGAGATAATCCTAAGAACAGATTGCTTTACACAAACTTAATGACTTGCTGGTAACATGGGTAAAGTTGGTGTTATTTATTATAACTGTATTGTTTACCGGCTTATCAGATAGTCTTGTGTGCATACCCAATCTTATTTAAACTTTGGATGTGTTAAAGTGACATTTTGCTATTTGATCGATGAATTTACTTCACTTCCCTGTAATCATTTTATGTAAATATAAAACCTTTCTAATGCATTATTAGACATTTTATGCTCACCTAATATCTTGCACTACTGTAAGTCTGTAGTCTAGCAAAGAAAAGTCCCAACAATCAATCTGGTGCAAGTCCCAGATAGATATTGACTGTTTGGTACTGGTAGATCTTAAAGTAGACATTCTAGGACAATAAATGTCCATTAATTTGGTACCTACGGCAAGCATATGTTATTTGTAAGTTGTTCATTTACATAGCATATCACAAAAATCTTCTGGCTACTGGATATCCTCAATTGAAATATTGAGAAATAGCCTCCTCTCTTTGCCTAGAAAATCAGTCACAGAGTTGGTCCACTATTTGTGACGTAACAACTGGGAAAGAGTATATTCACGTACCCGAATGTTCCATAGAAAAGCATGTGCAGAGAGATACAAATTTCTGCAATTTTGTTTCAAAGGCTGAAAAGCCCAATAATTCATCTCAATATGTACAATTCTTCACCTTCCCCTAATATTTCATAGTATAAATATCAATTCACTTTTTCAGAATTATGACATCAACATGCCAACGATGCGCTATTAGTCAATATTTTCACCATGTAATTTTTGTTGTGTGTGTTGAATTCGGTGAGATTGTTCGTGTGCTCGGTAAATTAGTAGATCCGGCGTTTTGCTTTGTTCTCGCGTTCGGTCTAGCTAACTTTACACATAGTGCACGTACGGTACATATTATGGCTGGAGAGTTTGACCAGAACAATCTTTTTATGGATTTTGAAGAGTTTATGGAGGAACTTGAAAGTTATGAAGGAGAAAGGGACGAAAGTGCATTGTGAGATATTCCAAATTCCGACACCGGTGGTCACTGATCGAGGAGCAGGTCTTTGTTAGTGTTTTTCCTTAGCTGGTAACGTCGCTCTCACTCTCTTGAAATTGCCGATATACAGATACCTAGCGCTCGTATGTTCCACAAGCCTCAGAGAGCAGCGGCCTGGTCTTACCTGCCAATTCCGTTCGCTTCACGAACGTTTGTGCAAGAACCGCATCACTCGCGGATGAATATCGTTCAATCACTATAGTCATAGACGTCGTCAGCTAAATAGAGGAAGCTTGATCTCGTTCAAGTTTGATATATATTTAAAACAAATAATTAACTGGTGCTGTATCCTTTTTTCGCATAAATTCACTATTCTGAACTTGTTTTGTCGGTCGAACGCCATTTACCGTTATTCTGGGGGTTAAAAGCTTTCTATTGATGTAATTATCTCAATATTTGGGATTGCCTTAGAATGTCAACTTTAACTGTTAGACTTACTTCCAAGTTAGTTCTAATACTCCTTTCATAGTGCTTCTATCAGAGTCACACCGATGAAAATACCGATTAAATTTTCCTTATGTAAAGAAAGGTGAAACCGCCGCTTTCCCTGCTGTCCCTTTCATACTGCCGGTGAAATTCACTTGCTGTGGCGAGCCCCGGCCGGAAGTGAAGAATTATTGCACAATCGCTTGTTAGCTGCTTCACGAAACAACGTCTGCGATAAACAAAAATCCATTGTACTTTCATTACATTTGTTAGTACCGGTAATCAGTTTTAAATATTGTTTTGTTCACCCAGGGAGATGATCTCCCTGGTTCACCATTTGGTCTAATAAATATATAATTTTCAATAAATATATTATCATAACGATAAATATTAATTTGGATTTTTTACAAAGCTTATTGATGTAAAATACAAATAAAACAAATCAATTTAAGCCTGTGCCCCATCTAGCTATAAACATGCTAAGCAAGTACCCCATAAACATGACCAGCAACAAAAAAAGAAGAAAAGAAAATCAAAGAAACCCACATCTGGAGTGTTATTTTTTTCAAGCCCCAGCCAAAACTCCACCCACTGGTTTTTGCAGTGTAAATGATCGCACCTTCAACAATTCATATCTTTCTTATTTTTAAATCATTTTTTGCTCAAACCTTAATGGATCGGTTTCTCTCATATTTCTGCTTCTGTTAAAGACTACTCAATATCAGGGTGGACTTCCCCTTTAAAGATACTATGTCCCTTTTGCAGCCAACATCAAATTCTGTAGAACTTTGCAGGAATTATGAATATGTCATGTATGTCCTATCTGTGAAATTTAAACGTTAGCAGTGTCCTAATATTCAAATTATGCAAGGAAACCCGTTTACTTGCTAGACTTCACTGTCAGACACTATTGAGTGACCGACTGGCTTTTTTCTTCAATGGTAATAACATACATAAAATGAGCTGTAAAGGGTATAATTTGTCTACATCAATAACCCACTTCTTGTAAAGGCCAAAATTAAAGATAAAGACCCTGCAGTTCTGGTCATGTGATTGCATTGTGAAAGAAACGTTGTGGAATCGATCAGAAAAGGTTGATCATCTAGCATATAAGTATTGGTGTGTACTGCAAGGTTCTGGAATCATCAAAATGATAAGAAAGTTGGCCCAGTCTTGGTAAAGTTACAAGCACTGTACACAAAAAGATGTATATGGGACTACCTGACACGTGCGCGATATCTATTTGGTCCCAATAGATATAATAATTTACCAAATATATCAATTAGTAGGCGGTTTCCCGGCAAAATTTATATCATCACGTATTAGTCAAAACATATTCTTTCACATGATTGGTAATGAGAGCTTCCATTTCATTTTTTGAGAGGGGGGCGTTTCCAAAAACTGGACTTTACCTTTAAACTGATTGAATCTTTGCGCAGCATAAAACGTACGACCATTCAGTACAGTGGTCTGAAAAATCAGACTATTACTTACTGGCTCTATAGCTCCGAAGTCGATTCGACAACTAATAGTCGTTATTTTCCCACTTAAAGACATCTTCAAGGCCCCCTTTTTTTAGGGAATTTCTAAATTAGTATTGTCTTTGAAATGCCGT
The DNA here is from genome assembly GCA_037976565.1 of Mesocentrotus franciscanus. Taxonomy (NCBI): domain Eukaryota; kingdom Metazoa; phylum Echinodermata; class Echinoidea; order Camarodonta; family Strongylocentrotidae; genus Mesocentrotus; species Mesocentrotus franciscanus. Next base: position 524,034 of record CP137685.1, read on the forward strand.
TGGAATTTAACCTTTTCATTTTTTGGCCTGCAAATGGGACATAGTACCTTTAATTTGAATATATAGATTAGATGTCTAGACATTGATTTTGTATGTGTGTTTGTTAAATTGGTAATATGGAATGGGCCATTAGTCTTTTCAACAGCCTGTGTCTTAGCCATAAAAAAAGACTTACCCCAGTACATGTAACCTATCAATAGTCTGTCTAGGTTTATTGAACAGACATTGTACGATCATCTGTCTGCAGTAGTGTTGTTTCAGTTGATACCATTGATTTGGTTGAGTAAGGTCTGGTAGTATAGACTAGAAGAGGGACTGGTTCTCACTTGCTGGTCCTAATGTTTTGGAGGCATTTGCATTCTTAAGATTCCAGCCACCCATGCGATTCACCCCCAAGTAAAGCATCACAATAGACTCTGTGGGTCTAACACACACTACATGCACGCACTCGCACACACAAAACGCACCATCTCCACTTTACTATACAACAGCTGTGTTATTGTGTATACCCCACGCTTTCTATTCTATGTGCATTCAACACACACAGACACACACATTGATACCCTATATTATGTACACAGGGATTGCTCTCTGGAGTAAATGGATTCGACAACGCCAATTTCACCTGGTTTGTGCTATCAAGGCCTTCGCACATGTATTTGGAGTCATCCTTTTTACTCTGTACCTCCCACTCTTATACATTAACATCGCAGCACGCAGCTGCTACAGGCTTCCGTGCATGCTTTGCCAGGCCAGTCTCATTAGATTTCAAACCTACATTACTACAGCAGCATTTCAGTCCAACTGATTTTGCAGCAAATTCAGTCTCTTTATCCAGGATTTATTTGTATAATTTGGATATATCCCGGCCATCAAAAGGCCTCAGAGTCAGAGCGGTGTATCTGTATACAAAGGTAAATATGAGCTTTTCATCGGTGATTTGAATCTGAGACCGGTGGAGCTAGCTGTCATATAGTTGCAACAAGTCTGTGATTCTAGGTCAATGTTCGTTCGTTGAGATAATTTGACAGTGGGGTTAATTTTGATGACATGGATTGGTTTGGAGTGGTGTTGTGTGTGATGAGTGATTGAGTGATTGCCCTTAGCTTTAATTGCTATATTTACTTTCATGTCTCTGTGTGAACACTGAATTTCTTTCAAAAGAATCCTCATTGGTCCTCTTATACCCCTTTCAAACTGGTTCTATCGGAGTCACACCAATGAAAATACCGATTGAATTTTCCTTATGTAAACAAAGGTGAAACCGCCGTTTTCCTCGCTGTCACTTTCATACTGCCGGTGAAATTCACTCGCTGTGGCAAGCCCTCGCCAATCGTTGTTAGCTGCTGGCGCATGTTTTTTTTATTCGGCAGACAGTGCAGTGCAGTGCATGCACAGCTAGCTAGCTATTATAGTTTTACAATTTTACGATGCAATCATAGATCTACGGTGGTTGCTACTATTTCCTTTACTACAGACTTTACAGTCCAAACAAGCATTTTTTTTAATGCAATATATCTGGCTGCAAAACGAGTATGAGGCTAAATTACACAGGAGGAGGCAGCATTTTTTCCGATCTCGAGCACGGGGTTCGTGGCTATTCATCTCATTACAGAGGGAAACGATACATAATTTTTTTTACAAAGCTTATCAGTAATGTAAAATAAAAATAAAAACAAATCAATTTAAACCCGCGCCCCATCTAGCATCCAGCATGTTCTAAAAAATGTCAACAAACACAGCTGGTTACGAAAAAGCGCGCGTACACTGCGACCTTGACCTTTTTCACCGCTATTTTAATTGTTGTTTTCTCGTGAACGCATTCACAGTGGCTGTTTCATCGGTGTCACACCGATAGAAAGAGAATTTCTCCTGCTCTTGAGCAGGAGATTTAATCGCCTATTTCTCTTCTTTTCATCGGCTATTTAATCGACTTTTTCTCCTCTGTGCCTTTCATAGTGGCCGTTTCATCGGATGCTCCGGATGCATCCGATGAAAATCAGGCCAGTTTGAAAGGGGTATTATAGTTATAGGCCTCATGAACTGAGAGTTTTTGTGTACATACATGCACTCATGGTCACTCCACTCTAACTTTTCTTTGGGAGGGTGATCAGAATGACGTTTTAGGGCTCGTGTGCACTGCTGGAACCCTGTGGATAACACTTGTACGAATCTAACTTTTCTTTGGGAGGGTGATCAGAATGATGTTTTAGGGCTCGTGTGCACTGCTGGAACCCTGTGGATAACACTCGTACGATGCATGAGGTGACTTGAGGTTTAATCGTAAACGGTATGAATCTCAAACCTGATTTAATGCTAAAGAGTAACATTAGGTACTTTTCACACTGACCCACACATGTACAAACTCAAATGGAGCTAAAATACCACTGCACTACTTCTAGCTACTTGCTCCCTCTATATAGAAAACAATGCCTAAGCGGTGCCCATTAGTCCCCCATGATCCTCTTTTTCTTGTGTTAATTGAGAGCTGAGTTGATGAGATAACCACCGTCAGTGACCATGCTGTGAGGTCTAATCCCTCCTGGCCAAACTAGTGCAGAGGGGCTTTAAAATACTCAATTTTATATGTGGCGCTAAAAAATAATAATCTTACCTCAAATGACCGTAATAAATCAGTTCTGGGATTTCCAGCCGATCTTAAGCTCAATATCATGTATGAAATTGAAGAAATCACTGCTACTTTATCTCTGTTGCGTCTTGTTTCTCTAGCATTCACGAATCGTCTAGTTTCAACCTGACCAAAAAGGGCAAAACAAGATTAACTGCAGAAAAACTTGGTCCCGAATAAGCCTGGAAACTTTATGATATTGGTGGCATTTTACTTTCTTTGGGCCTGTAAAAAAAATATATACTTTCGATAATACAGTTGCAATTGCAAGGCAATGTTATGAAACAAATTTGTGATATGGTTGAAATGCAAAGTACTGTAGTGTTGATTGTTCAACATTCATTGAGCAATTGCTTTTTAACACATCTAGTTTTACTCTTTTTTTTATTTAGCTTCCTTTTGTATAATAAGAATGTTTTGTACTGTTGGTAATATGTTTTAGGCATCAAGGAAACAGAGAAGTTAAATACTTAATAAAAAAAACATTTTAAATGAATTTTGCACGCCATACTTTTGGGAGTTTATCTCTTGTGTATGTCTTTTGGCATATTAGACACTGCAAATGGAGAAAAATGTATGAAGGGGAAATCTAGACGATGTGTTTTTTTATTTTCCAACACTGGTGTGGTATATAAAATGTGCTTTTGGTATGAAACAGATTCACTTTAGTTTTAAAGTAAATAAAATTAATTAATCCCTTCTGGGTTCTCTGCAGATACTGCTAGAGCATGCACAAAATGTAAAAGGCCTATTCCATAAAGTTCAACTTCAAGTTCAATTTTATTTAATTCCAGTAAAAGTATATACACATACAAATCAGAAATACAGCACAGATGCGAATCATTATACATGGAATTAAGGGTACCATAAAAGACTAAGGCTTTCTTGTCGGAAAAGACTAAGGCTTTCTTGTCGGGATAGTCCCTTTATGAAAAAAATTGAAAGTGCTTGAAAGCAAGAGGGGAGTACAATGTATTTAAACATTCGTTTATCATAATTATATATCCAACAAAAAAAAATATCAAAAGATGTGATAACACATAGAATAATAATATTTTTAAAAAAAGAGAAAGACCGTTACAACCTTAAACAAATTTTGGAAACAAACATTACAGCTTTAGACTAAAATTCAGAAAATAGGAGGAATTTCTTTAATTTCTCTTAAAACTATTATAAAAAAACTTTTGAAAATGATTGGACCTGCTGTTATATTTGCACACATAAATAGAAATCAGTCAAATGCTTGATATGTTTCTTTCAATGAAAGTATGATTGACACACAACATATTCGAATCACCCAGTGGATAGTATGTACAGACAAATAATGGATTGGTACCTGTATGTTAGAAGTAGTCTTTTTGATGGGATCATTCGGATGGAGCAGTCTTTCCCTATTGGTACCTCAATAGAGGAAAGAGTTAATGGTCCGTGGTAATTGGGGTTTGTAGGCTGATTTGGAGTAAACAGCTTTGAATATATGACATTCATTCAGATTTATACTTGCAAGTCCTCTTGATGCTACAAGTAATTTATGTCTGCTGAGAGCCAGAAGGGTGTTAACTCATATTCTTTAACCCACAGTGAAGGCCGTTCTGGTCCTCGGGGAAACAATATTTTCTATTTATTGTGTAATTTGGCAAGTCCAAACCATTTCCCCATAAGTTAGTGACCTATAAGATTTGTTAGTATATAAGCCCATTAATACAGCCTGAATACTCATTCCTCTTACAGTTACACTGACTATATCACAGCCTACTGACCTACATGTAGTAAAAATAGAGTCATTCAGAAAAACAAGAGCTTTATTTTCCTAGTGTTTGGTATACCTCATTGTGAAAGAAACATTCCTAAAATTGGCTTTCGCTGTATGCCTTCTGTGATTCCAAAAGTGCTATGAATACCTTTTGTGAATTTAAATCGCTTGGCATCTATCAATGCCCTTCTCTTATTCCCTTCTCTCTTTCTCTCTCTCATTCTCTCTTTTCCTCTATCAATCCTTGTTTTCATTCCTTTTAAACTCTTTCTTCCGGCATGTCAAATCCCATAGCTCCTGCATTATTGGCAGTTGCATTATCGCCTGTTTTTTGTGGGGGACTTTGAGCGCATTTCTTTTCTGTATAACATTACAGCCATATTGTACCGCCTAGTGCCAGCGGGCTTTTAGTATTCAATCGTTTTGATTATAACAAAGTTACAGGTAGCTTGGCCTTGGCATGGGCATAAGATTTCTTCTTCATTTTTGTTAGAGGGGGTTGGAATGAAAGAGAGATACAGATGTAGATTTCATGATATGAGGTCCATTTACATAGCCCTAGAACTATTTTTTTTAAACGATTGTTGTTGCTTTTTACTGCCATTTACATTACTGGCAAAACCCATAAAAACCGTCAGTGTTTGATAAATCTCTTTTTGGGGTGAGTTGTGCGCATGCATCCCTTGTCGCTGCTACACATGCATTAGCACGGAAGCGAGAAGAGTCACGTGAAACCGGAATGATTCACTGCAATATTTTTGTTTTAGTATGGGTAGTTGTTTGGCAACTTCAACGAAACGTGTGAATGTGAGAAAAGTGTAAATGCACTGACCCACTGAATATCATTTTTATGTGTATGGTATAGAATGTTACACAGGAAAAATTATAATATTATTTTGCTTCTAACACATGACCTGTACATACTATATGTGGATTTAATAAAATATAATTTTCTCATCTGGTAGAGTAGTGTGATCCACAATCATAATACTTTGTTTGAATGCTGACAGCTGGGAGTTGATCACAATCGATAATTGAGTGAGTTCTGTCTCGCTCAAGTTGGAAGCGAGCATTGAACATTTTACAGCCTTCAGTAGTGTTCTCACCCTAGGCTATTGAATTATATTTGCATAGATTCATCTATACCTCGTCTGTCATGTGTGGAGATTTAATACCATACAAAAAGGATTTCTCATAATTTTTTCTGTGTAATGTACCGGTAGATGAATATTTTGTGATTGGTATTAGAACAGCCAGAGGTCTGTGTATGCTGACTGAATAACCCTTTACAGATGAATTGACATCTTCATGCTGCAAATAGGATTATTTTATTTTAAGAATAGCATCATTAGCTTAAAACAAAAAAGGTACATGTAGTTCATGTAGGGCCTTCAGTAGGTACATTCAGTGGTGCTACTGTTGTATATTTATTTAGTAAACGTGTATGTTTGTAAACTCTATAATATACATGTATATATATAAGTTATATTTTTTACATGGAATTGGTAAGGAGGTCACATAATATGTACACACTGTAGCTCTCCTTCCCCTGCTCTCATTTGTCTCCAGTGCCCTTGAGCTGTCTGTTTCTTGATTTTGTTTCATCTCTTCCCCCTCCCCCTCCCCCTACTTTACTTTGTGTCACTCTAGCTCATCCTTCCAGCTCTCCACCTCTCTTATTCTTTATATATACACTGTATGTACTTCTACTTTTTTATCTTGATTCTCATCACCCATTTAATTTCTTGTCTGCTTACGGTGAGCCTCTGGTCGACCATGCCTTTCCTACATTGTACATGTACCTTTGCCTCTTTCTTTGTTAGAGCTCTGATCCTTCCTCCTGAGCGGGCTCCTGCCATTTTCACATCCACCATCTCTCTCCATCAATCCTTATATCCATCCAGGGAATCCCATCTAAGTCCAGACCTGCATTTGTTGCCAATAAATCAAGATCTTTTGACATCCTTAGCCAAACTCTGTCCTGTCAACAAATGGAATTCCACATTTCAGTTATGATAACCTTTAGAAACCAATCAAATCAAGACATAATATATGAGACTGACAAAAATTGAATTCCTCAAGGATGACTGAATACAGTGGCCAATGAATGTGACCTTCACACCAAGCAAGAACTTCCAAATGTAGGACACTTTGTGGTACAGTTTAACAGCGTGTCCACACACAAAACAATTTATCCCGAAACTCTATAACGAAACGTCTATAAAGAATCATCGTATAAATTCCAGGGTGTCCACACACAAGAAACGTCGTATAAATTCCAGGGTGTCCACACACACAAGAAAGTAATCCCGAAACTCTACAGCGAAATGTCGTATACCGGTAGGTGCGCAGTTTGCTACTGCGGTCATGAAATGGAAGCGGAAATGAGAGGTCAGGTCTCCTTTCGCGCGAGGTCACGTTAAGCCCCGCCCAGTTATACCGTTCTAGTTCGACTAGTTACGTCCACACACAACACATTCCATGATTAGGCGTGATTAGACTTGATTCTTTATTGAGTTCTAGTTCGAAACGATGCCCAAACCCGCGTTTCGTTATACGACGTTTCGTTATACGACGTATCGTTAGTAAGCGTCCAAACACACAATTTCATCGTATAACTATCCCGAAACGGTATAACTATCTCGAAACGGTATATATAATCACCCCTAATCACGGAAAGTGTTGTGTGTGGACACGGGGTAAGAGTAATTTTTTTTAAATTCTGTTTATTTGAATGAATTATTTAATAATACTAATGAATTATGGATTAGAATTTACATTTGGATTTAATTCAGACGTGTAAAGTTACATGTACATCTGTACACTTGTTTAATATTCTGTAGAATTGAATTTAAAATTTAATGTGTTTGTAAATGTTTTGTTTTTTTTCCACATGCAGGGGCAGCATTTTGGGGAGGGATGGGGGCAACTGTGTGTGTGTACCCCTGTTATCTGACCTTGCACCAATAGAACCATTCTCAACTGTACTTTCCTATTATCGGAATTCTCTTCTTGTTTTCTTTGCTTGTCAGAGACTTTAGATCTGTGCTCTCCCTTAAAATACTCTACTAAATACATGTAGTAAAACCTCTGAACATACATGTAACCAAGTAAAGTTGAGTTCTAGCATGGACCTATTACGGATGGACATTCGACGTGATTCTTTCTTTGATCCAACGAGATCCGCCGCCTTCTGATTATGTGCATCTTAATGAGAACATTCAGCTGTTTTAACAATAATGACTGCGTAAGCATTTTCGGTCATTGACAAAGGAGCAGTTTCCCTCTCTTGGGTTTTGTTTGGATGGTGTGCTCTGTAAGAGTGTGTCTTAAATAAAAACTTTACCAATGGGGAGCAGCAAAGTTGAAAAGCAGACGATTTTGGTGATATGAAATTTATTATTACTGATTCGCACACTTTCGCACGCACCAATGACCAGATAAAACAATTAGAAGGCTATGATCTTTATAAGCCCTGTGCGTTGTAACTCTGGAATATTATGAGGAAATTGGGGGAAACAGGATTTTAAATCACAAACAATCCAAATATAACCTCTATCTGGTAATATCAACATGTTTTTCAAAATAAAACACTGTACACGGAACAACAATTTCTGATTATAAATCAGAACTGCACATCGATTTCCCATGATTTAAGCGATTTATTATCTTCTGCGCATGTATATTAACATGTGTAAAATCACTATCTTGATTCTGTCCCGGCTTATTGGCGGTGGACCTCATGAGATCAAAGTAAAGAAACATGTACGGAATTTTATTGAGACGACATTGATGGAGACAATCACAATGAATTCGTTAACAAAACGAATGTCCATCCGTAATAGGTCCATGGTTCTAGGGTACCAGGAATTATTTATTTTTTTACTTGGTTTAACAATTCTATCCAAATTAAATTAAATCATATAAACATCCTATTGGAAATTGTAATTTTGTACCTGTATTCATTCTGTTTATTAAAGTCCAAACTATGCAATATTTTATTCAATATGAAGTTCATGCATGTCAGCTTAGACCAGTACACTTGTTTAGACATTTTGGAACAGTAAACAAATGTTGTTGTCAAGCAATGAATGTTTGTGATAGATCAGTTATGACAGGGATTTGCATTCCTTAATTCCCCACAGATTTCAGTCCAACCAAATATGTGATATCGTTGAGCAGTATTTTTAATAGAATTGTTCATAGTATATGTAGAAGGGGAAAAAAGTATGTGTAGCTCTATGCCAGGATTAGTATAAGACAGGTGCAAGCAAATGCTCTGAGTGTATTGAAATGAAATAGAGTGGCATTTCTCCATTTTATTTGATAGGGATACACATGTACTCATGCACTGTGTACATGCTACAATGTACTGTACCATCATGCCCAAAGACATTCAGCTCGCCAGTCAAATATTGCCTGATTCACAGAAAAAGAAAAAAAATGGTTTTTTTTTTAATATCTAACTTTTTTTACTCCAGTTTTTGTCATACAGACGATGGATTTCATTACTGTATATTTGGTAACATGTAATTTATATTTACAATGTATATAAGTGATTTTGTTACTGGATATTATACATTTTAAATGTACCGGTACATTAAATATTTAATTTTTATACTTTTATTAATAAAAACTTTTAAGGAACTACATGTACTGTATGTCCCATTTGCAGCCAACATCAAATTTTGTAGAACTTAGCAGGAATTATGAATATGTCATGATGTCCTACATGTTGTGTATCTGTGAAATTTAAACGTTAGCAGTGTTCTAATATATTCAAATTATGCAAGGAAACCTGTTTACTTGCTAGACTTCACTGTCAGATACTATTGAGTGAGTGACTGGCTATTTTTCTTCTTTGGTACTAACATACATAAAATGAGCTGTAGCAGGTACATGAGCATTTGTCTACATCAATAACACACTACTTGTAATGGCCATATAACAAAAGTGAAGTGTTTCTCGTCCCCGCCCGCCTCCTTTTTGGCCGCCGCCTCCTTTTTTTTTTACTATTAACTATTCAGAAGAAAAAAAGCAGAAAAAAAATAAATAAATAAAAAAGCCAAAATAAATACCGGTAAATAAATAAAAGTCTGTGATATATAATTTGTTTAAATAGCTTCTAAAGTAATACAAATCATTTGTTTTGTCATACATTGCATCAGTATACTCATATAGCACAATATCTGTGAATAAATAGGCTTGGTCAGCTATAATTAGCATGGCAGCCATCTTGGAAAAAAGTTGCAAAAAATTGCAAAATAGTAAATAGTAATGCCCTGCCTCCTCCTTTTTTTTTAAAGTCTGGACGAGAGACATGTTATTTTTGTTATTTGGCCTAATATTAAACTGGTTGAATGTTTGCGCAGCACAAAATGTATGACCATTCGGTACAAGGGTCTGAAAATCAGACTATTTACTAAATGGATTGCAATCACTAAAGTCGATTCGACAACTAACGGTTGTTATTTTCCCACAAAAAGACATTTTCAAGCCCTTTCGTTTTGAGGGAAGTTCTAAATTAGTATTATCTTTCAAATGCCTGTAGAATTTAACATTTTCATTATTTTAGCCTGCAAATAGGACATAGTACCTTTAGGGTGATTCCTTAAATCATTTGAAATGAGATCAATTACTTTGAATATGCACATAGGGCAAGGTTGTCACATCCAGTAGTAAATCCAACATAGATTCAAATCTCTATATACTTGTCACACACAAATTCCTTGTGCCACATTGTAGTTATCATGGGATAGATACCAAAGACTTCAAATTTCAAAATTACCTAAAAGTTACTAGTGCAAGATTAATCCATACCTGTGTCAAAAGAGTTGTCATGGAGCTAATCAAGACCTGAACTGGGTTATTAAAAAAAAACATTGTTTTGCACTTGTAAGGCAGTCGATATCCTTCTGTCAATTGATGCCTATTGTATTGTGCGAAATTGCACGTGTGACAAATGAGCGACTGTGCAGAGAGGCAAAGAAGGTTTTAAAAAGTGTTAAGATGGTGTATGCCCCTTCCCTACTTCAAAGCCCAATAAAAAAAAGAAGGTTATTACATTTGATTAATCATATAGTTTGTGATTCTCTATTTTTCTTCCTTTTAGGTACGATGTGGAAAGGCAAGGATGATCAACATTATTGGTTTGATGCATTAAAAGAATTATTTCTTTAAATTGTAATTTACTTCAATTCTCCTCTTCATTTTCTACATGTCTGGCTACTGGGATGGTAACAATACACAAGTTTAAGAAATAATTTTTTTATGAATGTCTATTTTGTTTTTTCACAGATCAATCCTGGTAGCAAGGCGGCAAGAGCACAGCTTCATGTCGGGGACATTGTAGAGACAGTGAATGGTGTCAGGACAAGAGATCTACCTGTTTCTCAAGCACAGAAACTATTACATAACAATTCAAATGATCTACAACTCAAAATATACAGGTATGATACATACAAAACAATTGTACTTTGGTTTATGGCAGCGAAAAAAATGTTCAGGCGCAGATAATAATTTACTGTAAAAGTTCTGCAAAGTTCTCAAATTTATATTTTACATTAGTTTCTTCATTTACTGTATGCAAAATTCTGTTGTAAAACATTCTGCTTTTACAGTAGCTCTAGGTTCCTAAAGAGCCCTCAGGAAAAAAAGGCTGTGGAAAAAATACCAATATATTTAATCAATTTTTTTCTTCAATATCATCACTCCAAAGTCTACAAGAGCTCTCGTGAAAATAATATTTTGTTTACACTGATTTCATAGCAGAAATTAATTCTATTTCTTAAGAAAGTTTCATTATACCTCATTGGTTTTCAATTTGAGTAAAGCTGAATCTGTTGTTTTTGTTTGGCGCCAGAAGAGCGTTAAATCTATGTAAAAATTATTGTAAGTGATTATTCTGTAAATAGAAGGTGGTTGTGACATGTTACTGGTTGGTATTATGTTACTGGAGACTCATCATGTTATTAGCTGCTACTGTATATTGCTTGCTTCAGTAACATCTGCCCTTAAGAATGTGAAATTGCTTCCTTACATTATCATGACCTTTAGATGTACATTGCTGTCATCTTCCCATGTGTTTACATTTACTTGCAGGAGTCAGTTATCAGTGAACGGATCGTATCATCCGAATGGAAAGATGTCTTCTCAATCCAGTCTCATCGTCACAAATGACTCAGGATTCTCTGGAACAGGTGAGACATTAACTCAAAGACTTTACTCAAAGACTTTCTCCCTGTCTAAAATGGCGCAATATAAACCATCCTCTCTCCATCATCTTCTGTTGTGAACGTAAAAAGTGCCAATCCAAGTTTCTCTCCCACGTGCATTCTGTCTTTTACTTTTCTTTATGAACCTTTCAGATAGATTTGGTATGGTTTAGATGGGGAAAATGTTGCATCTTAATGTTACATGTACAGGTTGTACGTGCCCACATGCTTTTAAAACACGAAAACCGATCAAGCACAAAGTCCAGCTGCTTCCAGATGGTATAATGTGTATGCAACTGTGTTGCTTTCCTGTGTTGGAAGAATGGAAGATCTTATCGAAGCAGATTTATTTATAAAATGATTTAAATTTTACATGGTAACAACTGTACTGTAGAAACGATCCACTAGAACAAATACAATATTCTTGTACTTGTGATTCGGCCTAAATTGGATAGCAATCAAATGTATTGAGCACTCAAAGATCATGTCTTCACTAAACACAGTAAATCGTCTTTCTTTCCAGTGCTTTTGACATGTTTTACTCTTTATAGCACTCTTCCTTCTCTATCATATGAGTATATGGTGTAAATACTGTCTGTAGTCTGTCTGTAGCCTGTCTGTAGCTTTGGGAGGATTATCTTCACATTCTAGATGACAACATATTAGTTCGGAAACCATCTCAAGATGATGTCATCCACCTAGATGGTGTGACCTTGCAAGGGTTTGACCCAGGAAGTGTTTCAGTTGTACGCACCACTACCACCAAGGTCACCAAAACAACAAGGAGTCGCTCTCCATCGCCTGTCAGGGTACACCATCTATCAAGCGAGGGCTCACCACGTTTTGCCCGTGCTGGCTCAACACCGGCCCGCATCCGCATGCGAGTAGTGCCATCAGGTCATGACTCTGAGTCGGAATCAGGCGAGGTCATCATGCCCACATTCGCTTCAGGCTTGTCATATTCCTCGCCCACCAAGAAAGGTCAGTGGTCATGCATCAAGAGATTCTCACCTCAGCCCATGACCTTTGACTCTTGACCTCCTGAAGAGTTTGTTCTTAATTCCCCCCCTGTGCATTCATGGCTGTTCGTTATTTTTCTTCAAACCATCAGTATAGTTTGCTTTCTTTGTCTTGTTACTGTAGCTCTCTCTTCCGGCTGCTGTGTTATCATATAACAAAACAAAAAAAAGGTGCATGTCTCCTGAACCTGTTGCTGTTTGATCAAAGAATGATATGCCCTTTGCTCTTTTCAAATGAACTCACCTCTCACTTTTCAAACCAATCAAGATTTTGTTGTTCACCCTAGTTTGGGAGCATCCTCCATACTTGCATTGCTGATGAAGTGACTGTTGACACCCTACCAACTAAAGCAGAATGCATTTTATCACTGTTCTTCTTTGTACCCTCACATTCACTTGGCTCAAGCTTACCTAGTAATCAAAGCTTCAATATCGACACGACTGCAACTCTTTCTCTTTCAATATACTGTATAATTTCACTTTGTTTCACAAAACACAAGCTTTCTGTTTTGTTTCAGGAGAGCAAAGTTGTTTGTATTTTTTGTATAAGCTATAGACTGAGCTGCAGGTTATGGCAATCTATGTAAGATGTGAATATGTTGTGCTGTCTTGGCTCAGCGATAATTGATGTCCAATCATCACACACTTGCTACACTGCTCACTGCTCTTTACATGTGCTATACACATAGATGAAGTCTTACAGATCTTGAAGGCACTGCACTCCTGTTGTAAGCTGTGTCCCATTTGTGTATCTTAGGCTGCAACACTGTTCACCTTCATCCCAAAACCTGTTCTATATTATCTATTGATCTTGTGCTCCATTGATCTATTCAATAAATGATTATGAAATTGGTCAGACAATAGTTTTTATGAATATAATCCAGATTTTAAATGGTTAAAGAACAGAATATTGGAAATATTGGTTTTAGCTTTAGAAGGCAAATCATTTGGATGATTATTGTTTTCGAAGATGGGTGGTTGATATGTCACATGACTGTTGTTTCTGTCACATGACATGCTTTATGTCACATGACTTTGCTCATGTCATATGGCACTCATGACCCTTTCAAGCAATGTTTAGTATTATAAGGATTCTGGTTCTGGTTCTGGTTCTGGTTCTGGTGGGCTACTGCATAAACTCATCAGCTGGGATGTAACATTCAGGCGCAGTCAACTGAGCAGAGTATTTAATTTCTAAAGTGGGCTCTAGCAATTATTTCGCCCATGTTGAGATTTTGTAAGTTATCTTTAAAGGTTCCAAGGGTGGGGGCATTTCTAATATGGGTCGGGAGAAGGTTCCATTCGGGGAATGTCCTAGGATATACCTGTAGGGCGTGTTTATAGCAGTCCTTTGCAGCAGATAACTTCTTGAAGGATAGGAATACACTAAATCTCATGCTATAGTTTGATCACAATACATACATACATGTATATCATGACATTTCTTGATGCTGAGAGACATCAAAACTTTATAAAGATTGGACGTTTACCTATGCTTTATAGCTACAGGTATATGCTGTAAAGATAGGGAGAAATAGAAGAGAAAGGGAAACAACAAACAGCTAATATTGTTTTCTTGTTTTCTCCCAATTTTTTTTAAAATTTTTGTTTTTACGGCATTCAAAAGGTATACCGTAATACAAAGATATGAGACATAAAAAAACGTGAGACATACGATATAAACTAATTATTTCGCTCCCCCTGCTGCACCTCCTGAAGTTGCCTGGAAGGAAAGAAGGAATGTGGTATGACTCTAAACACTTGGTACTAGTTGAGCTAGATGCACTGTTGAACTCATTATTCATAATTTTTGCCAAGGATGAATGTTTGCTAGCCTGTTGATGTGGGTACATGTATCTGTGTTCATCATTAATCACACAAATGCCGTATGGTACATTAGATTATGAGCTTATTTTGGAAGAAAATTAAATAGCGGTGAGATAGAAGAGCCCTTATTTAGTTTGTTTATTAGATTATAGTATAGAGTAGGTGAATGTCATGTCAAGTTATATATAAGACTTAACTCATTACATACTAAGTCCAAGTCTTGGGATAAAACCTCATGGGAAATGCATCACAGAATGTCTCCTAATAGGTTAAGGAGATACTACATTTTAATAAAATCATTAGTTGGAATCATTATATAGGAAATAAGCCCTTCAAAATAATATAAACTCTTTAGATATCGAAGGCCACACTCTTCATTAATGTGCGACTCATAGCACACCATAGAGTAATATTTTAAACTTTGCTGGGGAAAATGTATATTTTCAAGCACAGTCAGAAAAAAAATGAACATCATATGTCGGTCAAATATATATATATCCGTTATTGTAATTTGAATTTGATGACTGATTAATTTGTTTTCATGCAAAATCATCATGGCATACCTGTATCTCTTTTGTTCACCTTCAGTTCTCAAGTTTTCCTTCTGTAAAAAGTGCAAGAACAATAATTCCTTGACTTCAAACACAAGTGATTAAAGTTTAGCTGTAGTCTTATGTTAAGACTGTATTTTATCTTTCTCAACACAACTAAAATCCTTTTTTTTTTCAACTGAGAGCAATTTGAAAGATTTGCACTATAGGTACATGTACTGTATCATGCGTTGGTTACCATAGAAATCAGTGTATCATGTTATACGATAATCCAGAATATTAAAAGAGATATTGAAGAGCTGCTCATGCACAACATACTTTTAACACAGGTGGATTATAGTATGCCATTTGTGATACACATAGAGACTTCATTCACTCTCAATAGTGGTTTTTCTCTCATCTTTATGCAATGTATATTAAAGAGCTTACAAAACATGCATTTGTGGTCATACATGTATTTTTAACATTTCAGAGAAAAACTGAAATTGAATATGGTCTTAGATGGTCCTCCAAAGATGAATACATACATACATACAGTATATGCACATTGTAATATCAATGAGTTTTGTAAGATGTTAAAAGTTTTGATTTATTTACTTCAATTTAATTTCATTAACAACTTAACAAGACTGCAGTCCGAGAATATGTAGTGCCATGTTTTACAATGTTAATACTCAATGTTTTATATACTGTATGAACAGAAATAGATAAAGTACATGTAGATTGACTAAATCATCTTCTTCTGTTTTTAATACAAATTCAGCAAGCAATAGCCTTGCAATGGCATGAAATCTCTCATCAGTACATCTATCAGTGCTTGATATCATGCATGTTATTCACCATGAATTCACTTCACTTTTTCATCAAATTCATTGCTTTCACATGATAATCAAAATCAATACAGGCCAGCCTGTGTATTAAACATGTTTGTTGTTATGAATGGAATGAAAGAAACATCTCATGTGTGTGTTTTTAGTGCCTTTCTACACTTTGCTGACAAAAAAAAAAAATTTCCCCCACATAATTTTGAGTGAGAAACTGCCTTTAAAACAATTATGAACAATAGCGATATATTATATGATGGCCATTAAAAAGGGCTACTATTCTTACATTTTATAATCCAGCAAGTATTTTGATTTACTTATGTGGCTGTGACTCTGTTAGCCTGAAACTATTTTGATTAATTCCATTTATACAACCATTTTAAAAATTTTAAATGATATATATACATACATGTATCCCTGATGAAATTTCAAATTCATAAAAACGCTACAAAGAATTCATGAGACCAACCACTCCTAGAAATTGATCTGGCACAGCATGAGTTCCAACAAATTGATAGTACATGTATGTGTTGAATTTTGTTCTTGTTTCCTTTTTTCAAGTATAGCATAGTCACTAGAATAGATTTAGTGACCGGATTATAATAATAATAATGATATAATAATATAGGCCTAGTAATAATAATATTAATAGTAATAATAATGGTAATGATAATAATAATAACAATAACAAAAACAACAACAACGATGATAACGATGATGATAATGATAATAATATGAATAATAACTACTACTGGATAATAATTTATGATAATAATAATATAATAATAATAATAACAAAAATAATAATAATAATAATGGTAATAATAATAACAATAACAAAAACAACAACAACGATGATAACGATGATGATAATGATAATAATATGAATAATACTTCTACTACTACTACTAACAATAATAATAACAATCATGATAATAATTTATGATAATATTGATAATAACAATAATAATAACAACAATTATAATAATAATAATAATGGTAATAATAATAATTATAATAATAATAATGATGATAATAACACTTTTGCACTTGTCCATGAATAGGAAAGCACATATAATTAAAAAAATACATGTTCCTATAGCTACTCTGTGTTGCTTCTTAATAGAAGACCTAAA
Source organism: Mesocentrotus franciscanus (assembly GCA_037976565.1). Lineage (NCBI taxonomy): Eukaryota > Metazoa > Echinodermata > Echinoidea > Camarodonta > Strongylocentrotidae > Mesocentrotus > Mesocentrotus franciscanus. The sequence goes on from CP137685.1 coordinate 540,987, forward strand.
GATATGTCCTTTTGTTCTAAGTTGTCACATATAAGGAAGTCCATATTGTTGATTCTGGCAAAGTTTAGATTTATATCTTTCCAAAGTGAGGGTTTTACATTGCTATCACAATTTGTTTTATGTCACACATTTTTGTGTTAATGGGAACAGACTAAAAATCTAAAATTCCCATTATTCATGCTCAACAATAAAGGAAAAATACAATACACCAAGTGACGGGCATATTTGTAGGATTAATCCCAAAAATGGTATTGAATGAAAAGGACTATAAATTGGTTGAGGTTCAGTGAGCCGAAGAATCTATACATTTGAAAGGCAATGAGCAGAGGTAGTTTTATCGTTTTCACTCCTTGGCTTTATGTTTAGAAACTATTTTGGACGCAAGCTGTTAGGATCTCATACATGTTTTGTGTTGTCCTGACACAATGTATCTGAGCGAACTTAGTGTCACATTGCAGTGCAAAGGAAAGAAGTGTGTTTATGCAACTTCAACCATAAATATAGGTAGTTATTGACATTTTGTAATCATTTCATTCATAAGATTTCATATTTGTTTACAATGCACTTCTGTGTGGACAGTCTAGAGTAGTGCTCTTATGTGCTACTGTCATATGTCACACTCGGTTTCTCTGAACTTCTGAAGTCACTTACATGTACCTTTTGCTTCAATTAGCTGCATACATAATATCTATTTCAGAAGGAGAACAGATATTTCAGTACTATTAAAATATTAAGTCTCAAAAGCCTGTTATATCTTTTTGGTTGTTTCTGTCAAACGTAAACATGCTTGTGTCAGCATTATTTTTGTTTGTGTTTGTGTTTGTGTCTTGACTTGGGTGCAGCATTGGTAATGCTTTGTTGAATTGGAATTTGTTTACAAACTTACAGTGATTGACCTAAAGCTATGTCCTATGAAATATTTGTTTTTTAATATTGACATTTGATTCTTTGAATGTGATATAGGGCAAAATTTGCAGTACAGATTTTGTTTTATTTTATTTTCAAAGATTGATTACAGCATTGTCATTTGTTATGTTATTATATATAATCAGCCATGTAAGTTACTCTTAACAATTTTTATTTCCATATCAAACTATGTTTGTTTCTTGTGTTTTATTTGAATTGGCCAATCAGGGTACTATAACAATTGCTGTTGACCAACCAGACTGTGTCTGTATTTCTTGTGTTTTATTTGACTTGACCAATCAGGGTACCCATTTTCTGGCCGTCCACCTGTCGTACCACGAATCAAGTTCTATGGTGGTATTTTGCAAGCTTTGAATCTTTGTTAGATGTTAACCCTTCCCTCCGAACCGCTGGACCCCATTCACATGATATTTGAGATACAAAGACAATCTTTTGTTAGGTTCACAAAAGAGTCTGTAAATCTTAAGTTTAGCTTGCAGTTTTGAACTTCAAGCTTTAGTCCTGTGATGTGCAGATATATTTAACTTCAAGGTTTTGCAACCCTTTAGTTAATATACATGTACAGCTGTATGTAGTTTAAAACTGCAAACAGTAGTTGTTCAGTACCATGTAGACCATGGACCTTTGTTTATAAGTTTGAGGTTTCACAAACTTAAATAAGCTCTTAACAATCCAGTGTGAACTTAGCTATTAAAATATTATCGATATGATGTCATGTGAATGGGATCATAGATAATCAAAATTATATCCATTCCAAGATATCTATTTATAAACATCTTATTTATCCCTGATGGAGTTTGCAACTACAAACAAAATGTAATGTATTCCCTGCTTATAGTGCATAAATGATCTCAAGGCTGTTATAATATTCTTGTAATATTCTAATGTTATGGATAGAGGTATAGAAACTTTGACCATAAATTCCCAGAACTCTGTATTTCCATTTCTAGAATCTAATCTCTTCTTAATTTCCCTTTTTAAATAACTGCTTTATGATGGATGCTGATTTCTTTTTCTTTTTGATTATTTCCCTCCACTCTTCTCTTTTGATTATCCTATATTTATATGCACTTACATGACCTTTTGATAATTACCCTTTCCTTATAATTTGAGGATTAATATATATGCATATTTATGTATTATTGTTTGATGTAGCTCAGACAATGATTAAGTTACCACCACTGAAGAATAATAGACCTAAACCCCTTTATAGTGTGACTAGTAAACCTCCTCTACCTTTTATTAAATCCTCTTTACTACCAGTGAATACTCCCCCACATAATATTCCAACACCTCCATCATCACCATCATCATCACCATCTCATTCTGGTGAATGTCCATCCATCAATTATTTAGATAGTCCTGGTAGAGTTGATTCAGAATCTTCTCCAACTGATGCAAAGCAACCATCCAAATCACCCCCACCATCTTCAGCATCCTCATCAATGATGAATCCATTTCAACAATCGCCATGTCAACCGCCTCTGTGTGAACCATCATCTAGTTGTTTAGCTCAACATCCCTCATCAGAACATGGTAGAACACATACCACCAAGCATATCTCCTCAGTTTCATTCTCTCTTCATCGTTCCAATGCAACATTGTCACCTTCATCATCACCAGCACCATCATCATCATCATTGTCACTACCAATACCATTACCAGAACCAGAACCATCATCTTGTACCCCCAGTATGACTTCAACACCCCCAGCGTTGCTACCTTTATCTTTAGAACATTTGCATTTACTTCCTTCTATGAACCAATCTCTCAATGAATCCTCTCTATTAACATCATATTCATCAATTTCATCATCATTATCATCATCATCATCATCCTCATCTCAGCCTTCTCAACCACATCTTTCAGGGGTTCATAATACTCATCTCCATCCCCAATCGCTCTCATCTTTACCTGATTCTCCACAAGTAAAGTCAGCATCCTTGCCATCCTCATCACAGACTGTAGAAGATGCATCATTGTCACATCCTTCTCCACCACCCTCTCTCTTTCACCAAATACAAGTAAAATCCAGTCCACAACCAGCATCCTCATCCTCCACTGTATCACCATGGATACCCTCATCCTCTACCACATCTCATGTATTACCCTCCTCTTCATTATATCCGACATATTCCTCACCCCCTGTTCCTTCATTATTATCTACATCACTATCATCATCACCAGCACTTCCACCACCACTACCATCATCCTCATCATCATCTTCCAATCGACTACCACCACCATCCCCCCTATCCATCCTCTCATCATCAACACCACCCTCTCCCTCTTCCTCATCACCTCTCCTCTCACCTGCACTTTTCCTTCCTTCTTCTCCTCCACCATCCTCCTCATTGACACTTTCATCCTTCCTGTCATCATCGTCATCATCCTCCTTATCATCCTTGACCTTGTTGTCGCCCACCTCCTCTCTATCATCATTGATGTGGGGCCTAGGAGAGAGTAAAGATGAGGAATGCATGAGAGAGGACCCATTTGTATCCAGAGATGGGAAGGTTTATACATCATCCTACTATGTTTGTATGTTCATCACCATTTCATTTCTTCCATGTATACCTTTCTGCACTGAACATTGTTAGCTGCCTGCCATAAGGCTGTTATTTCTGTTTACAGTTCATGGCTGTTATTGCCTTCTTGCAGGCAGCCAGTGAGTGACAACATTCAAATTTTTTATTTTTTTTTATTTTGGAGGCAGAAGAAATCAAACAACTTGTAAACATTGTCCTGTGCTGCAGTCATCTAATAGCAATGAATTCATTTTACTTCTTGTAGCAGAAGGATAAGACATATGAAATCGTTTTGTCACCTTTTTTTTACCATAGCTTTATTTACTTCTTTTCCTTTCATTTCATTATTCCATTCATTATTTAAAGGAAAGTACATTGTATTCCACCAGAGTCTAGAGAATTTACTGTATTATATTCTAAAGAGAATTTATGCTTGCTTTTGTGTGTGCGTTTTTCCCAAGATGAAGACACAATATACTCAAACACCCTTTAACTTTCTGAAATAAACATTGTTTTTGACAACTTGATCCTGAACAAGTCAGTATTAAAACTGGATGTGCAATATCAGAACTTGATGTAGATGATACCAAACCAATGAAGTATAATTGAAATTTTAGGTGAAAAAGTAAGCAGTGAGTATAGACCAATTAATAGATTAAAGGACTTTTATGTAAAAGCAGGTACTGATAATGATGTACATTTAAATTTTAGGAATATACATGTAGGAAGTTATCAACAAATTATGATTTCAATCATACGCTACATAGCATGACAGCCTTGACTGGATCACATTTGTGAAATTTATTTATTCTGCATTATCAAGGGTTGCGATGTAGATGTACTGTAGTTTCATGAGTTAAGAAGCAGTGGTACAGAGGTACTATAATCACAGTACAGTTTTAGAGGCATTGAGTTTACTATGTGTCATCTGCAGATATCCAGAATGCATTTATTCTGTTTATAATGTCATACGTTAATGATGTTCTGATTCTTCAGAGAGCATGAATGACCAAGGGAATGACCAAATGTTTTATAGTCTGTTGAAACATAGAGAGACTTTCAATGAAATAAAGGTCTGACAAATCTAAGCAAGTACTTATAATGCAGAAGTACTGATAAATATTATTCTAGCCATCATTGTATTTAATTCTATAGAAGAGCTGATACCGATATACTTGAATTGGTGGATGAAGCCATTTTCAAAGTAATTGTTCTGTCATGCTCATTCAAGACATTATTTAGAGTGTACAAAAACCTTTTTTTGTTATAGATAGCATTACATTATCAATGTTTCTGTAATGGAGACATTTATCATAAAATAATATATTAATTTATTTTATGTCTATTTCCCATCCTCTCATATCCTTTGGTAACAGCTGGTAGGTTGGACTATTATTAACAGTGATTAAAAATGTATTTGAGGTTTTTACTGACATTTCTTTCACTTCTATCTCGCTCTCCCCTTTTCTGCCCCATCCCCATCTGGCCAGCCCCAAACAAAGACACTTCATCTGGCTGGCGCCCCATCCCCTTCTCCGCTCCCCCTGTACCCCCTCCCCCAGGGGATGTAACTGACACGGAGGAGGCTCCTAAAGTCCCCTAAACCCAAGTCGGTCAAGACCAACATTTGGCTCTCAGCCAACCAGCCAAGTCAGGAGCAGGGTAATACCATTTCACTTTTTAGGGGTGTTTCCTGTCATGTCAGCATGGACCCCTCTGTGATTTGAAAGTGAACATGTATCTTGCATGATGTCATAGAGAGATTTGATTATTGGTCTCTATGATCCTTCTGTCATCTAACCTAGATGTTAACTGATCAGCATGTAGCAACAGAAGCTAGAAAGATTTGATTCTGTCTGTATGGTTAAAGCACTAACAAAACATCATTCACATACATGTACATTGTCTGCGGGAGCCAGAAGGGCATTAACTGATATATTCTTGACACATACATGTACTGTATATGTAGCTAATGCCCTTATAGCTGTCAACAGACATGTACATGTCACTAATCATTGTGCAGTTGTACATATCTCTTGTAGCAGTAATAATTGTTGGATAGTCTGATACATCACTTTGTCTATAAACATACTTTTGAGAGTGAGAAGGGCATTAACTGATATATTCTTGACACACACATGTATGTAGCTAATGCCCTTATAGCTATCAACAGACATGTACATGTCACTAATCATTGTGCAGTAATAAGTGTCGGATACATCGCTTTGTCTACAAACGTACCTTTGAGAGCGAGAAGGACATTACTATACCGGTATGTCCACATATTTCATTCTGGCTCTCACCAGATATGTTTTAATACTTTGTTGGTGGTTTATTTGTCACATTAAGATACTCTGTACAATTGCAAGTATACATCATTCTTCCACTTCTAGATATGTATGTGATGTGTACTTTACATCAATGTTTAGATACATAATCAAGAATCCGAAATGGTGGTAGCATAGACATATTTTATAGAAAATTGTAGATTTTGTGTTACAAGAACTTGTGTTAGTTTTACTCTTGGCCATAATGAACTAATAGCTTTTAAAGGGCTAAAGACAAAATATAGTTTCTTTGCATTCTAATGATAACAGGAGTGTGAGCTTTCGTTGGCAAGAAAGTAAAAAAAAATAGCTTTGAAAGCGTATGCACATTTACATTTTGTTGAAATCTTGAACAAGTAAACAAAACTAACACAGAAAGAGTTAATGAAAATAGTCATGCAACTCTGCCATGAACTTTTACAATCGTACCTTTCCAATGATGTGTTTTTATCATACATCTCTCACCCCTAGACTCAGATGGCATGAACAATTCAATTATCTAATTTTTTTGAAGTGACATTTCAATTGAGTTGCTCTACATTAATCTTATTAGATCATGTTCACTTGTTTGAAGGAGTTGCAACCTTTCCATCCTAGCCACGAGTGGGACTGCATGAATGTTTTGCTGGTGTTATATACATTTGGAATGATGTTAAAGGCAAGGTTTAATGCATGATATGAAACTCAGATGGCATGTATGATCAAATTGTGTAATGTCTGTGAGTTGAGAAATCAATTTACTAACTCTACATTAATGTTATTAAATATTTGTGTGTATGTATGGATATTTTTGACTGGTGTGAAGCACATTTGGAATGGTGTTAAAGGCAAAGTCTTTTATATTATTACAAATCATATAAAAATCAGATGGTGTATATGATCTAATTTTCTAACATAGAGCTCAATATTATTTCCAGATTGTACATGTTTGAGGTGGTATGCTACAATCAGTGTATGTAAGCATAAATACAATGTATAAATCTCTTATTTCCAACTAAAGGGCATCAAGACTTAGATGTGGATTTATGCCTTTTGGGGGCTTTGAGGATTCAAATATAATATCGATTGCTAATTTGCTATTTTCTTTTCAAAAAGAAACCTTGTGAACGAAGCCTTTAAAACTTCTAAACTAGATCTATCAACTGCTAGACTCATTTATCCACCTCTTAATATACCAATTGTGATTTAATCACACTGTGCAATTGAGCAATCAGCATTTAGGACCCGCCCCTCCTCCCTGCTCTCTCTCTCTCTCTCTCTCTCTCTCTCTCTCTATCAGGGTGATCTTTGACTGGTATCTCTCTACCTGAAGAGATAGTGATATGTTTTTCTTGGCTCGAGTGTCTATAAAGCTATAGGCTAAATGTCAAGTTAATTTGGTATACCGTGAAGCTGAACAATTCACCGCTGACGATTGAAACATTATCTCACATGGGACCAGCAGGAAACTGCTGCACTGTACAGCTGTGATTTCCCTTTCAGTGTTTGGTTTTGACTTCTACATGGTGACTCTTGAATTACTTTCCTACCACATCATGTAGAGTGTCATTTCTATTTTAGTCTCACAGTTTCATCCTATCAGCCTTCTATCAGGTTCTCCCTCTCTGTTTCTGTCACTCTCATTACCCCCTCACTCTCTTGCATCACTCTCATCCCTTTTGCCATTCAAATACACATCATCTGTTCAGAGCCACAAGATTTTAACTAATATATACTTTTACATAATTTAATGCAAATTTTGGCTCTCAACATACAAATGTACAATATTAGACTTTCAATTTTTGTAACTCTACAATTAATATTATCCAAAGAAAAAGAGGAATCTGAGAAAATTGAGAGTACATGTACATGTAGCTCGTGATTCAGATTTGTGTGTCATAATTGCAGAATTTTCTCTGTGAACTGTGGTGCAATTTTTATCCTCAATCTAATCAACTGTTACTATTTTACTTAAATCACTCAAGCATTATCCAGTCAGTGTTATGCAGTCATTGGAGTGTGATGCATGTTTATATCAAAATAACTAATTGTTATTTTTTTTTAGTGACAATAAAATTTGTGTGTCACTGGAAATTTTGAGCATGCAAAATGATATTATTTATCCTTTAGATGTGCAATTCTTCAGTGAGGATCCTATTATTTTTAAATTTATTTCTAACATGTTAATTTTTATATTACAAGCGGAAAAGGCAGTTTTAGTCAGCATGATTTAAAAGAAAATTCTGTGAATGAGTTGATGAACCAAGATGCGCGATGAGGCATGATGGTTCAGTGGTAGAGCAGTGGTCTCATCACCGGAGGTCCCGGTTCAAAACCAAGTCCATGCGCTCTTGCCCTTTGGTAAGGCATTAGTCCTCATTACCAAGTCCGTTAGAGACAACTTAAAGCCGTCTGTCTTCTGTTTGTTTACTTATAAGCATATACATGCTTTCTTAGCAGTCAGGTTAACATTAAAAAATCATCATCAAACCCCTGAATTTACTCAGTTATTTACTCAGTAATTAGAAACTCATTGTTAGTTATAGTTAAGAAAATGTTATGGTAGACGAGCTTTGCTAATGCAATTTTTCAAACAATTGTTAATCTTATGAAGATGTGAATTAAGAGGCTTCTCAGATGTACACTGTATTTGCTTGAATGAATTATGAATTTTGCATTGTCCAATTGAAAAATAGACACAAAATTCCACTCTTGAACATGGTCTACATTGTTTTTCAATAATAGGTAATAATTCTATAACAATGGTCTGGAGACGATTGCTCTATGATCAAATTCCTCCTGAATCATCATCTCTGAACCCAACTCTTCTTCTTCTTCTTCTTCTTCTTCTGATTAAGTCTGCCTCCGTCAATTGATTGAAGATTCTTGCAAACTATGTGTGTGAACCGCAATTTGCGTCCATTCGAGTGCTTTTTGCATTATAATACAGTTTATTTACAAAATATTTACAAGCTGATGTATAGAACCCAACTCTGAACCCAACTCTGTACAAAATATTTAATCACTGTTATTTTTTCTGCAATATTCCTTCTACCAGGCATGCAATACATGTATATTAGTAGAAATCATGTACCATGTAAAGGAATAATAAATAGACCAGCATGTTGACATGTCTAAGTAAGTAGTGAGTGAATCTATGGTCTAGTTGATAGCACAGATGAGCCATGAAGTGACATGATTTTCTTCTAGATTTGTTATCTCTGACCCTACACCTCCTCTCTTCCAATGTCATCATTGTACATACCAATCATGTTTTACATAGCTCCTGCCATGTGCAGCACACACTCAAAAGATCCTTAAAGGAGGGGCTCTCTCTGCAGGGCTCACACTCACTATTCTTTTTTCTATGTTAGGGATCTAAATTGAAATTTGTCTTATTTTATGTAGCTCTTTTACAACACCTACAAGAGAGTCTTAAAGGGGCAAGTCACAGCTTGTTCTTTTAAAGCATAACTTTGTTTTTCTTAGAAACTGAAAAAGGACTTGACAAACCATGTTTTACTTGGTTCCTGCCATATGTACCCTACTGCACACTCAAAAGACCATTATAGGAACTTTACATTAATCTACATGTACATTCCTCCTAGTTGTATTTTAGGCAAACACTTGTGTAATGATTGCACTGTTTGTTAAATGATAATAATCATTGCCCTGCCCATAATTAGAACAAAAAAATTATAAAAATAAAAAATAAAAATCATGTTTCGCATGACTCCTATAACTCCTGTAGAAACTGTCTTTGTTTATCCTCTATTTATATTACTAGTTTAGCAATACAGATGTAGATTCATAGTAAATTTGTATCAGTACAATCAGCTAAGTGTACAACTATCAGTTATCATAATTATGCGTAATATAAACCAAACATCTCTGTAACATTGCGACACTATACTTTTATGAAGAGGTAGACCATTCATTTGAAGATGGTTTATCCACTAAATGGTTTGTTGCCTTCCCATTTATTTCATTAAGTAGTAATTATTAATTGTATCAAGTACTAACTTCACATCTAATTTATAAAGTAGAGTACATGTAAGGTGGCTCAGACTTTCATATACTTTCGTATTATCTAAAGAATACTATCTTTTCTTTCTCCTATCAGGTTCTTCAAAAGATTATATACTGTTCCTTTCAATCATATGCTATGAGAAGATGTTATACAGTATCTGTGGCAACTCCACATATACTCCTGACAGCTAGTTACAATTCATTGTGCCACTGGCAGAAGGTTGTTTGCATGCATGTATGTGCCACAAAGTTAATGTATAACTCACTTCTCAGGCTTTGACAGCTCTATACCATGTGTGCCGGTTTTTCACATCACAGGGATCTCTCTCTTCAACTAATAACTAATTGAAAAAAGAAAGTGGAGTGTAACTACCTAGTTAGAGTAGTGCGGTATCTAATAAGTTCATAATGTATCTTTCAAGTTACAGGGCTTTTGATGCTTCCGCTGCCCTTCTGCCAGCCGCACAACAGTAAATGGAAATCAATTTGTCCAAGTTATCTTAAAGAATAACGTTTCTTTCTTTCTTTCTTTTTTCTTAACATCAGGTTCACCAACATCCCCTCCTATGAGTCCAACCAATGGGTTTCAAATGAGTCCATCAAAGCAAAAAGGTATGTCAACTAAAAAGTTGCCAGCTTTTCTTCATTTGTTTGTAAAGTTTTGGCACTCTCCTTTCAAAGTTTCAAAGTTTCAAAGAAAGATTGACTGCATTTTGTGCATGGATGATGCATTTTGAATATGTTGAAATGCTTGCTGTTTTCCAACTGGATAGTACTTTATTATGTTGCTATATGAATATGTTTTGTTTTCTGCACCTACCTTGTGCTTTTATTTCCTTTTCCAAGGAACTCAACTTATTTTACTGATCATATTTCTGGTTTATGTTGTCCTTGGTATTTGAACTTCTTTCTGTATGATTTTACTTTAACTGCACTATTCTATTGCTTTTTCTTTCCTCTTTCTTTTTTTCTATTTTCCTCTTTCCCATTAACTTTTTGATCATTCTCACCCAAACTATGCACCTGTTTTCAACTCTATTTTTCTATCTTTTTGCTGACTGTGCCTTGATTTTTTTTTTACAACTTAATTGTTCCTAAACATGTAATAGTAAATGTGTAGTGCACTTCTCAATTATGCAATGTTTACCAAAACATAGCACTCTCTTTGTGATTTTGAAGTCTCTTAAGCCTTTAGAAATCTTCACTTTCCATTGCTGCATTTGTTATTTGCTCGATCCATTCTATCTAATTTCCTCTCTCTGCTCAAAAGGTCATCTTTTGACTGCAAAGGAGCGGGCAATCAGCAAGCATTTGTCACAGTATTATGAACAAATCTTACTTTGAGTAGAGTAGAATTGATAGTTCTTAATGCAGGATAATAAATATATGTCTATTCAGGGCATGCTAGTAAATGATAAATGTTACAAAACTTTTGCATTAACAAAATTAAAATTGCTATTGGTTTTTGCTAAACATTGCCTTTGCAATATAGCTACTTCAGATTTTGTTCTTCGGTCAGCCCTTCCCCTCCCCTTCCCCTCCTCTTCCCCTCCTCTTGCCCTCCCTTCCCCTCCCCTTGCCCTCCTCTTCCCCTCCTCTTGCCCTCCCTTGCCCTCCTCTTCCCCTCCTCTTCCCCTCCTCTTGCCCTCCCCTTGCCCTCCCCTTCCCCTCCTCTTCCCCTCCTCTTGCCATCCTCTTGCCCTCCCCTTGCCCTCCCCTTGCCCTCCTCTTCCTCTCCTCTTGCCATCCTCTTGCCATCCTCTTGCCCTCCTCTTGCCCTCCCTTGCCCTCCCCTTCCCCTCCCCTTGCCCTCCCCTTGCCCTCCTCTTGCCCTCCCCTTGCCCTCCCCTTGCCCTCCCCTTGCCCTCCTCTTGCCCTCCCCTTGCCCTCCCCTTTCCATCCCCCGTATAAACAGAAAGGAGAAAGTCTTACAAAACATTTTGTGATAGATGTCCATGCACAAGGCAAGGCAAGATACATGTAATGTATTTTCCAAATGGTTTTTAGCTTTGTAGTACTGTAGTATTAACCATATCAATCTTCAGTGTTTCAGGGAATATTCATTCGCTCTAAGTGATTTGATGATGACTTTAAGTGTCTCATTTTACAATCATGTCGTACCCTTAATGCATATGTCTTGCAGATTATATGAGGAATGCTTTAAAAGATGTATACCTCACATAGCATCCCTTTGTTGCAAAAGTAATGTAAGTCTCTCTTGCACCAAACTGAATCTACTTTGCACGATAACAGGATGGGTCCTTACTGATATGACGACGGGCTTTCTGCCCAAGTCACGTGGTGCTGCCCTCTTTGAACGAAGAAAAAAGATGCAAGAAGAACGTGAAAAAGGAGGTACCCTTTATATTCCAAATATCCACGTCTTTATCAGCTTACATGGAAACAAATAAAATGCTTTTTAGCAGTTGTAACCTTTGTATACTCATCATTTTATTTAGCCAAGAACATCTGAAGTTCAGCATCATAGTATAGTCATTAATAATTGCTTGCAAAGATACATCATCTCTGAGAGCCAACAAGGCATTCCACAGAAAAGAAATGCTATTTAATGCCCTTTTGGTTCCCAGCAGATGATATGAATTGAATTGGAAAGTTCAGAAATGGTCCTTTGCTAGAACACCATACATTGTTGCCTCAATTTATTTTCTTAAGTTGGGGCAATGATAAAATGATGAAGAACAACTTCTATTAAAGTAAAGTATACTCTCTGTTGTAAATATAGCTCAAAACCCAGAAGCACAATCTCCCTCTCTGACTTTCTTTAAAGTTATAATGCTACAATGCTAAAGTATAACAGATGATACTGTAAAATCCATATTTTAGATAGTTAAAGCCATTTTGAATTTCACAGTTTGGCAGCACATTGTATCCTAACAAATTCCAAATTCAATCACTGTTTACTGGTATCCTTTAGCCTTATAAATTTGAGTGCATTTTGTGACCAAATTTCTGAACATTCCATACTGGGTGATATTAACTGGTGTGAGGTCAGTAACAAATATACAATTGTATTTGCAGTGGTGTTAATCTATATTTCATTCCAAAGGTGATGGGCATGATCTTTTTTCTCAGAGGAATAGACCTCCACGTCTTTATCTATTTCTTGTGTGACTGATTTATTTTCCTTTAGCTATAATGCTTCATATCTCATGATATGTCTTTTTTATACTAATAATAGATATCTTGCATGATTTATTCCTTGGGACAATGGTTTGTTTGTTTGTGTATATTGTCTTTTTGTCTAGTCTAATGGCATGCAAACATATTCGGTTTACAGAACTACTAACTTATATCATAACAAGTATATTTGATTTCTTTATTTATTGCATATATGTATGCATTAGTACTTCATTATTTATGCATGTGCATATATGCATGGACTGAATGTTCATTGATATATCATGCATGTTGTATTCAATCTTGGTATGATGAAGTCATGCATGTGCATGATAGAGTACATTTTTTTCCCCCCTGTAATAACAATCCTTTTTATTTTATTTTTTTGTTAAATGTATTGTGTATATTTCACTACACAAACAATTACCATGATGATATGATATGAAGAAATTCATTGCAGGCACCTATAAGGTTGCTCCTTATTGATTGATTGATTGACATATTATTGAAACTTAGGATTTGAATCTTCGGATTCCTGTCATTGTTGAAACACTTTGTAGCAGAAAAGGTTTTTATTCATTCATTGTTATAAAACTTTGTAGCAGAAAAGGTTTTTATTCATTCATTGTAATAAAACTTGGAAGCAGAAACGAAAATTGACTTTGAAAAAAAAAAATCTTGTTGTGGAGACCAGATCAGGAGATATTTCATTGTAATTTTGCTCATTTTCATCCTATGTTTCTCTCACCACCCACTTTCATTGGTTAGGAGTTCCGCCGCCTCCTGTGATGGATATCCCTACTAACAACAACAACCTACGCAAAGATGAAGATGAGTTCTGGCCACCGCCTCCCCCTCCTGATGAAAGTAAGGAATGGGGCCCCCCTCCACCCCCTCCGCCTAAGCCTAAGCCCAAGCACAAGTCCGTGGCAGCACCCATGCCCAAGCCACGGGCAACTGAGGCACCGCCAGTAATACCTCCGCCTCCTCTATCGCCACCTCCGCCTCCTCTATCACCGCGGCAACAGAGTCGTCCAGAGGTCCCCAACCGCAAGGTTATTCCCCCGCCGCGAAAATTTGGTTTCAAGCCGTTCAAACACTATTCTCCTGAAGAGGAGAATGAAGAAAAGCCTACTCAAGCTGGTATGATACGTTTTCAATGTTATGATATGAGATGAAACTCCTCATCCTCCCAAATCCTCCTGCCGTTGGTTGGTTGCCTGCCTGCCGTGATAATCCTCCTCCATACCCCCTCAACACCATCCTCCTATCGCATGGCGAACGTACGTACGCGATTGACTCATGCATGGCCGTCCGTCGATATCTCGCTCTCATTCTAATGCAGTCCAAATGAACATGCTATATTGTCAGGTTGTATTAACAGTCAAATTAACTTTCATAGAAATAGAACAAAACTTAGGTATTGTATGACAGGGGAGAGAGATAAACAGGAACAAAAAATGAATGGAGAAATATAAAAGAAAGAGAGAGAGACAATCATATGGATTGAAACATTTCAGGGGAAAAAGAAACTGAGAAAGATACACATTTCTATGACTATTGATAATTATGCATCTCCATACATTATTACTGATTCTTCATAATGTGTTTATCCACTAAACAATCCTGTAACTAAAATATTGTCCAGCATACTTTGCCAATTATTTTTTTTCTTAAATTAATTCACTTCAAATTGGTTTAAAACGTGCACAAAGTTTATAATTTCTGCTCTGCAAAGGAATATGTTTATCGTTAAATCAGTTTATTTGTAAGAGGAGCTTCCTGAAAACCACCATTCTATTAAAGTGAAAACTGAAATCAGTGGATAGAGTAAACAAAATTACCAATGCAAAATTTTATTTTCTGAAAGTGACATTTTTAGATTAAAGGGAGGAGCAAAAGATGACCATTTGAATGATTGACTGGTTGTAGATGGAAAGCATAAAAGTATTGTCTTTGTTATGTCAGACTGGAGGAAAGTCTTCAATTGATTCTATGAATTGCAACAGACTGATGTAAGCTAAGATGGGATAGAACCCATACTCTGAAAGATACCTTTGAATATCAAATAACTCAGCTTGTACATGTATTGGAAACTATATCATATAATTCCAAATGTCATGCATGTTTCACACATAGATCATACATATTCTCAATCTCAATTCAAGGATACTATCCTCAGTAACACAGTATTATCAACCATGCCTTTATATATGTAGAACTTAATCATTCTTTCACACCTATAATCAGATACATGGGGTGGTATTCTCATAAGTTAAGCTGGGACTAAGTCCAGAGACTCCAGACTAAACAAGAATTTTAGTTCACACTTCTATGGAATGCTAGGTTTCATCTTCCTCCTTCAATATCCATGACAAAGATAATCTACCAAAGACTTTATTGAAAATCGGTTCATACTCATATTATCTTTTTCTTCCCATTTCATTCCAAAATCAGTATTTTTGACACTTTTCATTGCAGGATTAAAATAATCTGTATTATATAGGGTAAATGAGTTGGCAACAGGCACTCCATAAAAGTGTGAACTAGTTAAGCCAGGCTTAACTTAGTGCGCGCTATCGGAATACCACCCATGATGTTTTTTTTTGTCCCATATGTAATTGATGAAACCTTCATGCTTTTGTTTATATCCTTCTGCATGTCTGGAACCATATATTTATTCACATACATGTACATATATATATTCAGTTGTGGAGAAGGTTATTGTGGTGTCACATTGTTATAAGTAAATGACCATTTTTCACGTTATATCAGCAAATAGGTTATCTAATTTTGTTGATGAGGACTTACTATGCTTCCCAGTTCCTTATTATTTTCACTATGTGTGTATTTGTATGTTTGCACTTCAAATATAAAAAACAACATTTAAATCACATGCAAGTGATGAGTGTATTTGCCTTTCTGGTGGGCACTGACTTAAACAAGAAATGGCTTCTGAATTGATTCATTCACATAGGCTTTGTACGTGGAAGAACCTGTTCCTGTAGGTAATGGGTTAATGTGATTATAGTTCCTTTGAAGTGAGCACCATTGAATTGGTATTCTTGTTACCTGCCTTACACAAAATCACTAAAATTTATTTTGTCAAGGCATGAGCTGTTTGTACAGACTAATTGGATCTCAATATGTAGGCTTTCAAAAATAATAGAGAAACCTACCTGCCTTTATTATTTAATGGATTCAGACATGATGATTCTCTTGAGAGAAATCATGTCCTTTAAAAGTGCCTGCATCACATGAGAATGAAGGATATTGGTTAAATTATTACAAATCATTTTTACTTTTTAACATCTTTTGTTCTACAGTGCAAATATGCATGTTTGCAGTTATATGAAATTACCAAAGCCTGTGCATGCAGACTAAAAAGTACTTTGGTCCCAGTGCATATGATTTTGTGTATGGCTGGTATAGAAAAATTAGGTCTTTGTGAATCCAATTGCATATTCATCTGTAATGAGCCAAAATGGCATTGTCTTTCCAATACTGAGTGATGGGACTTATGGCTTTCAGCAGATGATTTCTAATCCGCTTTCTTATCCGCTTTCTTAATCCACTTTTTCAGTTTTTTGTATAGAAAATTTTTAATGATTTTTGTTCTGATAATTACGCTTTCGCTTTCAAGGTATATGGTCGCCCAACGAAGGTCGCTCATTGGTAGACCGAGTTCCTGATCAGATGGCCCCGCCTCCGCCCCTGAGGAAGGATGAAGGCATTGCTCCTGTCTGGACACCGGGTGGTAGCCAACCGGTCAAGAAAGAATTCAAGCCGGTCAAACTAGACCTCGCCAACAGGCCTAAGATGAGCTCTGTCAATCCACCGGTAGGAAATTAACTTAGAACCAACATGAATCAGAGAAATGATAATCTGAATTTTACTATTGAAAGATCATGTAATATATATATATATTTTATCTTTTTGGAACTGGCAGGTGCAATTAGGTGTAATCATTACAGGTGGTTCATATTTTGCATTAAGTATAACTTGCAATCTATGCTGTTCGTAGCCAAAGAAAGTTTTTATGAAATGCATGTACCCTGATCACTCATGCAGGGGAGAAAATCTACAGTATATTGGCTACTGGCAGCGTGTTATGGATGTGCTCTATAGTAAATATGAGATTTCTTTGCCACAAATCATATGTACATAAATTCTATTTTTACCAAAGCTCATTTTAGGTTTCCCATATCTTTTGAAAGGGCTTTCCAGAGCCAAATTGCTCGCTGTTCGCCTGTATACAATTACTGTTTTGCTGCTGTCTTGTGAGTTTTAGATCCATGATACGTTTTAAAAGACATATAATTGTTAACCTAAGGATTGTAGGCCTAGTCTGCGATGTTTTAGTTCACAAAAGGGTTTCAGGTTCATATTCCAGCTCTAATGAATTTATTTTCTTTTCTCACACAGACCTACTCATCACCTGCTGCTCATACATGGAGCCCTTCCAATCAGGGGGTGTCCTCCCCTAACCCTATCACCCCTCAATCCAATCGACCACAGTACACACAACCCATGGCTGTAGACACTCTCCCAGACCCCTCCCACATACTCTCCCCTGGGTATGTTTCACCCCGCTCCCCAAGCCAACAACCCCACCCCCCTCCACCACCTCAGTTTGCTGGGGATGGGCCTGCCTCACCCCACCCTGCCTCTCCCCACCCTGCCCCTCCCCACCCTCCGGTCTCCAGAGCTGTGCCTGTTAGCCCCGCTGGGGCAGTGCCTTATCAACCAGGGGGGCCAGTGCCGTATGATGGAATGGCCAATGGGTATGGCTTTTTACCAGCAAGTGCTGTGTTGTCTGGATCACCAGGTGCTATTCAATCAGGTGAGCTCCCTCCTTCTTGAGCACACAGTAGTTTAATACTCTTCTTTAGTAGGCATTAATAAAAGTGCTGGTGATAGGTATGTCTGGGAATGCCTATGAGACAGCTGTTCAGCTTTTTTTACATTTAGCTGCTTTGCATTGAGAGTTAAAGAGCATGAAGAATTGGACGGGAAAGGAGAATAGAGAAGTGTAAGAGGATAGTAAGATCTGATTTTAAAGCAGAGAAAGAGATGGAGAAAAGGAGAAAAGATAGGAGAAATTAAGAAAAAAAAGAACTATTATATGTAAAGGTACTGCTAAAATGCAGAGACAGACGCTCAATATTATTTGAATAGATACATGTAGTATAAGTAACACTTTAATACTTGTTAAAGGTATTACAAAGTTTTGGTATGGGGTCATGAATTTCTTTCAAATGAGCATATTGGAAGCATATGCGATTTTACAATATTCAATGATCGTTGTCGCGGTTGAAATCGAGTCTAAGGTGATGAAATTGTAAATAATATACTCTTTATGTTGTATAGCGCCCTCTCAAGACTGATATTACTTTAGCTTTAAAACAATGTTTCTTGACTACAATCGACTGATTTGCTATCCCGCTTGGAAATTATATATCAGAACTGCATATTCTGAGATTTTCATGGTCGCAGCTACCATGGAATGGCCTAAGGCACTATTTGAAATTTTTGAAATTTACCGAGCACCGGTAAATTTTGATTATTCAATTTGCTCGAAAGCAGAAGTGTTTTAGGGGCTAATTTTTTTAGTGCTTATAATACATCCATAGGGGCATCCAAATATATCAAAAATTTAAAGAATTACTATCCATCCAATTTCAAAATTTCCCAAAACTTTGCATTACCTTTAATGCAGTAATAATATCTGTGGCTTTTAGAGCAAGTAACTCTTTATTCATATAGGTGAAGGAAAAAATAGAAAAATCCATAAAAATGGGCGACATTCAATGTACATTGTTTATAAGATTCAAATTTGAAGATATGTACATATATATATGGACTATTTCTGTGGGGTTATTATTTTTTTTTGGGGGTAATAATAGTTAAAAATTCTTCACAAATGTAGGAATCTCAAATTTAAAAAAAATAGCATGATTTCATTGCGTGTTGCATGGGTAATGTTTATGCTATTCACTGGATTGCTATCATGTGTAAGACATGCATTCAAAATGGGTCTGTGGGTTGCAAAATTAGGGAAACAATTATTGAAATGTCTATCCAAGAAAAGAAGTCTTAAGACAATGAAATGGCATTGTTATGGGACAAAAACTCTGTTGAATCTGATTATAAATCTCAAAAAGTAGAAGTGAACCACCTGTGAATTATGCGATATGTCATATTTTCATTGATCATACAATGTGCATGTTACATGCAGTAATAGTAGTTGCAACATTGATAGAAGACAATGCATTTCAGGTGTAGATTAACTTTAGATAATTTGCATAGATGTACATGTATGACTTCTTTCTTGGAAAGAGCATTCTGTATAGCTGAGAGAACCGATGCATACTTGCCTGAACTTAATCATAACATTTCATACTTAAATATATATTTTATTTTGGTTGTTGTAATTTTTAATAATGTTGTATATTTAACCCAGTGCATTTGATGATATATTAATATTAACTCCTAATAATTCCATCCTTTTTCCATCTTTCTCATTTGTGCATCTCTAATTTCCCTTCATTTACACCACCTACTTTCATTTGCCAATTATAACCAACTTGATAATGGTTGCCTGTGGGGGTGTAGATTTGTTGACATGGGGTACACAGCCAGGCTCCGCCCTGCCTACGTCGACCAATGACAATTCCACGATCATCCTTGGTGAGACGTTGAATGTTGAAGTGACTGTCTGTTCATGTAGCATTAAAGAAGAAAAAGATTAGCAAAGCTTAAAGCAGAGCAATTTCTGCCACTTTTGTTTTCATATTTGTTATTGCACTCGCACCAAATAATAATTCTTACAACTTTCCACTAAAAGTAGATACATGTAGTTTCATTTATTGCAGCACAGGGTTTTTTTTCTTCATGTAGGTAGGTTTGAAATATAGTGTCTGTAGATAGAAAAAGAAAGTTTTTTGTAGACTGTAGACATTATGTTTCATTGAGATTTTGTGTCCATGTTCATATTCCATGTACCAGGTATTTTAAATTGTTCATATTTCATCATCAGTGTTTTTACCTGTCATTTTTCTGTATGTAGCTTGGCCTTGTAGTAACTCCCAAATCACTAGTCACTTATTTAACATAAATGCTCCTTATTAACCACAATAAATCAATGTATCTACCTATTATTTGCTAGTTTCCCTAAACTACGCAGCCATCGAGAACTAAAAAGTCACATTCACGCATGCCCCACCCCAGTACATCGCCTTCCCAGGGTTACGTGCGCAAACGCACGCCCGCCATCAGCCTCTTCTTTTCTCCCACGCCGAGAGAGTCTAATGCAGCTAAGTCACTTGTGCTCAAGTTCAAGAATTTTCTCCTTTTGGCATGTTTTTGATCTGCTGTTCTTATCTATTCCGTCCTCCTTATAATTGTGTTTATTTTGGTGGTACGGTTTCCAATCACATTTCTTTTACTAGGCAGAAAATTAACTTTCTTTTCTGCCCTGCAATTCATCTCTTTCGCGACCGGAACGCAGACATAGTTTATCGCCGCTTTGCTGGGCACTTCATCTCTGATGAACCGTGCTACTAGCTTCCGGGGGTATGAGTGTGAAGCCGACGTTTCGCTCAGGGATTGTCTTCCCAAGCGTGTCAGCAATGGGTAAGTTAGGGACGCCTGCAGATAGGGGCTCTCGGATTGCTACCATGTTTTTTGCTGACCCGGTGCCCGCCGGGATCAGCAATACAACCATTGCTGGGACCTGTGGTCGAGGCAGACTATGACTTTGACTTAGAAAGAGATGTAGCCGATTGATGCTTCTTTGACTTCTTGCGGGTGGGGTCAGCCGGCAGAGAAGGTGGCACCTTGGCCTTACCCTACGGGCCTTGCTCAGCAGGGCTTTGGGATGGTCTCCTACAGCTTGCTGGGACCTGTGGTCCCAGCAAGGGGGTCATTGGTGTACCAACAACGAATCCCCTCACTGCGGGCAAGAGTGTCGTCAAACCACCGACAACCGACCGAGCTGTAGGAGACCATCCGAAAGTCCTGCTGAGCACGGCTCGTCGGGTAAGGCCAAGGTGCCACCTTCTCTGCCGGCTGACCCCACCCGCAAGAAGTCATAGAAGCATCAATCAGCCACGTCTCTTTCTAAGTTAAAGTCAAAGTCTGCCTCGAGCACACATAAGACTAAGACTGGGGAGAAGGGTACAGCCTTTTCTAAGATGCCCGCCCCTTCCCCCGCGGCGGTCAATCAAGCTGAGCTTCTCAAATACTTGAAACTCTTATGCTGAGGAAAGCAGGTGGGCCAAGCCCCCAGCCTCTCAGCCGACCACTGGTGGCACGGACCTCTCCTCGGACGCGACGGACTCTGTTCGGTCCTTGGACTCGGGAGACCCGAACCGCAACCTGGTTCAACCCGGTCCTGGTTCGCCGGGTTTGGACCCGACCTTACCGGTTCAACTGGTCTCGGTTTGCCTAGCTTGTACCCAACCTTTCCAGATCCGGTCCCCGGATTGCCGATTCGGTGATCAGGATTTCACAACCCGGTATCCGGACCTCACCTTCCGGTATCCGGTCCTAAACATGAAGGTCATCAATACCTACATCCCCTCGGAAAACTTCTGAATGGAGACACTAGTTACCATCCTGCCGGCAATCAAGCGAACAGACTGAGCCGTCTCGCTCAATTTGAAGGACGCGTCACAACTTTCACATCCCAATCCATCCCCGCTCGCGGGATCTCATGGGATTCGCCTTCCAGGGTGAGACCTTCAGGTTTTGTGCCCTGCCTTTCGGGCTAAGACCGGCCCCCCATGTCTTCAGCCGAATAGTGTAGGCTCTGGCCTATTTCCTGAGGAATCGCTGCCTCCGACTCTTCGTTTACCTAGACGAATGGCTCTTGGTAGCGGTCCTTCAGGATCAGTTGGGCCTGCTGCTCCTGACTACACAGGAGCTAGGCTTTATAGTCTGGGAGAAATGGGAGCTGTCCCCCATCTGTACCCCAGTGTACTTGGGTGCGGAGATAGACATCCCGTACCCGGTCGCTCGCCCCAGCCACGACAGGACTCGGACCATTTCCTTCGCCGCTCGGTCCCTGGGTCTTTCTCACAGAGTACGGGCCAAGCGCTGGCTTCAGTTTGTGGGCTACCTCGCCAGTCTGGTGGAGGTATTTCCAGATTGCAGACTTCTGATGAGGCCCTTTCAGAGGCACCTCTTGAAGTTTTTCACGCCTAGCGTGGATTCCCTCGAGATATGGATCCAATTACCGAGGTAAATCTTGCATCTGTTTCTTCCGTCTGTTTCCCTCACGACGGATGAGTCCCTTCTGGGCTAGCCATTGCGGGGGCGAGATGGTTTCGGGGGATTGGTCTCATTTGCACACCATCCCCCATATCAATGTGCTGGCACTGCTGGTGGCGTTCATGTCGCTCCGTCATTTCAAGAGATTGTGGGGCGCTCCGTGCTGAACCTTATGGACAAAACCACGACAACAACACTCTCTTGGGGCAAGTGCCTTCCCTCATAGTGGTCCCTCCATCCGGATTTCTTCGATCGTCTCAGGGTGACTTGGGTCCCTCTAGAGGTCGATCTCCTTGCCACCACTATCAACCACCGTCTCCTGCGGTATTGCACGCAGGTACGGGTTCTGGAGGCTTGGGTACTACATGCCTTCTCCCTCCATTGGGTACATTTCCGGGGGTACGTCTCTCCCCCTTTCATCTGATCCCTCAGGTCCTGAGAAAGATCAAGGAGGATCAAGCGTGCGTCCTTCTGGTAGCCCATTGCTGGCCGAAGAGACCGTGTTTCTCTCTACTCCTGTCTCTCTTGGACGGACCTCCTTTCCCTCTCCCGCTGAGGCCGGACCTAGTGTCCCAGCCTCTGTCGGGGATCACGCTCAGGACTCTCTGAGAGAGCCTCTCAGTTTTTGGTTCAGAGTCGTAAAGACTCCACGAGGTCCCTTTACAACTCTCGTCTGGAAGCCTTTTCCGTTTGGTTTGAAGACCGTGGTGTTTCACCCCGGAAGGCTTCGGAAGGCGCGATTGCGGATTTTCTGATCTCCTTATTTGATAAGGGTAGAGCCCTTTTCACAATTCGTGGATACCGCTCGGCCATCACCGCTATTTATGTCGGGTTTCCGGACGGCTCGGGAGTCTCTAACTCCCATTTCCTATTAAACTATTAAAGTTGCTGCAATCCTTTTTTCTACAACGACCAGCTAACCTAAAACTGGCTCCTGCTTGGAGCCTGCCTAAGGTTCTGGAGGCGTTGTCAAAGCCCCCCTTTGAACTGATGTCTAAAGCTTCTCTCCTGCATTTGACGGTCAAGACCCTGTTCCTCATTGCTATTGCGTCCGGGCAGAGGAGGAGTACACTCATGCCCTGTGTACCTTCCCCAGCCATATCCGGTAGGAGAGACAGGACGTTAGACTTATACCCCGGCCCTCCCGTATTGCAAAGAACCAGTCGGTTTCCTCCGAGCCCTTTGAGGTTTTCCTCAGCCCCTCTCTGACTTTGTGAATGTGACGTTTTAGTTCTCAATGTCTGCGTAGTTTAGGAGTAGTATAGGGAAACTAGCAAATAATAGGTAGATACATAAATTTATATAGTAAATAACAAAATCAGGTATGATTTTTCTGATTATCTATTGTATTATAAACTGCTCAATTTATAGACACAAATACCCTGATTAATTATAATCTTATATACAATTAGAAGGAATTCTGATTATGCCTGTCTAAACGATGTCCCTCTTTTCACATGCATGTTCATAAAACAGTTAAAGATCCATTATCATATGTGTCATACTGCCTTGCATGCCGCTTGTTCTATGTTCACCATGTTTTGTAAATTCATTTGATTAAATTACTCACAATTTACAAAAATAAATTTGTGATCCATTTTAAAGAATATGAACTTGAAATTATAAAGGTGTGAAGTTGAATTTAAAAAAATAAGAAAGAATTGTTTGAAAAAAAGTGACAGAAGTGAGCCAGATAAAATGTGAAATATGCATTGTCTAAAAATGATCGATAAATAAATGTATATCATTCAAGTTCATTTAAGACTATGCAGAAAAAGTTCAACTTTCAACATTTCCATATAATTGTACTTCATATATATCTTCAATTGTTTTGTAGTGAAACACTAGATTTATCTTGAAGCAGACATTTATATGTTTAACATCTAGCAATTTTTGTATCATAGCTTGTACATGTATATTTACTTGTGTGAAGCTTGTACATAATCAGTGTTATGATATGTTCTTCTAAACATAAAATATGTCCTCTATTTATAGATCCATCAGACCTTCCTCCTGGTGCACTGTTCCAGAAACAGACAATAGAGGGCGATGTTGTGCACACTGATACTTTCTACCCAGTTCAGGGTGTGACAAGAAAAACATCAACTGTGGTGAAACATGAAGCACCAAACTACGATGGTATCGGCCCAAGGGACAAAGATGGATTACCACTCGGCCTGAGACAGGTTTGTCCTTTCCTTGATTCCTTGCTGTCTGTCTTGTCTGTGCCTAACATTGGTGACCATGTCTCTCCATTTACTTTTACATGTATCACTGGTTATTTGTGTGATGCTGGCATGATTGTTACCAGTCAGCCTA
The DNA here is from genome assembly GCA_037976565.1 of Mesocentrotus franciscanus. NCBI lineage: Eukaryota > Metazoa > Echinodermata > Echinoidea > Camarodonta > Strongylocentrotidae > Mesocentrotus > Mesocentrotus franciscanus. Next base: position 565,507 of record CP137685.1, read on the forward strand.
TTGAATCTGTTCATTCTCACCCTCTCACCCTAACTTTCAATAAGATTTACATATTTACATCTATCAAATACATTTGACATCACCGATATCTACATGTGAACTATTGAGGATGCTCAATATTTTCCATTACAAATTTATTGTGTTATGCATTAATTGCATTTGTCCAATTTTTGTAAAATGAAAAGTACTACTTTTTTTGATGTTTTTAATAAACCATGTCAATTCAATGCATTTTAATTAAAGTTGTTCACACCAATGTGGTATGAGCTTGAGCAATTATGTTCCAAAGTACATTTAAAGTGCATAGAGACAGGTTTTCCATTTTAAATGCACTACACAAGAAAGGACATTTACCATGCCTGTTAGACATTAAAGGGATCCTGTCACTTTGTCTCAGATTCTGAAACAAAATCCTGGATTTAGCTCATGCTGCAATCATAATTATAAACCTTTAGGTCAGTCAGGAACCCCATGACTTTTACAAGCCGATCGCCTGTCGTATTATCAAGATATTTATGATTGGAAATCGAAACCAAATTTTGCATTTTCCTAACGGTTTTCATAACACTACAGTCTATTGGGGAAAACGAGTATGGTAAAACCGGTCACTCAAAGATTTTACTTTTTTGAGGCACTTCTTGATCATTTTGAAGTGCAATTTTTTTTGTAGGGCTTCAATATTACACCATATCACAGACACTGATAACACGTAGGGCCATGCATCTCAGAATTAACATTGTTAAACGATGCCTTGAACTCTGGGTTAACTTACGAGTTTACAATCTTCTGGCTCTCAACAGACAATGTTTGTAAGTGAACTGACTGAAATTTTCTTGCTGTTGATGTTAGCATAGAGCCAACAATGTGTTTTATGGTTAACCTCCTTTCTTTCATTATTTTATTTTATTTGTAGCATGTAAAAGAAGACAACAGACACGACTGGTACAAGGAAATGTTCAAGTCTATTCATAAACAAGACAGAGATGAAGGTAAGATATCACATTCATATTCCTCTCTTAAATGTCTACTATTCCTCTCTCTTATTCCTATCCTATACCTTTATGTAGTACTCCCCTTCCGAAAACCTACATGTATTTCTAGGGGTGCTCCAGCATTTGATCTGGTGACCTAATACTCCCCTTCCCAGAACCTACATGTATTCCTAGGGTGCTCCAGCATTTGATCTGGTGACCTAATACTCCCCTTCCCAGAACCTACATGTATTCCTAGGGTGCTCTTGGTCTGGAAATATTGTGTTATAGTCTTTGTACCAAAATATCATTCTTGTTTTTTATTTTTTTAGGGTAGGTGTGGGGTTAGAGTAAGGGAAACATGCAGGTATAGTGTTTGGTTTGGTACAGGGTTGGATGCAGGATTTCAGTTACATACTGTGGAACTATTATTGTTGCTGGAGCATGTGTGGTACATCTATTTGCAGCATGGTATCCAACAGCATTCAAACCATGTCAGACATTATCCCCACCTCCTGTCTTCTTACTCTATGTTTCCACCCTCAATCACATTTTGCCAGTTCACTTTTTTATGCCTCCGCCCACCAAAGGTGGTGCCGGAAGTATTTTTGGGGGTTGTCTGTCCATCCGTCCGTCTCGTTAATTGAGATATCTCAAGAACCGCTTGAGATGTGAATATTAAACTTGATGATAGTATGTATCACTATAGGAAGACAATCTGATTAGAAATAAATAATTCCATCCATTTCCTATACTGAATTTAGGTGGAGGCATATAGGAGACACAGTCACATTTGTCTTGGTTTTTACTCTGACACTTAATAAATCACTAAACGCTGAGCACCTGGTGTTTACATTTTTCACTGATAGTTTTTTTAAAGAAGAATGCATAAGACAGTTTAAATTAAAGCATGGTCTGGTGTTGTAGAATGAGTTGCACAATGCTTTTTCATTTGAAATAAAATATCACTGTTATGGCATTGCACCAAGTTTTGACAATGCCAACACTTTTTAAGTTTTTGAATTTGTTCAGGAAAAGTTTGATTTTCTAATGAGTTTTAAAAATAATTAGACAGAAAGCATGTTTTATTCATTTAGATATTAATAAGTTGCAACCAACCATTGAATTTAAAGCTAGAAGCCAAGAAAGGAACATTATGCCCTTTCATAAAATTGTTAATATGACTCAAGTTAAATGTCAGGTGTCAGGTACATGTAATACAATATGTTATACAGCAGTTCATATAACTGGTGTATATATAGGTAAACTAATTAAGAGTATATTCTATGATGTCATGCTATATATTTATCTCATTAGATTTATATACAAATGAATGAGCAAAAGGGTGTATTTACAAAACACTATCTGATATCAAAGTGATTACATATACATGTAGAGCTTGATGGTATAAGGTAGCTAATTAATAATTTTGTACCAAGTTTTAACTTTGTCAACTGGTAAAGTATTCTCATCCTTCCATATTTTTGCCAACTACCTCCCTTCTCCTCTCATCTATTTTATTTCTTCCAGATGATAGTGATGATAGTTCACTCCCACAGAATGTAGAAGGTTATACAAATATTTTAAAGTTGGAGTCATTTTAGCTTACCATAATCCATCAGCTTCATTTTTGTCCATGTGGTCTAACACAAGTAGCTTTCCATACATCCCATGGCAATTCATTTGTCCTAGTCACCTTATTGTAAATAATTCAGTTTCTCAATGTGAGATCTTGTTTATATGTTGTACTATTAATTTGCTAATAATATATTTGTATATCAAATAAAAAGGAGGTGTTGATTGTGCAGCCATTTTGGGAAATTGAAAAAATCCTTTTTGCAATTTTCTTTAAAGTTGAAAAAAAAGTTATACACAGGAATGCTGTAATTTCGAAATGTAATTGTTTATTATATAGATGAGCTTTGTTTAGTATCTTGATAAGAATGGAAGCATTTACATAGGATTAAAGATATCAACTACATTGTATAATCACCCTTGATGATACCAGGTTTTGACAGAAGACACTTTCTTTCTCCCATTCATTTTGTATTCACCATTCATACGGAATACAAAAATGTTCACTCAAACTTGCTCCGTATATATATCAAAAGATAATGGTAAGTGCGTTATACCCATTGAATGTTACATTAGTTACTGACTAAAGGCTGTAAGTCTATGCTTGTATCGATCCTCGATAGCCATATCTAATGTAATTTTATCTCATGACTAGTCAGTAAACTGACTGGAAATATTGTGTTTAATATAGTCTTTGTACCAAAATATCATTCTTGTTTTTTACCATTTCAAATTATAATTGCAACTCATTTTACCTGTAAATTGAGCTGAGTAGTATATAACAAAAAGAATGCAAATTCCTTATGATAGAAATTTATGTGTGTAATATATTGCTAAATTTCATTCAACACATAATTTGCAAACAAATGGTAACTATTTTGCTTGAAACTCTCCAATATTCAGAATGGATTGTATGCAAACCAAGAAGAAACAAAATTCCAAAATGTTGAACAGACGAGTAGTACTGCAAAATTGAAGAATTGCGTTGTTCATTCTGATGAGTGCAATACGAAAAGCTTTGGTATATTATTCACCAATAGTAACTACATTGCAATAAATCAAAGCTGTTAAGCCCCCTATTTCCAGGCAGTCTAACTAATTACATGGAGTAAAGTCTTTTTGCCAGGCATCCAATACCTATCCTTGATCAATACTAGCTTGCTTTCTTCAGCATCTTGAGTTGTAAAAGAACTGAATCATTGAATGGTATACATTCTTTATCAATTGTATTTCAAGTAAAATTTAAACGTGAATACTGAAGCAAAATTAGCAAGATGTGTAGATATTAACCCTGAAGTAAATTGCTGTGATCTAAAATCCCCTGGTGGTGAAGGAAAAGGTCCTTGCAGCCTCCTTTTTCTCTTTTTCTCTTTTTCTCTTGACTTATCTGTAGTCTTTTAAATTGCTTCAAACTGTGTGTATACACCTGTAGTGTTAAGGTTAAAACATTTGGCAAGTACCAATATTTCAGGTTTTTTAAAAAGTGAGGTACACTAAAAATAAAAAATTTTTAGATTGTTTTAAACTTCTTTTCTTTAAAGGCCTTTGGGTTAAGCTTTTGATCAAATTAATCCAAAACAAGATAATGTATGTTACATTTAAGATTGCACATATGACTGTGTTATGGTTTGTGTTTGTTTCTGTGAATCTTGTGCTTGTTACTTGTGCATTCATTTTGTGTTTGTGTTACCCCTGCTCATGAATTAATACTAAATTTGTCCTCTTTTTCGGAGTGATTCTAGGCTTTCAGTTTACCCTTAAGCACCTTTTTTTGTTTAAAATTGTTTTAATATTGCTTTTGAAAACTGCTAAGCTTTATGTTCTGGTTGGCAAAAGTTCATTAATATCTGACACCATATCTAAACCATGTTCGGGCTCATTTAATACAGCTGGAAAATCAATATTGCTTAAAATAAATTTATTTTTAATCTTCATGGCATTGGTAGCGTAGATTTCAAGATAAAGGTGGATGTCATTTTACTAAAGTTCTTTTTATTTACCACAATAAATCAATGTATCTACCTATTATTTGCTATTTTCCCTAAACTACGCAGCCATCGAGAACTAAAAATGTCACATCCGCGCATGCCCCACCCCAGTACATTGCCTTCCCAGGGTCACGTGCGCAAACACACGCCCGCCATCATCCTCTTCTTTACTCGCACGCAGAGAGAGTCTAATACAGCTAAGTCTCTTGTGCTCAAATTCAAGAATTTTCTCCTCTTTGGCGCATTTTGGCTCTGCCTTTCTTATCAATTGCGTCTGCGTCTGCCCCGTAATTCATCTCTTCGCGACCGTAACGCAGACATAGCTTTTGTTTTTTTCCTTTTGGCTAGGCAGATAATCAATTCCTATCCACCTAGCATCCCCCCTCTGGCATAGCTCTCGCCGCTTCGTTTGGCACAGCTTGCGGCGCAGCTATTGTCTGTTCGTGTTTGGGTTTTTCTTTAGAATTTTCGCCCAGTATCCGGATCTCGTCTCCAACTGTGACTTAGGCGGAGAAGACTGTGGTAAAGTCTAAACCTCAGCCTGCCTTCTCTCTAGCCACTCAGACTGAGCTTCTTGATATGCCGAACCATCTTGTTGGGCCACAGGGTTTACCCTAGACCCATCAGTCACCCATGGGGCAATTGGGGACGTTACCCTTGCCCCGGGTGTGTCTTGACTGAGCCCAGTTACACTTGTCTGGTGTAATCCGGTACCCGATATAGTTTCGGGACCCGTCTTGCCAAGCTCAGCCTCTGAGAGGCTCTGTGCTGTGGCTTGCCTTTCTCCCCGTGCCTTTTGCCCGTTGGTGGTGGTTAGGCTCCCATCTCCCACTACCCTTGCTACTCCTCCAGGGGAGGAGTCAGTAGCTGAATCGGGACTCACCCTCCCCCTCTGGGGTTTGGATTTCCCCAAGCTGTGAGGCTGTCTGGAACCCTATCTCACAGTTGGCTTCGGCATCTGTGATTGGTTCTCAGTGGAGCTAAGCCCTGCAGCTGACCAGTCCTTGAGGACTGATATGCAGGCTTCTCTTAAGAAATATCTCTCAGACACATTTCCCCAGCTAACCCTGAGGGTAATCAGAGTCCGTCGCTGCTGTTTTGAGGCAACGAGAGATTTTCTAACTTCTGTCTCTTTTGGACGGGCTTCCTTTTCCTCTCCCGCTGAGGCCAGACCTAGTGTCCCAGCCTCTGTCGGGGATCCAAATCATCGTCCCGCGGTGCTCTCTCTGACCGCCTGGCCATTGCCGGGAAGACGCTAAGGCTTCAGGACTCTCCGAGAGAGCCTCTCAGTTTGTAGTTCAGAGTCGTAGAGACTCTACAAGGTCCCTTTACAACTCTCGTCTGGAAGCCTTTTCCGTTTGGTGTGAAGACTTCTGTGTTTCACCCCATAAGGCTTCGGTAGGCGCAATTGCGGATTTTCTTATCTCCATATGAGCCCTTTCCACTATTCGTAGATACCGCTCTAACTCCTATTTCCTAACTAAGTTGCTCAGTTTGTTTTTTCTACAACGACCAGCAAACCGAAGCTGCCTCCTGCTTGGAGCCTGCCTAAGGTTTTGGAGGTATTGTCTAAGCCCCCTTTGAACCGATGTCTAAAGCTTCTCTCCTGCATTTGACGGTCAAGACTCTGTTCCTCATCGCTATAGTGTCTGGGCAGAGGAGGAGTACTCTCCATGCCCTGTGTACCTCCCCTGGACATATCTGGTGGAAGGGACAGGGCGTTAGACTTATATCCAGGCCCTCCTTTATTGCAAAGAACCAGTAGGTTTCCTCTGGGCCGGTGTAAGTTTTCCTCAGCCCTCTCTCTCACTTCTTCTCGATCAAGGAGGACAAAGTCTGGTGCCCGGTGAGGGCATTAAATGGTACTTGGACAGGACCAAGAGTTTTTGTAAGGACGACCAGTTTTTCCTCATTACCCGAGAACCTCTCTCCCCAGCGTCCAAGGAGTCCATTTCCAGACGGATTGTCGAGGCCATCCAGGCTGCTGGCCCTGAGGCCCTCCTCCCGGAGGGCAAAGCCAGAACCCACGAAACATCCTGGGCTATTTTTTAAGGTATTGGTCTGAAAGATATATTGAGGGCCGTCTTTTGGCGGTCTCTCAATTCTTTCTCTTCCTTTTATCTCAGGGACGTTCCTTCTGGTGAAGTTCTGTTCGCGACTTTGTCCCTGAGAGAGGCATCCTCTGCCAGTAATCCCCAGTAACCCCTTCCACTTGGGACATGCCACCTGGGCTCATGTGTGCTGGTCTAGCAAATAATAGGTAGATACATTGATTTATTGTGGTAAATCAGAAAAATCATACCTGATTTTATTATTTACTATATAAATCTATGTATCTACCTATGTCCCTCCCTCCGTCCCCTTTCCTTGCCCAGCACCATGTCTTAAGTGTTGTCTCAGGCGGATTGTTAAAGAGGATGATTGCGGGCGTGCGTTTGCGCATGTGACCCTGGGAAGGCGATGTACTGGGGTGGGGCATGCGCGGATGTGACGTTTTTAGTTCTCGATGGCTGCGTAGTTTAGGGAAACTAGAAAATAATAGGTAGATACGTAGATCTATATACCGGTAGTAAATAATATCAATTATTCATTCTTAAATGACCTACATTATTGTTTTAATAAGTTACATCTTCCTGATCAGTATTTAATATATTATGATTTGCCAAAACTGTAAATGTGGATGTTGTGCTAGATTTAGATGTTGGTTTTGTCTTTGTTCTGAATAAAAAGGAAAGCTTACCAATAGGTTTATTGATAATTTATGTAAGTTATGCACATAAATGTATATGTGTCATATTTTACAAGTGCTGTTACATTAAGCAGAGTAATAAATGTTTTAGAAGAAAAAAGTTGTTATAGTACTCAAAGTATATTGGAAAATACAAACTAGATAAACATGCAGATTATAGTCCTCATTTTATCTGTTTATTTAAAGTAATTATTCGATTCTGAGCTGTTGACTTTCCTCAATCCTGAAATGATTGTGGACAAAAAAAATTGTTTCAAAATTTTCTAAAGAAATTACCCATTTTCTATTTACACCGATTTCATCATTGTAAACTAAAGGTTCAAAACACATGAACATTCGTCCATTCAAATTTCACTTGACTTTCCAGCTAACTTTTTATAATTTGTGATTTAAAAGAAAGCACCTTTTTGCACTAAAGGCATGATTTATGTTCCCTTCTTGCAGTGAAGCTAGATTATACTGGTGGCTTGCTTCATGCTATTGTTTTATTTCCCTTTTTGTGTAGATTACAGCTCTGATAGCGTGTTTATGAGTGAGAGTGAAGTAATGCATGTACATGTTAAAGGTGAGATTATTGTGCAATGTTTAGATTGTAGCATAGCTTAGTTCTGTAGTCACCTAGCTTAACTCAGTCCACTGGTCTATGGAAGTGTCAACCCTTAAGTTATGTTTTTTTTATTAAAAAAAATATATATACATATTGAGATCATTTGGTCACAGAATGAAAAAGAAATTATTTGTTCAGCACCACAATTTTTGTGTATTCTCATGTATTAAAAATATTACAATGAATTTTTCAGAATAAAGAATTGATATTTGGCTTTCCATAAACCGGCAGACACATTATATGCACTTACATGTGGGTGGAGTTAAAGCCTAGCCTAAACCTTTATCTGTATTATGTGCATTTGGAAATTGATACAAAATTACAAGTAGAAATGTAGATGAATTTGTAACACAAAATGCTCTGTAATGTTCAATAATGTTCAATAATGATGATAATAATAATAATATCAGGTATTTAGGAGTGCTAAGAACAAAGAGTACAATTACGCTTATAAAATTACAGAATGTGAAGAGAGACATGAAATACACAGACTCATAAATAGGTAATTTAGACATAGCTTTCCCAAAATACGTTTCAAGTTTTGTGGTTAAATACCCTACAGGATATTTGTTTTGAACCACTTTTTTGTTAGATAATAGTTTTCCATTTTATTCCCTTCTAACAAGCCTAACCTAATCACTAGCACTATCTGGTAATGGGCATGCATGACCTTTGGCCCTATTTGCATGTTTGGTGAATGCATATTCATAACCAGTGGATTCACATTTTTAACTAGTGATGTATATTCATAACCAGTGGATTCACATTTTTAACTAGTGATGTATATTCATAACCACTGGATACACATTTTTAACTAGTGATGTTTATTCATAACCAGTGGATACACATTTATAACTAGTGATGTATATTCATTATTAGTGGTATTTTTATCACCAAACTTGTAAAATGTTAACTGTCTGAATTCTTGAGGGAACTGATTTTACTTTTAGTCAGGCTATTGTCATAAGCAAGTCCCAATTGAAAATTTTGTTCAAAGTACGAATTTACCAAATTGTGACCAAGATTTGATTATATCTAATATGTTTAATGTTCATTTACTCACATTACTTAAAGCATTTGGTTCAATGATTTGGTTGATGATGCTTCTAAATTGATATGTTGCAAAAGTTGAGTGTAATAAATAAAAGGATATACATGAAAAGATATATTTCCCCTCAAATTTACCAAATGATAATCATGCCCATTTTGAAAGAGGAAAATTAAAGGATGGACATTGCAGTTTAGCTTTAATAACGAGACAATAAAGATTCAATGTGGGCTTCCATCATATTAAGCATAATTGAGGATCAGGATAGACTTGTTCAGTTTAAAATATTAATACAACAATTTTCTTTATCCCCTACCCCATGGCAGATGACTGGAAGAGAGAAGATAGGTGAGTCTTATTCCTTGAATAACTAGATTATTGAGTCTCTACTTTTTCATCTGCATTATGCATCATTTTTACATTTTTACTGAAATCAAATCAGCTTGGAATGAAATACGGCACTTTAGTAGTATGTAAGTGCTTAGGTATGTTTTTATTCCATTAGTAACAGTGCTCTTGTAAATTTTATTTAATAAAATTAAAACAGTGACAAATTGTTAGCTTTGTGTGTTTTTATTGATAATGAAATGGGCCATTCTATATCTAGTGCAAAAGTAGTAAAATCCTACACATGTACTGTATCTTCATGTGTATAAAAAGATGATAACTTCAAGACTTTCATTTATCAATTCCATTAGATCCTCATTAATGAAATATTTTTATTCAAAATCCTCAATGAAATGTGTGTATTATTGACTGTTACTGTTGTTTCCTCAGGAATAATGAACCAGAGACAGTGGTGAAGAACACACCCTCATATCGTGTACAGCCGGGTAAAATACAAAATTTTGTACCAGGAAAGTCAGCTCTAGCAGCTCATGAGAAAAGTGTAAGTAGCTCTAAAGCCCTCGGGTTCGCATCTAAATATATTATCTATTTCCATATTTGTTCATGTAGTCATACACATCAATGTAGTTTTTGTGTTAATCACTTTAATGAGTCATTTAACTATGGTTTCTTATGTGAACCAGGGGGTTTCTAGATAACATCCCCGTCACACCAACAAGACTGACATCACACCAACAACAGACCAAAGAAACATGGCATTACCCCAAATGGAAAGAATCGGTTGGTCTTGTAAACCAGAGGGTTTCTAGAAAACATCCCGGTCACACCAACAAGACTGACATCACACCAACAACAGACCAAAGAAACATGACATTACCCCCAAATGAAAAGAATCGGTTGGTCTTGTAAACCGGGGGGTTTCTAGATAACATCTCAGTCACACCAACAAGACTGACATCACACCAACAACAGACCAAAGAAACATGACATTACCCTGAATGGAAAGAATCGGTTGGTCTTGTAAACCAGGGGGTTTCTAGATAACATCCCGGTCACACCAACAAGACTGACATCACACCAACAACAGACCTAAGAAACATGGCATTACCCCAAATGGAAAGAATCGGTTGGTCTTGTAAACCAGGGGGTTTCTAGAAAACATCCCGGTCACACCAACAAGATTGACATCACACCAACAACAGACCAAAGAAACATGACATTACCCCAAATGGAAAGAATCGGTTGGTCTTGTAAACCAGGGGGTTTCTAGATAACATCCCGGTCACACCAACAAGACTGATATCACACCAACAACAGACCAAAGAAACATGACATTACCCCGAATGGAAAGAATCGGTTGGTCTTGTAAACCAGGGGGTTTCTAGATAACATCCCGGTCACACCAACAACAGACCAAAGAAACATGGCATTACCCCAAATGGAAAGAATCGGTTGGTCTTGTAAACCAGGGGGTTTCTAGAAAACATCCCGGTCACACCAACAACAGACCAAAGAAACATGACATTACCCCAAATGGGGAAAGAATCGGTTGGTCTTGTAAACCAGGGGGTTTCTAGAAAACATCCCGGTCACACCAACAACAGACCAAAGAAACATGACATTACCCCAAATGGGGAAAGAATCGGTTGGTCTTGTAAACCAGGGGATTTCTAGATAACATCCTGGTCACACCAACAACAGACCAAAGAAACATGGCATTACCCCAAATGGAAAGAATCGGTTGTTCTTGTAAACCAGGGGGTTTCTAGATAACATCTCAGTCACACCAACAAGACTGACATCACACCAACAAAAGACCGAAGAAACATGACATTACCCTGAATGGAAAGAATCGGTTGGTCTTGTGGAGTTGGTTTGGTGGTGTGACTAAGGTCTTAAAGGGATCGTTTAACAGTGTTAAATCTGAGATACACGGCCCTACATGTTATTAGTGTCTGTGATATGGTGTAATAATGAAGCCCTAAAAAAATTGCGCTTCAAAATGATCAAGAAGTGCCTCAAAAAGTAAAAATCTTTGATTGACCGGTTTTACCATACTCGTTTTCCCTAATAGACTATAGTGTTATGAAAACCATCAGGCGAACGGTTTTCAAAATTTGTAATTCCAATCATAAATATCTTGATAATCAGACAGGCGATCAGCTTGTAAAAGTCATGGGGTTCCTGACTGACCTAAAGGTTTATGATTATCATTGCATCATGAGCTAAATCCAGAATTTTGTTTCAGAATCTGAGACAAAGTTACCGGATCCCTTTAAAGGCCAGGTTCATTGAAATTTGGAAAAAAGGCAAATCACACCTCTACAGATTGCTGAGAACATTAACAAAATGACTAAAGTACTTTTAAAGCCCTCACTATTGTGAGGAATAAATTAATTGCAATTTTGATACCCTTTCCAAAACCCACTCACAAAGTGAAATGACGGCGTTATTTACATGCGATAAAATGACGTCACATTATGAACAACCTGCAATCACACATTCGGGACAATGTTGGATACCCATTGCAATTTTTAGATATGGGTTAACGTTGTTTGTATATTTACCGCCAGTTGTGATATTTCCTTTATTTTAGGCACTTTGAATGAGATACACTGAATAAATAATACTTTCTACAAATGTGTATTCGATTTTTATGTTATTTACCGTCACATTTGACCATAAAAATCGGGAAAATAATCACATATTCTGAGGGCAGCTCAGCGTGTATGTGTCGGATCTGGGAGTGCCTAAGACATTTTGCATGCTGAACTAACGACTCTTCTGGGGCAAAATATGCGACAAGTTTACATATAATTGTCCAAATATTCATTACGAAAATGTCTGATTAGGCCGATTAGTTTAGATTTTTGATAGATAAATGGGGAAAGTGGAAGTCGCGAGAGAATTAGATCAGTCCGGTTCGCGATTCACAGCTAGCTCGATCAAGCGCCGGGCGGCTGGCCTGGCTGTGATATGCGGGCTCATGTACTGTAGATACGCAGCTGCCCCGACAGCTTGTGCTTGTCCATCGACTTCGGCAAAATCTTCCAGATCTTCTTCTAGGTCTAGATCTCCCAAATCTCCATTGTCGTTGTCGTTGTCCGAGGTACTTCCTTCTTCTATCTCCTCAAAACTCAAATCAAGTATGTTTTCGTCCATATCGATATTTTCAGGGTGACTTTGATGAAGGTAAACAACGTTGGGTAAGAATGGGTACGGTCCTCAAGAGTCAATGCAATACATGTGAATTGCACGCAAACTGCATCGCGCACCGATCAGCTGAGCGGCCCATTGTATTAATTGTTCATTGTGCTACGTCACTCAAAAATCACCTGACTTACGATGTTTTCGGGTCTCGAGTGGGGTGATATTTCGTCAAGTTTAATCAACTTTTATAATTTTCGCACGAATTTACAAGTTACACAAATGTGATAGTTTTACTCAGTGTAATGTTCTGATTACAATGATACCAAATTCAGTCGATTTCAAAATCAATGAACCTGGCCTTTAAAGGCCTATGGAATATGAAGAATTCAGTAGTCAATGGCTGAATGTTAGTACATTTTTTCCAGCAAACTTTGCCAATTCAGAAGACCTGTTACTTTCTTTAATACATGGAACTGATTTCTTTATTTTTCTAGGTTCAAGCAAAGAAAGATGGTCTACTTTATTATGAAGGAGGGTAAGTATTGTTTTTTCACTCTGTTTTAATCTTGCATCCTCTTTAGAACAAAAATCTACACATGTCACTACATGAATGCTACTAAAATGAAGCAAATGCCAGCTATTTTTCTATCTGTCATTTGCAACACTTAAATCACCGTTCTCAGTTAGTGAATGAGGTGGAAAAAAGGGTAACTGTCCAATATGCCTTACATGATATGTGAGTAAATGTTATCAGTACTACATGTACAAGTATGTATGAATTTGTTGAAAAGAAAGCTCACCAATAAATGAAAATGAGATTTCTTTTTAGACTAGAATAATTCTCAAAACCTGTTTAGGACTGTGTTTTTGCAGTTTAAAAAATGAGTTTTACAGTGTAAATTGGAAATCAAGAATTTACATGAACATTGTACAAGAAAATTGTGGATTCAACTCACTTGATGAGAGTTTGACAGTTCAATATACATACATCTTTAGTAGACTTTTTCATATAATATTATGTACATGTTCATATTTCATTTCATTATACAATATCATTGACCCCTTCTGTACTACTAAGTTTTTGAATAATTGTGCCAAATAAACTTCTAGGTGTTAAGACTTGACTTGTATTGCTCGTTTCATTACTAAATTAGGTTTCAAATAAATCCCATGGGAGTAGACCTGACAATGAGGGTACATGTTCTTCATTTAGGAAGGTAAACAGCCATTTTTAGTCCCAACTCGCTTTCAACACAAACAAATATTACTTGAGATTTGCTGTGCATTGCATGGAAAGGTTTAATATCTTCCACTAATCGATAATCAAGCACAAACTGATTTTCTTTCCCTGATTAGCCGGCGAGGATCTGCTCCTGGATCAGGCTATGCTTCAGATGATGAAGCTAGGAAGGGGTATCATACCTTTGTCAAATCTGGTGAGCTGCCCAATACATCTGGTTTTGGCTTTGGTGCTCCAAAGGCTCGTAGAGGTAAGAAAATAACCACCCCCAGTATACTGATTTTCCCTTGAATTCTGACATGAACTTTCAAAGGCAGCCTACCGTGTTGCTCTTACACTGTAAGTTTCTTGTATTTACAGGATTGGCTTTGTTTTTGTATCTACAAACAATTTTTTATTTTACATGCTTTCCTTTGGAGAATCAGGATATTCTTCTTTTTTTCCCCCTCTTTTTCTATCTGAAATAGCTTATTTAGATTATGGCATTACCAGGTTTTTTGTAAAAGAATTCAATCATAATTTTAAAAGATGCTATTCTGGTTAGAAAAGTGGCAGCTCAGAGGCACACACACACACACAGCATTTTTGGCTGGAATTCACAAGACATGGATTTGTCATACAGTGTAACTTAATATGATGTGAATGGCATGTGATGAGCAATCACAGTCATCTGATCTAATAAAAAATGACCGTTTTCAGGCTGCATCCCGATTGCTGACCCTTAACCTTTCCCTATCAGGCTTTACAGTACGTAGAATGTATGGAACTCCCAACATGCCTGGGCTTATTGGGTAAAAACAACTGGTATCCCTGTACTTGTATATACATGTATAGAAGGCAAACTGGTCTTTCTATACAGGTAGACAGGTTGGACTGTATCAGCAACCTTTAGAAAGTCAAAGATTTCTGCATGTGCATCTAGCAAGTGAACATCAGGAGAGATTGCACTGCTATAACAAATAAATAACACAGTCATGGGTGATAGGTGTTTGAAGGGGCTGTGCGCTGCCATTATTCATTTTCAGATTAAATGAAAGAGCTCTTTGGCTACTGGTATGTGAACTGGATATGAGGATAACCACTTGGCAGGCCTAGGCCTGTTAACAGGCATTCAGTCCTCAGAAAATCATGTGATCTTGTGGTTTGGGGAAAGGAATGTTAAGTTACATGTAGTGGAGAAAGAGCAAGTTGTTCAAAGTCAATTACAAGATGAGTTCCAATAATTTAAGAAGAAGACAAACATTATAGTTCTGCAGTTAAAGACTATGATCTGAAAGAGTTGTTTGGATAAACTAAATTGTAAATTAACACATTGGAAAGTTGATATATAATTATATTAAAAAAAACAGGTGAGATAGAAATTGTACATTTTAAAAATGATTTAAAGAATATTTCTTTAAATCATAATTAAATAAATTCTAACATGAGAGAACCTGATGAAGAACTAATTGTGATTATAAACATTGACAAATGATTAAGTGAATATGATAGAGAAATACTGATAAAACTATTAGATCAGTTTAGAAAGATAAATTAAGATTCTAACACAAATCATGAAAAGAAAATGGTAGGTCATTAAGTATGTTAAAAGGGATATTGAAATAAGTTCATGTATGTAAATACGTATAGTATGTTGATAAAATTGTATCAGATTGGAAGAGATAATCAAAAGAAATAATGATCATTATCATTCAAAAGTTCAGCCTATAAAGTCGATATTTACGGTAGTTAATTTAGTATATTTGACAAAAACATAAAGTAAAGATATAGATGTATAGGAAAGAGTCATTGATTACATAAACAGTGCGATGTACTTGTAAATTTGTACTGCAAGTTTGTAATGATTAAGTGTAGTAAGTCCATTAACCTTTGAAAATAACAGTGTAAATATTAAATATATAGTCAATGAGTAGGATTAACACATAGATTATGAAGGACAATGATTCCTTGAGAGGTTCTTGAATCCAGTGTGTCAGAGTGATTATTGCCTGTCTACCCCCATGTATGTAGAGCATGTTAGATAAAGCATGAGATTTAATAGTGCATAGTCTTGTCCTGCTATGGTTCTTCTTTCTCCCTGTTCTTCCAACAACTTGCATTTTATTTTCTCTTGAGATTACAAGACAATGGAAAAGACTTAAATGGGTACCAATCACCTTAAAAACAGTTTGTGTGTAGCTAGAGTGTATACAATCAACCTAAATGAAAACAACTTACATGACATTCTATACATGTACATGTAGGTTGATGATTTTTTAAGGAGTATGACGGAAAAGAAAAGTATAATATAGGACCGTGTCCATGGAACCCAAGTTGAACTTGGCTTCCATGCGCACTCTAATCTTTATGAGCATGTATGGGTGCATCTACTAGTCTACTCATTAATGGTTTAATAATGTTGCATTAATGGTTTGATACTAAGAGTGTTTTTCAACTTGCAATATTTCTTTGTAGCAGTAATACTTGAAGCTCATATTTTGACTATAGCATACATGTACACGTATCTACATTGAACCCTTTTGGTGATTGGTAGATGTATCTTTAGTTAAAAAAGAAACAACAGAAATCAACTTTAGGACATGCAATTCCAATATTGTATTGTATTACCTATAGACTTGGTATTCAATTATATAATGTGCTTTCATATTTGCATAGGTGATGGTCGAGGCTATGGAATACGTACTTAGAGTGGTTTCTTGAAAGTCTGTAATCTTCTACATGCAATTAAATTATTGTGATTTGTGAATTAAACTATGAGGAGAGGGTGAATTACTACATTGTGTGACACTTGAATGAAATTCATAGTAGCTACTAGTTTAATAATAATAATAATAATAATAATAATAATATTGGATTCTTTTATAGCGCATGTATCCACCTTGCATTGTTGCAAGGTGCTCAAGGCGCTCCAACATTACCCGGCTATGTTAGGCTGCCGATTTCGGCTCAAAGCATTCAAGGAATTCCTTCCTACCAGTACCCATTTAACACCTGGGTGGAGAGTGGCAAGTGTAGATTAATGTCTTGCCAATGGATATTAGTGCCGCGGCTGAAAGATATTTCCATGGATTAAATGTAGTTCAAAACACAGGTGAATATCGTTTTAAGTGAGCAAATATAAATTCTTGGATGCATCAAAGTGGTGAATAGTATAGTTGAAGCAAAAGTATGCCGTTGGGTTACTTGTGAAAATTGTTAATTACTGTTAGACCATATTTCATCTTAGAAAGTAAGTACAGTACAATTAACTATTCAAAAATTATAATTAATAAATTACTTGAAAAAGAGTTACTTGATGAATAAAAGTTGGTTCTCTTTTTCATTAGACCCGCTTAGTGAATGTGTTTACAAAATTTGTTATTTCTGTTTTATTAATTCTTGATTTCCTTTGTAAAGCACATCAAAAATCACATGTATGGTTTTCAATAGACAGACAAGTGTTATCACTCTTATATAACCTATCTAATCTACACTATAACAAACATTGTATTTTGTGTACTCACTGTTGATCTCTATTCAATTGTATGACACCATCTGTGTTAACAATTTCTTTATATTAGTAGCTGATAAATGGGATTCAGATTTTGAATTAGATATTATGCCATATATTGAAATTGAATTGAATTGAAATTGAATTTAACAGTTATGCATTAAAATTTTCTGCCATCATGCTTATTCATCCCTTAAATTATTCATTTCCTAAATATACATATAATCCATATTGTAAATACTAATTCTATATAGGACTGTTGTTAACACGTTAAACATTATTCAGTATTAAAACATTATTGAGGCACTGCTTTATAGATTCCATGCACTTCTTTTAAGATTTAATTGTAGAAAAGGTAACCCATGCCATTCATGAAATGACCCTCGTATTTAGATCATGCATACCTATCTTGCTTTCAATTCAATATAACCTCACTATTAATCTTAACATATGTTTTTACCACTTCTTTTACTCTCACACATGCAGCCACGGATATTTCTTTTCCCATTAACAGCTCCCCAAAACTCCAAATGCATGTGGTAGGATATCAGAAAGTAGTAGATGGTGTATCAAGTTTCCCTAGTCCCACATATAGTTCCACTGTGTGTGTGAAAGGGTGCAGTGATTACATAGGTAGCAGAGTGGACAGTGCTGAGGTTTGGGGTGAAGTTAAAACTCCAACATGCATGTCTGCATCCTCAGGCCTAGCAGAAAGTGTCTGCTGTGATGTAGCAGAGAGAGACATTGTTGATTGCTTGCTTAACCAGAATGAAATGGAAGCAGGTCTATCAGAAAGGTTCAGAATGATTGCAAAACCTGTGACAGATGAAACAGAGCCCACTTTGATATCCTCATATTGTTCTGTGGAGTACAGTGCCTTCAATGAATCCAGGATCATAAAAATCCCTGCTGTGTTTAGGAAACCTCGTCTGGATGTTGGGGGCAGCCCTATTCCATATCCAATGCCAGTGATGCCAACGAATCAAGATAAAGATGAGGAGGATGAAAAAGCTCCTTACAAAGGCCCATCAAGACCAAGTCGTATTCAGTACCGCATCGATAGCAGTAGAGAGAAGGTCAAACACAAGAGATCCTCCTCTGCTCCTAGGTCTCTTGGTAGCATCGCTGACGGAGATAGACAGAGTAGGAAACCAATCTACCAACGGTCTGCAACGTCCTCTGGATCTACTCCAGGAGTTGTCCGCTCTCCTGCAGCAGACCAGGAGTCCTATTACAAGTACGCTGCTGGTCTTCAACAAGCCTCACAGCGCACCAAGAGCTACCAGAACCTGGTCAATTTCTACTCCAACCTCAACAAGCACATGGATGAAAGTGAGAAGAAAAAGGGTGTAACCCTGGCAGAGAAGTACTTACCAAGCAATAGGCAACTGGAGAAGTTCTACAGCACTCTTCACCTGTACATGGAGATGGAGATGGCAGCTGCACATGGACAGACCTTCGTCAATGAAAACTTTGATGAACTGCGCTGGTCTGCGGACAAGGAGAAGGACTTCAAGAAGAGAGAGCTGAATATAGATGATCTCCACAGTTTCTACACCAAGTTGCATTGCGGTTTGAATGTTGACAAGAAGAGTGAAGAAAAACTGGAGAAGTTGAAGAAGAAGGTGTATGCTGAAAAGATTAAACAGGTGTCTCAGAAAGAAAAAGATGTTGGTAAGCTGCAAGAGCATTATGAAGGAATTTTAAGTGGAAGGAGTACACCTGTACCTAAAAGTCCTGTGCGAAAGACTGTCTCACTGCCTGCTACCCCTGTTAGATACAGGACACCTATATCATGGGAGGAGGAAGCAGTTGCTGAACACGAGGGAAGACTCTCTGAACCGGATCCATTAGCAGATCTTGATGACAAACCTGCAGTTCAAAAAGTCCGTTCTTTGGACATGGAGACAGAGGTTGTACCAACAAACACAGAGAGCACAGAATCACGCCCACCATTTACCAGGTTTCTTAGTGAGCCAGACTGGAGGAGTAAACTAGCCAAGAAGTACAAGCAGTCAGTATACGAAGAAGATCTTTTGCTTATGCCTGCCCTGCTGAATGATGCGCATCAGTGGGAACAATTTTCCTCCAATGTGAATGAAAAGCTCCAGGACAAAGACTCAAAATCTACCACTGCATGTGATATGGACAAAAACAAGCATAAACACTCTGAACTGAACTGTGAGTTTGTATCACCTGCTGAAGTGGAGGTGTCTCATTCTTATTGGAATGATAGTAGTTCACCTATTCCAGTCCTAAGCACCAAGGAAGAACCCAATAAAGGTACCTCTCACCAAAGTACATACAGAAAGAAACATCTTGGTTGTCAAAATTCACAGGAATCAGATGCCACTGTTACAGGAAATTCCAGTCAAAGGCCCTATCATCAGTCAAGTTCCTTTGAGCAAGATGCAAGTCCTCTAACCTTGCGGTCGAAGCCAATGAACACAGCAGAAGTGAAGCCCTTTCAGTGGTCTGAAGATCAATCGGACTCCTCCAGTACAACACTGCCAAATTTTGGCAGTCCTATCAATGTTCCACGGTCAATTTCACTTAATTCTAACAATAGTGATAGTAGGGAGCACAGAGACTTCAATTCTAGACCTCAACCATTCAGTAGTTCTCCCGCAGTCAGATCCAACATTGAGACGGTAAGTACTGCCTCGTCACTATCGTCATCCCCTGTTGTCAACACCAAACAAAATACTGACTCACCAACCCCTGCAATGGAATCATCAAACTTCACAGATCAACCAGTGCATTCTCCCACCCTTGACAGAGCAAATCTGAACCTTCCAATCAGGTCTTTGAGTGTGCCAGAACGTATCCCGGCTGTAGTTGTTCACACTCCAAGTTCTGAAGACGATGAATGGCTAGAGACCTATGACAAGGTGAAGAGTGCATGGGAGGAATCTATTTCAGCATTTGAAGCAAGGAAACAGGAAAGGGAATGTGACAATGGTAGCAGCCAGGCTGAAGGCTCTGTCCACAGTATTGGTGGGGCAGAAGGTGCACAGACATCTAACCTAAGTCACTGGAACATGGATGACGACCTCCTGACCCGTTCTCTTCCTCGAAACTTCAAGTTAAATTATAAAAAAGGCCATGCCAAACTGATGAGGCAGGACACCAAGGCCAAAACTGATGGTGGGTCGTGGGAAGTTTCACAGAGCCTCAGGAAGATGAACTGTACAAGACAACCCCAACCACACCTGGTCCATTTGATGGAACAAAACCTCTTGAAACAGCTATCAAGATACCCAGAAAATTGATAAAATCAAAGCATGTTGAAGAGACAATGACACCATCTACTGACAAAGAAAGGGTGATGAAAGAAAAGAGTGTTCAAGAATCTTTAAGGAGCTTGACTCTGTTAGACCCAGAGCCTGTTCCGTGGAAAGACCATCATCGTTGACGGGAAGCATCATTAAAGCCAAAGATCATGCAAAGGAATCTGATCAATCCCAACCTCAACAAGCATCTGATCAGGAACAGCATCAACATCAATCCAATGATGTACCCATGAGCAAGACTTTGCCACATCAGTCAGCCAAGTATGATGACAATGACAGCCAAAGAGAAAAATGTTATGGAGAAGTCATACTGAGAAAGGTCCACCACCTCCATACAATCCTAATTGGACGAGCAAACATAGTCACTCTTCAGCAAGGTCATCGCCTGTACCCAGACAACAGAGGAGGTCTGTGAAATCACATGTGCCTGTAAAAGAGGAGTTAAAGGAATGGGTTCATGCAACCAGGAAGAGCACTCAGAGCCGAACTAATCCAAGAAACTCTCAAAACAAGTCCCTTGAGCGGAAAGTTAGGAAGTATAAGGAAGCTGCTGGAAATTTCTCGGCCACCTCCCTATGGGACGGGAATAAGGCGTAGCCAATCTTTGACAGCAAAAGGCTCTTTGCTTGGAAATCCCATTCGAAGTGCACAGTCCCATGAAGAGATGAACATGTCAGGACTGCCACCAAAAGCAGCATCAAGAGATAGAAGGGTTCCGAATCGAAGAGGAAGCCAACCTATGGAACAAGTGCCTAAGGTACCTAGCAGCAGCAGTAGCTTATCAGATGGGATTCATCATCCAGCCAGCAGAAACATCGCTACTCTAACTTCATGCGAAAAAATATAGAGCATTATCATCAGGAAACGCCTAACAGAGGAAGACGGGAAGTAAAGCAAGTGCCTACTATGAACAAAGGGGATAGATACGATTCCAGGTCTACTGGGCAAGGTTCTCACTCCGATTATTTAAGTGTAGAGAGTAACAAAGAGCTATACAGCCCACAAAAGCTACGTCGACATAACCCCCAAAACATGATGCCAGAAGAGCGGGTTTCAACAATGGATACCAACATCGGGATAAACAGGGATTCCTGGTCAGTGTCTGGGCAGTCTTCCCCATCTTTTTCAATAGCCGACAGCGACCAGCTACCCCCAAAGAAAGTTACCAAATCAACCAAATGGCAACATTTTGAGGCTTCTGGTCAACATGGACAAATCTCTGACCCTTACAGTCGAAGCTTGTCTAGCAGCCAGGAGGTCCAGTCCCGCCCTTCCTTTGGAGTGGCCATGAGTCGCCAGTTACCACCATTTTACACCAGTAGGGAGAATGAAGAGTATAACCACTCACCAAGCGTTGGGTCTATGTCACCCCAACAGTCACACAGAAACTGTGTTGTGGACGATGATACCGGTGAAGCGTACTACAGATCTACATCCTACAACCCTCCTCCTCCTCCACTAAGTGATGTCTTTGATGATGATGATGATCCCTATGACGACCCATATCTCTACCCAGGTATTTCTTTGCACTCTAGTTTGTTGTTTTCTCCCTCTCACTAGATGAAGGGCAAACTTGTGCAGTGAACATGCTTCTTGTCAGCTTCTGTTTG
Organism: Mesocentrotus franciscanus; assembly: GCA_037976565.1. Lineage (NCBI taxonomy): Eukaryota > Metazoa > Echinodermata > Echinoidea > Camarodonta > Strongylocentrotidae > Mesocentrotus > Mesocentrotus franciscanus. The sequence goes on from CP137685.1 coordinate 587,576, forward strand.
GATTTCATTGTTAGTAAGAGTTCTGCCTATCTCAGGTAGAATTAAAAACATCAGAGCCTGCAATGTAATTATTGTATTTTGTGGTGAATAAATGAAGACTTGAATTGAGTGTTTGGGATTGACTTTGATTTAGATAATGTCCCACATTATATAAGAGTTACAAATCATGGCCTTTGGACACCGATCGTAAACCCTTTGAAGAAAGAAAACGATTTGAATTAAAACAGAAGCTGACTACTGTTGCCTTTTCAAAACAAATAATTCAATATTTGCATGACGTTCTTCTGCAGTAGTCACGCCAACTGGGTGATGTGAGATGAACGGAAAACGGCTTTTGCCAGCAATTCACTGCTTTCAACAATACAAGTCAATCTTTGGTTCGCACTATACACTCTACCTGCTTGATGTCGATTTATTTGAACATGCCAACTATTTTGTGAAAGGTTGTCTTTGTGCAGGAATACAGGAATACCTTCTCTGTCTCTTTTCTGCTTTTGCACTTGAAATCATTTGTTCTGTACCAGTACATGACTACATGTAGACATGTATATCTAGTCATCTTCTGTGGTCTATTATAGTCTCTAAATTATCCTTCATTTGTCTTAATTGTGACTTTTGTCCACACACTTTAGTAACCCTTTCTTCTTTCAAAATTCTGTAACCAGTATGTAAATCTTCTATTGTGTTAATGTATCCTTCATCACTTCTAAAGCATAAAGATATTTTGTCACAGAATGCCTTATTTTTCATCCTGCCTTTCTTCTTAAATGAATGACTGTATCCCATCACTTGCAGACTTAATAATAGTGTCTGATGAGTGCCAGAAGGGTGTTGTTTCATTGATATGAGTTAATGCCCTTGTTGATCTCAGCAGACAGTATTTGGCTCTAGGCAAGTTGATAGAAGTGCATACTGATTTAAACTCAGCACTAGTAAAGTGTAGCTGCTTGTAAGGATTGATAAATCATTAAGGAACTAATACAACTTGAAAATAATCTTTAAAGTGTTATGCTGACAAATAGACATTGATGCATTGAATTTCTGGGAACGTTGGCATCATGAATATAAATTGAATTGTCTATCAAGAGTCAGAAGGCCTTTGACCCTATGGTATAGTCTATGATTCCCCACCCTTCTGGCTCTCAACAGAATTTAAAAGCACATCACTTTCAAAGTCTACTTTTATTCTGTGCTTTTAAAAAGTACTATATCCACCTGATATTTAGTTCATGTAACCCTTATCTTGCATGACTTTCTGTGTTCCCTTCACTGCATGTAGTCACTCTGATAATCACGCTGAACTAGACAGAATGAATCTATTCAGTAATACATTTAATGGAATTTATATTGACCATTTACAGTGACCATTCACAGTGACCATTCATTTCATCCTGACATTGAAATGATGAGCTCCTCTCTCAAATCCATGTTATAATGAGTGACCATCCATATTGAAAGGTACTGTTAATCATTATAAAACAGAAGGAATAGATATTCCCTGTTAAACCCCATGTAGTGAAAAATGGATCTACAATGTACTAGAAATAATGATTACTAATCCTAATCATTAAGGCCTATGACAAAAGGCTAACATAATTGTAGCATGTTGTCACCTAAGAGCCAGACTAGCATTACATCATATCATTCTACACATAGTCGACATCTTTCTGACTCCTAGATGATGATATCATTACTAAACCATCTGTATGCACTAAGAGAGAAAGATGAACACCAGTCACAGAAACACTTGTAGCATTTCTCAATATTTTTTCATAAGTGTTTTGAATTGGATCAAAGGGGAATGGAGGATATTTGAAATACAAGTGCATGTACTATACAAATATCACATTTGCTAGAATCCTTCAAAAATCAATGTCAGTTTCACTCTTTTGAAAGTTGTGCACTTTTTCCTTGGAGTCATCCACTTTGAATCATCTCTTAAGATCAAACTGCTTTTTATTATCATTTAAGTCTGTTTTTGCCATCATTTTTTCAATTCTAAATGCCTTCTGCTGCAACTACTTGATAAATTATGCATGGCTTTATTTAGTAATAATAAATTATGCAACATTTGCACAACTCAATTTTAATTTTGTCTTGTCTATCAAATACAATAACTGTGGAATTGATAAATAATTTTTCATTATGCTGACAGAAGTCTTAATTGTTTTACTAAGATTTGACTCTCATGAGAAAAATACATGTAGGATTATTATAAATATTCCTTTAGCCTAAAGCACTAGCAGTACAGTTTACTTCTGTTGTGCAACTATTCAATAATAAAGTATTAAAGGAAATAAAAAATCATTTACCCCTTATGTATATCCATGTACATGTATGTTATTGAATGTTTAATTTTTAATGGGTGAGTATTTTAAATTTGTGAAAAGAGAATATATGTGTTGTGATGCAGGTAGTAGCACCTGTCCTTTATATCTTACATTACATGTATTTCTCTGTGAAAAAACACCTTACTTCCAAGCAGTTTTAATGTTTAATCTGTTTAATCACCCTTTTTTCATTATTTGTACATTTTTCAATGATTATATTTTAATTGTTTTTATTATATCTCTATTATATTTGTGAATTGTGCAAATTTAGAGTTTGATAAACGTCGATGTTAAATGCTTTGTGAATGTATACTGTTGTGCATGACAATTTTTGGCATTTATTGCATGTGCATGCTGTTTTTCTCAGTTTGATTTTTGTCATTTTATCCTTTCATTCTTATTTTCTGACAAAAGGAATCAATGTTTTTCATTTTGCGTGATTTGCATTTTGCATTTTGGGATGAAAATAATTTGTGATCAAACCCATTTCATTTGAAATTTATTTACTTCTGCTTAAACATCCCTTCATGAAATATTCCAAAGTCTTTTTAGTAAATAACAATCGACGATCTTCATTACTTTGCTCATTTTACATTGGCTTAGCACACACAGATCATTATGTCTAATGAACATTTAGACAGTTTTGTTTATTTCCAAATCATTCATAGATAATCACTCCATTGTCAACATATACCACAAGGCCAACAGTTGTAGAAATCTTCTCTGGGATATTTCATCCACAAGTCCTGAACCAAAATGACATTTGGGGAATCTGAAGATGATTTTTTTTTCTTCCAACTCTGCAGTTTGTGGCTGCTTTGTTTGAGAAAAAAATCCAGTGCCTATCAAGTATTTTGATAAGGAGGAATATTGCAGGAATAAAAACAGTTTTGTATTAAGATTGTCATTAGAATCATAATAGGAAGCGACACTTCTTACCCTAATAAAGACAGTATCACTGCGACAATCTAAAAGGGGGAAGTTTTCCTCTTTTGATGAAAGTTTTATAGAAGTGTTATACATTTGATACAGGGTAGAAATTGATGAATTTGACAAGTAGCCCATGACTGTGAAATCATGCGATCGCTCTTCGTTATTGAAATGATCATCCATAAGCTTTAACCTACACATGTACTAAATAGTAGTCAGAGATCATGCATATTATATAATTGTCTTGTGATCATGTATAGACCATGTCCCCCATATTTTGGTACTAATCTACCCCCTAACAGAGACCAAGACATCCACAGCAGGCCCAATTCAGCCTTCATTACAACCTCCATCACACCAACAACCTCCACATCCACAACCTCCTACAACAACATCATCAATATCGTCTCCGTCGTCGTTGTCCCCTGCCCTGCACGGCACCCCGCCTCCCATCACGGGTAGTGGGTTTGCCACTGGGACAACGTTGACGTGAGCGCCTCCCTCCACGGACGACAGGGTTGCCGAAGAGGAGGCAGCGGTATAGCGAGGGAAGCGGGCTGTCCGCTGCTCAGAGACTTGGGATAAAGACCGCGCCCCCAGCAAGATTATCAGGTGCATGCTTCATTTCATTCTCCTTGATTCAATGAATCCTTGGAACACCCCCCCTCCCCCATCCGCATCTAAATAACTCTACCCACCTATTAAATGGCATTATCCCTCCTTCAAATTCTCCCATCCATTGATTTGATGACTAAGTTTTAGCCCCCATAAGACTTCTGACTGTAGGGTCCTATTTATCAGGTCCTCCATGTACATGTATGATTGCTCTGCCATCTGAACATCCTTATAAATCCAAATAATTTTTTCTTCCAAAGGGTTTTATACAATCCAATCCTTGAGGCATAACAAAATTGAAAATTACGACAAAATGTGTTGTTTCTTCAACAACATTTCATTTAACCCCACAAAAAATACCAATAAAGAAAAAATGTTGGTATATTTTGTATATTGAATAAAGACAGCATAAATTAATGAAAAGTGAATTAGAGAAATGACAAACTTGTCTCCTGAAAGACAAGTTGTTAGAATGTCTCAAACAAACTTGCATTATATTCATTGTTGAAAGCAAGGTTATTGTGAATGATTGCTGTGAAGAGCTATTTCATTCTTCAAACGTTCACTTAAAGGGGAACAGTCACAATAAAAGTGATTAGAATTGTAGTTGTTTTCATTCTAAAGAAATAGAAAGGATGCTCAAGGACCCTACATATACTCTTAACATCTGATTGAAAGCATCTAACCATTATTTTTCTTGGTGCTGCACATAGTTTGAAAGTGGCAAATGTAAATATTTTTTCAAGGACTCTGATCCCAGACCAGTTGATCAACTACCCATGATTTATCCATTAGACCATGATTGATTTGTTCGGAGGTCGGAGGAGGATTCTCTTATAATTTATCATCTCCCACCTGCCATTTCATTTCATCCCTTTCCAAATTCTTCCATTTAAAAGTTCCCATGCAACTCATTTGATTCTTTTCTTATTTTATTTTGCATCAACTTCAGGAATATTCCTAACGGAGCTTGAATATATCAGTCAGTGGGTTGTTCATTTCAGCTTTCATGATGATACAGGATGTGTGCATAAAAGTGAATATAATGATCCAGTATACATGCAGATTCACTACATTCTATCATTTTGATATAGAACATCTTCAAATTACATTAAAACCAGTGAGCTTGAAATTGAGTCCTATAGCTTTCAGCATCATTCTGCATATAAAATCATGATTTAATTTAAGGCATTCATACATTAATTTCATGAATATTTCAAGCTCCGTCATAGGTTAGAGATCATTCCATTATTATGCTCCATCTTGTGCCTTCATTTCAAGCTAAAGGGAGAAGGAACAAAAGAAAAAGAAAGAAAGGAACGATGCCAAAATTGCAAAAAAAAGCTGAATATACTGCATGTCATAATTTGATTTTATTCGATTCCATTTCTGCATGTTTTAATTTGCTTCCTCTTTTTTCAGGCTGAGACTTTGTTTGTTATTTGTTTATAATGATGCATTTTGTTTGCCATAATTTTATGATTTCTTTCATTTGAAATGCTACATGTTTGTAAATGTTTAATGAATTATGTGCTGCTTTATTGTTTTCTATGATTTCAAGTGAAATTAGATATTAACGCATTTTTTTTCTTCTTGTTATTGTATATTCATGTGAACTGATTTCTATTGGATGGGTGTATTAAACATTTCAAACATATTTTTCCTAGATGTTTGCCCAAGTGATTTTTTTAAACTGTTACAATACCTTGTTTTATTCCTCTTCTTGTCTCCTATTTCATTTGATATCCATTGTGAAATGAACATTGCTCACTTTCGTTAGATTAGAAATAGTTTTATTTCCAGAAAACAGTGTTATAGAAGTATGATGTAGATTATTAAGATGTTTTTTTCATTTATTTTGTTACTTTCATTTCCAAGAATATTCTCCCAATGATTGTTCGTTATTGTATGTGTGCGTGTGTGTATGAATTAAGTAAAACTCAACTAATTTAATCTTGCATATGGTTACCATTATCATTAAGATGGAAGAGTTAGAATTGTTTAATAGGGCAGCACTTAAAGAATAAATATTTTTTTAAAGTGCAACAAATCCATCCTCAGTAAAAGTCAATCTCATGATAGACCTGGTTTTATGCCATGTATTTTTAGTTACTGATTATTTTTCAACAACAAATATTTAGCTCATAGTAAACTTTAAGACACTGTTTCTATGCAGTGAGAGATATTATCTGCTGCCATCTTGTGTCAGGATGAAAGTGTAGTGACCCCCAACTGTTATGATGATCTGTGACGGTTTTGGTGCAATGAAAGTGGTAAACTCATCAATCTTGACCAATGTATATCTAAAATATAATCCCAAGCTGAACCAAACAAGTTGTTTGCTACAGGGAAAGTAGTAGGCCTACACTCATATTTTGACCTACTTATATCTCAGATATAAATCCAGACTTAACAGAACTGTTCATTCTTTAGTCACACCATTGAGATGGAATTGAGCAAAAGACTGTAGTACCCCCAAATGGTGAAAAGTCAATGAGTTGGGAGTCAGTGTGAAGTTGGTTTGATGATGTATTACTGAGTGTGAATGGCACTCATGGATTGGTGCTGCTGCAATGAAAGTGTTATACTCAAGTGATGATCCATGACTATGACTACGTCTCCTGCAAATATGAACAGATGGTTCAAATTGTATACAGTCAAGGAAATTGAAAATGTGAAGCCCTTTTTCCACCCTTTCCCAAAAATAGCTAAATTTTAAGTTTCTTCCATGAAAATTTTGTTTAAAAATACGAGTCAATTTCAGAATGATCAGATGTTATTTTAAGGTATAGAAATTGTTAAGCAATGTTTATCATGTAGGCAGTAATCTGTCATGTGCTAGTGTATCCATTCTAGCCAACCTTAACCTTGATGATACCCTGCATGTCATCATAGCCCACACCTACCCAATAACAAGTGAAATTATTAATGAAAGATCTGCGTTAGTGTTGAAAGATCTGGAAAGAGCATTATACCTCTCACCCGCTCACGCCTTGATTAAAAATGACAATGCTGATCAGCTGTACATATAGTACAGCCCCAGGTTGGGATATTGCGGTCGGATTACTATGAAGGGCTTGCCAATTTAGAAGGAAAATCTAGCGCTTCAACCACTGAAGACGACAGAAGCTATGAGCCAATAATCTTGCATTTGGGGATAGCAAATTTTGTGGAAACTCGGCAGTTGAATTGCTTATTCAGATTTGGGAGCTTATTACTCTTTGATACTTCAAAGGGGGTGGTTCCCCTTCCTCTCTTTCTCTTATCCGTGGACATGTCAGAATCAATTAGCAAACATTATTTGAGTTATATCAGGACCATAGTGAGGTGTGCTTAATAGTGTGGCAAGTTACACAACAGATTTTGGTGCGGTTTAATGATCGTCTGTGTCACTTAGGGCCACAGACCTCTGAAAAAAATATACCAGTGTTGAAAGAACAGCAGCCAATATCTCTTCTGATTTTCTTAACCAACTGGTATAATTATGATTGATACAGCTCATAATCTTTGCAATTAATTTAGTTGAATTGATGAAGAAACCAGTGCCATTGTACCCCTTCACTATAGACCCATCTATTGAGATTGTTGTTGGTTAAGTACATAGCAGAGGATCTATTTCATGGAATAATTCATTCATGTCTGTTTGAGGAGATAAATTCAACATTCTTCATGCATTCCGCCATCTGGGACTCCTGTGAACTTTCAAGGTAACTCTCTCTTTTTCTTCTACGTGAAGTTATTAATTGCTTCTCTCCTGTTTTATGATGTTAATTCAATTAATACACCTGATATATGTATTAAAGCTTAGGCACTATAGTGTTGTGACAGTAACTCAAGAGGAAAAAGAAAGGTTTTTCACAGAGCTGTATGTCTGTATAGCCATACATTAAGATAGCTGAGAGTACTACATGTATCTTGTTTTCTCTCAGTTTTAGTAAAAAGAAATTTGGAACTCTTGTGATTGCATTCTTGGTTAAAACCTGAAAGCTCAGAAAAAGAAATGATTGATGGCTTAATATGCATTACAAAATGAAATGAAACCAATCTTGAAATACTCAAGAGATTATTCTGAAATCTTCAATGTAAATAAATGTCTTTTGTGCGATTTTAAAAAGTAAATTGATCTTGACTCCATTAATTTAGTAGATGAAACATAATTTAATTTGTTTGAATGAAGAAAATATTTATTTTGTTTCAGAAAAAACAAAAGAACATGGTTATCAATAGTTTACTCAAAGTCCACATCCTGTCAAGGAAAATAAGAGAGAAAGAAAAATAAACACACTGATTCATCTACTGTAGATGTCAAGCAACCATTCTTATAGTAACATGTATGTTGAAACCAGTTCATTAGATCATCAATGTGGTATTTTATATTTCTATTTTTGTAATATTCATTGGCAAAATGCATGTTATTATATACCTTTCCTAGTGACAGTTTGTCATAGCTATAGGGGCAAAGTTAGGGTTGCAATTGGGTTTTGGGTCACGTTTAAGTTAGGATAGGTGTACAGTTAGTTGTTTTTGGTCAAGGTTAAAGGTAGGAAGGTGCTTAGAATTTGCTTAGTGTATGTAATTGACCACAGATCAATTGTTGCTAGAGCATGTAGGTCATAGTAGCAGACTATCCTTGGCAGAGGCACATCTCACCCTGTAGGTCATAGTAGCAGACCCTATCCTTGGCAGAGGCTTGCCAGATCTCACCCTGTAGGTCATAGTAGCAGACTATCCTTGGCAGAGGCTTGCCACATCTCACCCTGTAGGTCATAGTAGCAGACCCTATCCTTGGCAGAGGCTTGCCACATCTCACCCTGTAGGTCATAGTAGCAGACCCTATCCTTGGCAGAGGCTTGCCACATCTCACCCTGTAGGTCATAGTAGCAGACCCTATCCTTGGCAGAGGCTTGCCACATCTCACCCTGTAGGTCATAGTAGCAGACCCTATCCTTGGCAGAGGCTTGCCACATCTCACCCTGTAGGTCATAGTAGCAGACCCTATCCTTGGCAGAGGCTTGCCACAACCCTGTAGGTCATAGTAGCAGACCCTATCCTTGGCAGAGGCTTGCCACATCTCACCCTGTAGGTCAAAGTAGCAGACCCTATCCTTGGCAGAGGCTTGCCACATCTCACCCTGTAGGTCATAGTAGCAGACCCTATCCTTGGCAGAGGCTTGCCATCTCACCCTGTATCACCCCAAACTGATCCCATGAAGCCCTTGTTGCCAGCTTAGATTGTGACTGCCAATGGTTTAGTGTATTACTATTGAAGCACATGGCTTGCTATCATTGTGAAGCGTGTATGACTGTTGTATCAATCACCAGCCCATCTATCTGAGCTTATATGGGTGTTACAGGGGTCTCTTCAGTGCAAATCCTAGTGGGATGCCATCATCATAACAAGACTTCACTTCTCACATGGTCTATTAGAGACTGATAGGTGCTAACTCATATACTTTAACACAGAGTTAATGCCCTTCTTGCTCCAAGCAGACAATATTAAAGGGACATTTCATTCTTGTTTCGGCTGCTACAAGAAATGCATTGGATATCAAGAAAAACATTTCCCTAAAAATGCTATGTGTGGGATCATCATCTTAACTTACATTTCTAGTTTCTACACAATAATTTAGGCACCCCCCCCCCAGTATAATAACAAAAATAGATAGTGACCCAATATTTTCTCCATTAACTTTTGCTCTGGTGACATTTGTTCAGGGTTGTATTTTGTGAATTGTTTAAGGTTAGGGTTTTAATAGAGGTGAAATTTGATTTTACATGTGGGTATGGTTTAGGTTTAGAATTAAAATAAGTAGAGTGTTTAGTCAGGATTGAATTAGGAATAACTGTAACAAAATTGACCCTTGGTCATCAGAGCATGTGTCACATAGAACTGGCCAGATAGAAGCTTCATAACTAAGTAGGCTATCGGTGCTTATTTTGGTCATGTAGGGGTCTCTCCAGTTCATTGCCTCGTAGGGGGCCATCTTCCTTTGATGAGCGATACCATCTTATGTTAGGTAGCATGGACCATTTTTGTAGACCACCATGTACATTATTAGAAATAGAAACTGATGTTGGAATGATTGATAATTTATTTTACCTGACTGCAACAAAAGCAAAATCTGCTCGGAGATGAGCATGCAATGGATTTAGGACTTTAAATCCTATTATAGGGACTTGGTAATTGTGGACTAATGTCTCACTAGAGGGCACTAGCACATCTGCTTGGTTTTGAACCATAGACCTCTAGGGTACAAGACCACTCAACCATCTGAAGTGCAAACAATTGAGTGTTTGTTGTTTTTTTTTTACAAAAAGGGAGATGGGCTTTAACCCAATGCTGAATATATTTGGTTGAATTGATTAAATCCAGTTATTAATCTATTCTTTTGATTCACATGTGAACTTTTCTTAAAAGAATTAAGGAAGTAAGAATTATTTAATCAGTAGCATTTTCTGTATCAAAACACCTCATTTCATGTCCTTAATGTTCTATTGATTTGTGGTCAAATTATGCAATAGTTTCATATCTACCATAGAAAGCATATATTGGATTGTGTGAAGTTATAGTTACAATATTGCCATTAATGAATTGATAGCTGAGACACTTGTCATCTCAAAATGAAATGGTTCAAATTGGCTCATTTTGTTGAATTATTTCCCCATTGTAAGAGGTGTTTTCTTTCTAAGAGAGAGCTTTAAAGGTATTGCTGCTATGTATGAAAAGAGTTACCAACAATGCTATAGAGAACTTGATATAAAAGTGGGTTATTAATTTGTAGTCTGAAGTCTACAGACTAATATATTGTTCCATTGTTCATAGTAGGGGTGTGTACACTCAAGCTCATGTGAGGGACTCTAGCCTGAACTTTGCTTCCCTTTAGATAGCTTAGCTACACACCATGATTGTGTACTATGTAATGGAGGTGAAGTTTTTCCAATTATGTTGTAATGGCTTGATTGAAGAGTGGTTTATTCATTTCAGAGGCATGTAAGCTGAGCTTTAGATGAAGGCCACTCGTAATTACCGCTTGCTTTCTTGTGCCTCTCCTGCTACGAACATGTGTTCCATTGGTTGTACAGGGCAACTATGTAATACAAACTTTGTATTTCCTAGATACTTAAACTAGTACAGACAGTAATCAATATATTTGATAGAAGTTGTTATTGTAGAAATAATCATGACAATATTCAGGTAAGATACATGTATGAATACATTGAAGTGCATCTACTGCCTACTTACCAGTATGCCCCCAAAAAAAAACAAAAAAAAACAAAACAAAACAAAACAACAAAAAAACAAAAAAAAACAAGAATGCATATCTTATTTTTTAAACAATTCAATTATGTCAAAGACCTCATTTTAAATACATTGAGTACATCATGTACATGTATGTGTTTGCCTAGCTTGATAATTAAGTAATGTTCTACTGTGCACATATTATTTGCTCTTTCTTAAAACCTAGCACTATATCTTATGAAGTTCTGTATTAATTAATATATTATTAATTAAGTTTCATTTTGTTGTGCAAATCCTTGCAGTTTTGTACTGTATGACATCAAAGATATAATTTGGAAGAGATGTTGATTTTATTTTAGTTTTGTATGATAGTATATTCAGATTGGCTCTGTGGGGGTTTTTCAGCTTAAAAAACAAAAAGAATAGATTGGAAGAAAAGGACAAAAAGCTTCCAAATGTCAGAAATTTGAAGATTCTCTAGATTTAGCAACACTAGAAACTGATGTACTGGTGCATCGAGTGCATTTCAAATATGGATTGGATGACAAACGATGCCTGAGTGAAAGTGTTCCCCTGTGTACAGCCACATGCATCCCCATCGGACTGGTAACCAGATTTCAACCTCGTGGTGCTGCATACCTCTGCATTAGAGTTCAAATGAGAAAAGGTCACCACCACATGTCCTCAAGAGTCCTTCTTAAACAGAATGCACAAAATCATGTTAGCTGAGTGCTGCATTTAGCAACATTTATGTGGAGCGTTTAGAGCATTTAGAGGAGGGAAATTTATAGGAAGATGTTCTATGACATTTGATTTATCTTCATACCGCTTTAGTGTGGCATGTGTTCTGATGGTTGTCCTGGTCGGATAAATCATTTTGTCTCATTTTCTGATGGATATTAACAACCACGTTTCTTGAATGTGTGAAAATTTGGATGATTATTTGATTGGAAACAAAGGCAATGTTTTGTTAAGTTTCATCTGATTGCTGATCAAGGTCGAGTTCTTCTGTGGAAACACGTCATTCTCTTTCCTAATGGATATTGTCTTGCAAAATTATGAGCTTATATACTCCAAAGGGTGTCATAATGTATTTCTGTTTTGAGATGTATATTTGGAGGAACAGGAGAATAAGCTGCTCATCTTTCAGCTGTTTAAAAGATCTTGCATATCTAGACATGTCATTTTGCGGAACAATTTCTCCTGTGTATAAAAATGTGGAAAAGTCCACTCATGTGCTTCTTTGGTATGCTGGATATCTTTTTGTTTATTAGCTGTTTGATTATTTGGAGGAGAACGGTATAGAAAAAAAATATTTTCCTTTCTCTAGTAATTCATTTCCTTATTTCTGTTAGACTGTTTACAATTGTTTTCTCATGGTGTCAGTCATAATGTTATAGGTTTTTTAAATTACCTAGGGACTATTGTAACATTTCTAATGATTTCATACTAATGTATAGTTCTTGTTATATCATGATGAGGAGGTGGCATTAATCTGGGAAGCTACGCAACATGTACAGTAACTTGTTATAGTAACTTATCTATTCATGCAGCCCCAACTTAAACTTGCATTGACATTAAGATTACTGATAATTTTAACTCGTACCAATAACCAATCTCTTCCTAGACAATATTCAACCTGGATATTTATTGCATTCCTAGAGCATATTTAGAAGGGAAAAGGAGAATATTAACCAGTTGACTCTGGACCCCATAGGCTTAATACAGGAACATCTGGTTCCAGTAGGCAATGGGTTAACAGCAACATAATCTCTTGACTTTTATTTTAGTTACAGAAATTCTGTCTCAATGGATTTGGTCTGTCTAGATTAGCCATTAAGTCATAATTAAATTTTTATAGAAAAAATATTGAGCCTTTGAGATATTGTATATTCTTTTATCTTGGGTGGTAGAAAGCATGAAGCCAATTTTGTGTTTCTGTCACTGACTTCTCTCTGAAGGACCTTCTCATTTCCTCTCACACTATACCACAATAAAGAGCTTTGCTGCTCCGCCTGCCTGGGAAGAAAGATGGATGGTGGAATCTCTTTTATCAGATGTTGGAAATCGCTCCAGATTCACGTCACTGGCAGTGAACTTTTCAAATGGCAAGAGTTTATGTCTGTCTCTATCCAGGCTGTTTTCAAGGAGAAAATTGTTTTCTTGAGATTCCTTAGGTCTTGAAATGCGGAGGGAGATAATGCCAATCTTCTCCTGCTCTTTTCTTATTGCTTAGAGTAATTAAAGGGGATCTTTTATCCTTTAAGTTGTCCTTTTTTTCAATGTTTCATTATTTTATTATATGATGAAGATTACAGACTCCATGTTCTGTCATTTGATACACTTAAAACATTATCAATAATATCTTTTCCCCCTTGCTCAGTTCATTTCAATTTCCCACCATTTCTGATTTTTTTTTCTGTTATTTCTATGTCTTGTCTCTTCATACGTGTTTGCTATTGTTAGGTTTCATTTAGCCGCCTACATGTA